>CM053785.1:526088118-526688118 GCA_028749045.1 Cupressus sempervirens
TAGTTAGAGAATGAGGTCAATGAGCTACACTCTCTGAATAAACAATAAAATTGCCCTCTGATCTCATAATAAATTGGCCAATGGAAAATGAAGTGTAACTTAGTCTCAACCATGACCAATGTGCATAGCTTGCAAATATGATCCTCTCTATCAATGTGGTGGTCTGCTTGGGCTCGTAGACTGTGGGAACCAACCCTAAAAGATCATAATGCAAATCGATGAGCATGGAACCAACTTTGAGATAAATATCTTGGTCGAGCAATAATCCCATCTTGCATGTCCAGAAAGTGATCATCATAGAAAGACATCCTCAGAGATAACCCCCTAGGTGAGTTAGTCCAAATCTTAATGAGGTACTATCTGTAGATGTCAAGTCTAACCTGCTTGTTCAACTCTTGTCTGGAAGGGAGAAGATGAGTAGGAGTATCTAATGAGAATTGAAAGGTGGGTAGGTGATCAATGTCTATCTTGATGGAGCTCAGAAGGGATGTGGCCTAGGCATACCAGCAACGAGCTCTCATAGAGGTGTTAGATTTGGCAAGCACAACTGAGGAGTAGTATGCAAGGTAAGGCTATTTGTCCCGACCATCTTTGGAATCTGTAAAGCAATGAAGACTGTAAAGAAATCATATCAGGTCAAAAATAGCCCCCAACCTAACATTTGATAATCTATTGAAGGAAGAGAGTTTGAATATGCTCAATAGAGGCCCAATCCAAATCAAGAAATGATGGTCCCCAAATGAGCGAACCATATAGAACAACAGGTCTGACCAAAAGGTCCAGGAGGGATAGCCTAGACAAGGTGTCCTAGAAATGGTGTCTGAAGCACTATCTCTCAATCATGGCAAGGGAACCCATCCCTTTGTTGATCCTGGGCTGAATGGAAAGTCTCAAACTAAAATGAGGACTAGAGATCTTGACCCCAAGGTAAGTGTATGAGGAGGCGATCTCAATCTCCATACACTAGAAGTAGAAATGTAAGTGTGAGGTCTTCAAGAAATTAAAGACCATCACCCAAGTCTTCCTCAAGTTAATCAAAAGTTGTCTTGAGTTAGAAAAGGAGACTAAGCTGTCAAGAGTTCTCTAGAGGCTCTCGAGTGAGGAGTCAAGAAGAATCACATCATCCGCAAAAAGAAGGATGGAGACTAAAACATGATGTAAGTAACAACCATCACCTAGAAGGAACAAGTCTATGATAAATCCCTCAAGTTCATCGATGTAGATTCCAAAAAGAGAGGGGGATAGGGGGCACCACTGCTTCACCCCAATAGTGCTCCGAATAGGATCAAAGAGCTCGGCTGGAGTTCTGAATCTTCCCTCAACCTACCCATAGAGTCTCATAATGGTCATTAAAAGAATCTCTGATATCTCAATGTCTCTAAGACTCTAGAAAAGGGCAACTCTAGGTATGAAATCAAACGCCTTATGAAAGTCCACAAAACAACAGTAGATATTCATAGAGCAATGACGAGCCTCCTCAATGCCCTCCTGTAAGGTCAAGATATGATCCATAGTCTGATAATCTTTTCTAAAACTTGCTTGACCTCTATCCCTACAGTTCATCCTGTCTAGTTCTCTTGAAAGAATAGTATTTAGTGCTATGGCATAAATTTTGGCAAAGGTACATGCCCAATCATGATGGTCCTGCAATTGTTGGGGTCAAAAATTGATCCCATCTTATGAATTAGATGGATCATAGCCTCGACCAAGCCTCTAAAAAACCAATACAAACCACTCTATTAAAGAGTGTGGCAAGATAGGAGTCAATCACTAGGATACTGGTCAAGCTTGAGTAAATTTTCTTGGAAGCCATACCCATTGGAAAGTCTACTGCATCTCATAGTTTTGACAGCCTTGTGGATGATGGAAGTGGTAAAGATATGATGGTGAGGTGGTGAGATGAGGTGGAGAAGCAACTCACTTGGGATGTCATAAAGGGTGGTGGTGTGGGAGATGAGGGAGCACAGGTTGATGGAGGAAGTTGTGAGAAGATATTGGGAGAACAAGGTGTGCTAAAAGAGCTTTAGGTCCAGCTAAGCATATCATATAAGCATCTACACTATGAAGCAATGTAAGTGTGTTTCTTCACATGAAGAAACTAACAATAAGAATGTAAAAAATTGGTGATAGATGGAGGGGAGGTCTCAAAGGTTAAAGTCAAGCAATAGTGAAAGGCTTTATAGTCAGCATTGAACCAACAGTTCATAGGGTATGTGTTTTGGCACTTGGATCTAAGGATAGGGAGGTAGGGGATGGAAAGGAAAGCCAACTCCTAGATGGTTGTGGTCTAGAGATCAAACATGGAGGAAGCATGGTTACACTCAGAGAAACACATAGGTGAGAGACATTAATGCAGGTGGAAAATGAAGAGGTCACTGTCACTAGAAGTGGAAATGGCTAGGAGTGCAATCCAAAGTAGTAGGGCAATGAGGGTGTGGGTAAAGGTGTGGAGTGGCCTTCCTTGTATAGGGAAGGTGGGACTGATGAGAGGGGAGTGGGAGAAGCAAAGCATGAGGCACAAAATAGCATGGTTGGCAAGTGGGAGATGGGTGATGGTTTAGCTTTGGATGGAAGAGATGAAACAAGCACTGGTGATAACATAGTCAACCACACTAGAACTACCACAGTGTGGCAAATAGGTAAAAGGCTCAGATCCAGGAAAATAAAGAAGATTGTTTAGAATAACCATATCATAAGACTCATATAGCTAGAGGAGGTGATGACCATAGATAGATAAAGGTCCATCCCAAACTAACATGATCAAGTTCAGTAGTAGAGGTCCAATCTATGCCTTGATTGATCATGTATAGGGGTCTAGCATTGAAGTCACCTAAGATAATAATGTCACCCAAGGCACTAAATCTAGAAGTGGTTCAATCAGATCAGCAAATGGATCACCATCCTCGATACTATGAATGACATAGGGAAAAGAGGCTGTGGAAATTAACAAGTTGCAATGAAGATATCTCACTGATGGTGTTTGTCATGACATACGCAGACCCACATCAATCTAGCATGTGTGTCAGAATAGAACATAGAAGTAGCACTAAGAGATTGTCTTTAATTAGGCAGGCAACACCTCCAAACCCCAACACCCCACTCAAGGAGTGAACCTCATCCCTAAAGACTTACAACCATTGATAACTGTCAAGACCCAAAAGGGGCTGAGCACGACTCTCATGGGTCTCAGTGATAGTTAAGATATCAGCCAACCCTAAAACATAATGAAAAAGACCTAGCAAGGACCAAAAAGATTCATTACCATTCCAATAGTTAACAAGGAGAGAGCCAAAGGGGGGTGGGACCCTCTTGTCAAACTACTGGTGTGGTTATCATTTGGCCTTTGCAACCTTATCAGTCTGGCTTGATTCCCACTAGCTAGGTGGGAGAATCTTGTGTCACTACTTTGAGATTTCCAATGACTGCCCACTTATCATTGTGTCTGGCCTCCACTACAAGTTTCCTAGCCTGCTTCAATTCAATCACCTATGCTCTAGTGAGATCCTCATCCAAATAAATCTTAGATGAAAGAGAAAATAGTTTTATTTTTGCTCTAAGAACTTGTAGCCTATCATGTAAAGAGAGAAACCTAATAATGAGAGTTTTGTTAGGGCATTTCCAACATTTGTCAAGTGAAATATCATGAACATCAAGGTGATTATTGAGGAAGGAATTTCCTACAAAGTGGGGATCAGCGGTGGGGGGAAGACCACAAACACGTAAGTTCAACTCACATCTTCGTCTCACCCACTCATCATTCATCTTACCTTGAACCAACTTTACAATCCCCGAGAGAGGTGTAGTATTGATTGTGTTTTTGCAAATTCATCTATCTCTAACATTAAGGTTGAATGTTTAGCCGGGTAAAAGCACAAACCTATATCACCCTTTTGTAAAAGGAAAAGGCTAAAAAAAGTATAAATCTTCACCTTCAATGACATAAAACTAGTATTATTATTTAGAATTTGAAAATGAAGTAAACTAATGAAATGTGTGGAAATGGATGAAGTTTATGATTATAATTTTTAATAATTATTTAGAATAATAATTGATATATTTTCTTAAATTTTATAGATAAATTTTTTGTTTCTAAAAAATACTAAAAATTAGGGGTTTAGTTCCCACCACAAAACTATATCAAAATAAACTTATTTCTATTTGAATTTAGTTTATGTTATAGATAACATATATAGCTAGAACAATCAAAAATAAAAATTAACTTTAGAAATATATTTTCTTTGTTATAATGATTCAAATTTCAACTCACTCAAAATTGATAGTTTTCAACTCCCACCACATTTTTCAAAACAAATCTAGTCTAACCAGAAGAAAGATTATACATTCTAGAAGAGGACACTCTTCTCTAGAATGTCATATAATTTTTAATTTTTTTTATATGACTTAATATTTTTTCTTTCTCAAAATTGACATCTTTTTAAGTGTTAAAATACGTGCTTGTAGAATTTTTTAATTACAATGCACTATATCTAAATAAAACACTATAAACTCTATATGAGAATATTCTTGACTTTGAGCTCTATAAAATGGTGTTGATATGTTACTAAAATAATACCATAAAGAATAGTAAGAGTCATTGAAACATCCATTTTCTCAAATAATTTAATTTCTTTACTAATTGGATACAAACAAGCATAAAATATGCATTTAATAGATGTTTTAAATTGGAAAAGTGTGAGCCCATATATAACTTAGCTAGAATAAATTTATCTAGATCAATGTTTGAAAAAAATTGATTTTTGGATAGAAATACTTAAATTTAGTTGTTGTGATAAGTCAGCCTGAAAGGTGACACAATTCTGTACTTTTACTCAGCCACTATATCAACTTGTGCATTTTTGTAGCTATTGAGACCTTTTGAACTCATAATAACTAATTCCAAAATGGATTTTATACTCGTTCCTGAATTGAAGACTGAAGAAAAAATTGTGTATAAGCTACTTTAGTTCTGAAACCAAGGTGGATAGACTAGGCACAATACTGTGGAGATGAGAGTTTTCAAGTTTGGTTTAACTGGCACACTGGAAGTGTTGAATAATTGTGCCTTCCAGTGGGCCCAGTCACTAGCAGCCAATAGCTTAAGACCAATGCATAATAGTGGCCCCAAACTATTAGCTAGGAGTGTCTGGGCCCACTAGAAGCCAAAAGTATTCAATGCTTCCAGTGTGTCGGTTAAGTCCAACTGAGTTTTCAGCCTCAAGCTTGATGAGGCAGTCATTCAACCTCTAATAGGAAACCTCTAATAGGCAAGTGTTAGAGCCTCCTCATTATCTGCATCCATGGAGTTTCCCCTATGTGAAATGCCACCATTCCTAGCATCATTTTTGAGTCCCATAATTACCTATAGTTAGAGATCAAAGAAGCCTCCGCAAAACTAAAGACTACTATCATCAAGTATGTCAAACATCATGTCAAATAGTTTGTGGTCATTCACAATACACCAGTTTTGTCCCCAAATTTCCCTATAATTTTTTCAAATAGATTGTGCACACTCACATTTGTGCCTCAATTCATATAGTTCATCAGTCCAAGCATTTGATCGATAGGTATTCTGTCAAACAGTTCACCACTAAAATGAACACCACTCATTCAATTAGTGAAATCATAATCTTTCCTTTGGCTCGCCCACTTTCCTTCTATTTGAATGCCTCCACAACATCAAAATATGTATATAGGCTCTTTGGATCAAGCATAGGCTTCACTTGCCCTCTCTCAATGTATTTCAATAGCCATTCTAGATCGTTGGCTATGGGTTTCACAACCAGATACATATATTGTGTGAGGTTAAAATGTTAAAAAAGTCTGCTTCAAATATTTCTCCAAATCCACCAAATCTATAGAAGATTTGATGAAGAAATGTAGGTCAGGGTGCAGAGATAGTTAGAAGTGAAGTTGTTTGTGAATTTACTATTGAAACCTGCATGTGAATCTTGCAATGGATCCACCCACAAGTTGTTTGCATAAGAAAAAGATGCTAATCATGCCATGTCCTTTACTAGAAAACAAAGCAGTTCCCCTCAAGGTGGGATTCATAAAAAATCAATATTTTCTACACGTTACAAAGACTGAGATAGATGACATCCAAGGTTTTCAATTAAGGCCTTGTTTGGTTATGGGAGTACAAGGGGTAGAATAGGGTTTTGACGGTGAAAACCTAGTTATGCAGCAAAAAGGGGGCATTTGGTTCACCAAACACATAACTCAATTATTAGTTTTTTCTTCCAATTTTGAAGCAAAAACGAAAGAAGTTTCTTCCAAGAAATAGGTGGAATTTGAAATGAAAACCCAATTATGGTTTTTTATGAAGGCATTTTAATCAAACCATCAGGTCCACAAAATCCATATTAGGGTTTTGGAAGATGATAGAGGCATTTGGGAAGATGAACCCATGAGCCATTTTTCCTCCCATGACTTGGGTTTCTAGTGTTCTTGGGTGAGGTTGAGGTTTCTGTGGATGACAACAAGTTTGGAGTTTTGGGGGTTTCTGTGGAAACTGACGACTTTGGAGATTTGTTGATTTTTGTGGATGCTGGCAAGTTTGGATTTTTTGGGCCATTATTCTTTGCTTTGGCTAATAGTTGTGGGATTTTTCCACTTTCAATGACAGTTGTGCAATTTCTTCTCCTACCAATATTTGTGCACATGGTTCTATTCTCCCACCCATCTTTGAATTTTGGGATTTTTCTTTACATAGATATATCTTAATTTTTTGCTAGTTTGCTTAGTAAAATAGTCAATATGTGCTTAGAAATGACTTCCACTATGTGCTCATGTCATTACCTCTGATTATCTGATTATATAGTTTATATCATGGTTCTATTTCTATCTATTATTTTCTTAGCAAAACAGTCAATATATGTTGTAACAGTTTGTTTCAAATCTATTTAGCAAAATAGACAATATGTGCTCACTAATGAGTTCCAGTATAGTGCTATGAGAGATCAATGCAATACCATTAGTCAAACTGAATCATGCCAATGAAATGAACAACTAAACTATGGATATATCAAGTATGTATAGATCCATGAAAAACCATTCAACATTGGAAACTCATAAACTAGAATTACTTCAAATGTTAGTCATGCCAATGCCAATGAAATGAAAAACTAAACTATGTAACAATTTCTTGCCTGTAATGAGTTACATTATAGTGTTGTGAGAGATCAATGCAATACCATTAAATAAAGCAAAGTTGTAAAATCTGTATGGATCAACTATATATAGATCAATGGCAATCAGGGATGTTATCTATATATAGTTTATGAGGTCATAAACTATGTATAGATCAATGCCAATCTTAGCTCTAATCTATACATAGTTCATGCACACAGTTTATGAGGTCATAAACTATGTATAGATCATTGTAATTCCATTAAACATAGCCAAGTCATAAACTATGTATAGATCATTGCAATTTCATTAAACATAGCCTACTCATAAACTATGTATGGATGTACCTAACTAAAGCATTTATGTCCGTGACTCTATTCACATGTTTCGATTTTACATTGTTAAAGGGTGGATACTAAATCTGGCCAATATTTATGTATTATACATGGCAGATCAATGACAATCATAGCTTTTATCTATACATAGTTGACCTATACATAGTTTATAATGGTTCTATTTCTATCTGATATCTACTTAGCAAAAAAATCAATATATGATGAAACAATTTGTTTTGAATCTGCTTAGGAAAATAGTAAACATGTGCTCAGTAATAAGATTAATGCAAATCATGCCAATGAAATGAGCAACTAAACTATGTATACATCAATTGTACATAGTTAATGAGATCATAAACTATGTATAGATAAATGTAGAAAGAAACCCTATTCCCGCATGCAAACAATGCTCATTTTCATCTTCTAAAAGATGAGCCTTAGTTTTTGCAGACCCGATGGTTTATTAAAATACATTCATAAAAACACGAATTCATACATACATATATGTGTGCGTATGTACGTACATACATTTGTGTGTACATACATACATACATGTGTGTGTACGTAGTACATACATACATACATGTGTGTGTATGTAGTACATACATACATACATGCGTGTGTACATAAATGCATACATAAGTGTGTGTGTGTGTGTACATACATACATACATACATACATACATACATGCATGTGTCTGTGTACATATCGACAAATGGAATCAGTATTATACTCTCATTGGTAGACAAATTACATGGAGTAGAATGACAAGTTATTGTAATTTGTTCATTATGGGCTTATGATCCTCATTAGTTGGTCTCCTTGTTGCATTTGAATAAATAATTGACTTCTTAATGCAATGATGCTAGCAAATAATCATGTTGTATCTCATAACTAATAGTGTATAATTTTTCCACATTTCAAGCCACTGATGGATCCTATGGGCAATATAGAGGTTCAAGGATGCATAGTTAGGAAGACCACATACATCCACATTCTCACAATTCTTTTTGCTTTTGTTGGCATAGCCAAAGTACTAGTAGCCTAAGAAAGAAGTCAAATGGGTAAATGAATAAGAAAAGGAAATTCCTTTTGTAGAGACATTATTCATTCCAATGAGGTGGATTGTCATGATCAAATTCGGATGAGTAGGGTAGCCTTCTTTTCTCTACCTTGTATTCTCAGGCTAAAAGGAAGATTGAGAGATATGATCGACTTGAAGTTAGAGGAAAAAATACTGATGCTCCTCCACACCCTTGGGAACAATCTAAGGTACCACAAGATTTCCCATAACTTTGGGCACTCAAGAGAGACAGTCAGTCGATACTTCCCCAAGGTGTTGACAACTATCTTAGCCCTTCACATGGATTACTTCATACCACCTACTCCAGGAACTCCTCCCGAAATTAGTGGGAAGGATCATTTTGAACCATTCTTCAAGGTAAATCATACATTGTTACAATTTTATTGTTTGGATTTTTGTCCTTATCTTATTATTACTTGAGCATACATTTGATCAGTATATCGTTTCCCATAGGACTGCATTGGAGCTATCAACGAAACCCATATTCCAATGTGAGTCGATGTCAACATATAGGGTACATATCATGATAAAAAAAGGGAACCTATGACAAAATTTTATGGGTGTCTACTCCTTTGATTGTAGGTTTCAGTATTGCCTTGCTAGTTGGAAAGTTTCTACTACAAATAGCTGTATTCTAGCCTCAACTCTATCCATATTAGATCCACTTGTAGTTCCCCCTGGTAAGCCAAATCACATTTTAATATACTCAAGGGTATGCTAAATGTTTCAAGTATTGACAATATACTTTCTTTAAGTAGGAAAACATTTTCTAGTGGATGTTGGATATCCAAATGCACATGGATTTCTCACTCCTTATCGGTGTACACGTTACCACTTGAAAGAGTGGTCAAAAGATAACCCAATAAACTCTCCACATGAGTTGTTCAACTATTGACACTCCTCTCTTAGAAACATAGTAGAACATACGTTTGGTATTCTGAAGTAGCATTTTCCAATCTTAAGACATGCAACACCTTTTGATATCATGACACAATCCTATATTGTTTTAGCATGTTGCATACTTCACAATTTCATTACGATAAAGGATGGCCTTCCATTAGAAATAGCTATTGAAGAGGAACATGATCATGATGGGATAGAGGTACCATTGCTTGAGACATATGAGTTGTCTTAGGAGGATAGAAATGAGTGAGCCTAACTTTGAGAAATAGCAAGTAGGATGTGGGAAGATTATAGATCCCGAGAATAAATGATTTATTAAAAGCCAGTGTGCTTTATATGATTAAATTGATTTATGCATATACAATTATGGTGTGTGATTTTGTTATTTTGATATCAATCATTGTTACATTCCAATTAAATAAAAAGAGCATTAACTTTCAATTTCACACCTACTTTATGTACAAAAACTATTGATCATATATGCTATACACAATCAAACTTGAAATGTAGATTACATTGTTTTAAATGTAAGAAAGCACAATTATTATACATCTTTGCATTGAGATAGTACAATAACATGCTTCATAATGGGGCTCATGACTATTTACCTACCATTGATATCACCATTTTGTCTTGCTAGTAGTTTTTTTTTAGATTACGGTAAAAGAAAGTTTTGAAGGGACCTCGACACCCTTTAACAAAAAGCAGAAAGATAAAGCATTACAACCCAACCAGGAAAAAGAAACCTGCAACAAACTGTAGAACAGTATCAAAATCAGGTTTTACAAGGACCTGAAACCACTAGAAAAGTCCAAAAACTAACTAACCCAGGTTTTATAGGGACTTGGAACCATAAACAGTCAAAATGATAAAAACCAAAAACTAGGACCAGAAACCCCAACTAGTAACCAGACCAGACAGAAACTAAACTAGGGAACCTGACCTAGAGCCACTATTGCAGCTCCAAGATCATTTTATCAGCTTCCTTACCAATTGCTGCAGTCTCTTGAATGGTATCGACAGCCGAAGCAGCAACAACTTTCATTGCACTCTTCCTCGAGCTCTGCCTTGTCCTTTTGCTCGAACCCTCAGCCAAAGCAATATCTTCATTAGCCCTTTTTCCTAGGCTTGCAGTAGCTGCACATATACTCAAGGTGACTTGTTCCATCTTAGTGCCACTCTCCTTGATTAACATTCTGAGGTTCTGCTCATAGTTGTTAAGTTTGTTAGGGATGTCTCCCATCTGCCCTTCTAGTTGGCTAAGTTTGACATTGATAGTATCCAGGTTATGTTGGAGAATTTCCACCTTTTTCTTCAAACCCATCATTTCATTGTAGATCCAGGAATCTACTTTGAGCATGGTGTCGGCTTTATCCTTTGTAGAATGCAGGAAGGTGAGCATGGTATCCCTCTACATTGAATCACTATCATCTTCAGTAGTCTCGTGTGGGGGGGAGTGGATATTGTCATTGTTTTCCTCCATTTCCATTTGATCCTCCTTTTGAACCCTAGCAGAGTCCTCTATGTGAGCAGAGTCCTTCCTTTTTTCTTCCTCTATCCCCTTGACAAGAGAAGCAGTCTTAGCTGTATGGTCCTCCTTATTCTTCTCAACAGGGTTCCCAACAGTGTTATCTTCCACTTTATCACCCCCACTAGATATAGCCTGGTTACCCTCATTAATGGATTTACTCTGTTCAGAATTACCTTCACTATTGGCTTCCTCTTTCCCTTTTTCATTATTACCTTCAGTCTCTGGGTACCCATCCAAATTAGATCTTAAATCCCCAGCATCAGTATCTTCCTCATCCTCAAGGTTAATATTCTCATGGCTTTTTGATTTCTCGATCTCAGACTCCTCATCCTCATGTTTTTGAGAAGCCGAGGGTTTCAAATTCAGGGCTTTATCTTTACCTTTAACAGAGTCACCCTTCTTACTCCTAATGGAGTCCTTCTTCTTGTCCTTAGAGGGAGTAGAGGCAATGTGTTTATTTTTACAATACCTCTCAATAAGAAGAATCAACCCTTCATGTAGAATGGGTCTGGACTCCTTCTTCTTATGAGCTTCTAAACTATGAAGTAAAGAAAACTACAAAAAGAAGGGGAAAGATATTCTATCTTTGTGTTTGAAGTGATTTAAAAAAACAAAGTGGCATTTATGAACTCTTTTACTTCTTCCATCAAGTATGAAATACTCATGGATACAACAAAGAACATCCCTCCAAATCTTCTTTATCTAATGCACATCGAAGAAATCACCACTCTTTTCTAGTTGCTTCTCCTCGTCTTCTATTTTTGAAAAAAAATTGTAGGCTGCATTTGAAATACTGGTTTGCTTGGTGAATTTTATGTCCGCTGTGGGTTGCTAGTAGTTTTGTTAATGCTAATGTGTTATCATCAATTATCGCAAGTTGCACACCAATCCTCTGTAAATGATATTTTGTGCACAAATCTTCCATCCACTACCATAGTTACAATTAAATTTATAGTATTTGATGATTTGGAAAAGTTTGAATTGATTGGTATAGTAGGCTGATGATGTGTATCATCTGATAGGAGTAGCTTAAATGTCTCCCAACTATTCCTCATATCCATTGCCTCAAAACCACTCAAACTATCACATATTGTAGTTGAATAATTCTTATCGTCTTCAGTTAAATGCTTCAAGTTTATTAAATGTTAGCCTCATTGCATTAGGATATATTAGAAAATGATATTTAAAGTTTATCTTCTTCAATTTTAAATGAAATACAATAAGGAGTACCAAATGATGAAGATCATAAGCCCAGTGGTAACAAGAGGATAGTGAATTTGTTGAAAATCCTATTTTTTCTAATGTTACTCCTTCCTGCATTCCATTTAAATTTAAAGAGCAGTAAATTTCAATTTTAATCATATGATTACTTTAAATTGTAATATGTTTACCGATTCAATATGTTAGCCTTGTTCCATTATGATGTATTACAAATTGATATTTAAAGTTTATCACCTTTAAATTTAAATAAAATATAGGAAGGGGTACACAATGACATACACTGAGCTCATGATGAGCATGGACGGATCCGATCATGTGAACTAGATGTCTTCACACATAGTTAGAGTGATATAGATGAATCCCTCAGTATGAGTAATAGATATTCTTATTCAAAGACAAAAATGTGGACAAAACTGATGGAACATAAGTTTCTAGAGTTGCTCGTCGAACAAGTCCATCTTGGATGAAAAGGTGAAGGTGGTTTTAAACAAGAAGCCTAGACTGCCATAGAGAGGTCATTCAATGCAGGGATGAACTTGAATCTATCATGAGATCATTTTAAGAATAAGTTGAAAACATGGAAAGTAGGATATAGAGTACTGAAGGACTTGAAAAATACAAGTGGGTTAGCTTGGAATGAAGAAACTCAAACTTTGGATGTTGAGGATTCTACGTGCGATGAGCTTTCTAAGGTAGGATGATATTTGTACTCTTTTGATTGAAGAAATTTTCCCTTCTTATTATATTAATGAAAAACCAACAAACTAATCCATCTACTAATGCTTACATGTAGAGGAGAGAATTCAAAAATGCAAAAATGTATAAGAGGTCACCTTTCTAATATTTCAATGAATTAGCTGTAATTGTCGGTAATGAAATTGCTGAAGGATTCATAGCTACAACACCTCTTGATGCTAAAGAAGGGCACCCTATGAATGATGCAGTTCATATTCTTGATGAGGATGATACCAATTTTGGTACACCTCTTGACAACCAACCAAATTTTGATGAAGAGTTATGTCATTCCAATTAGTCAAGTGCAAGTGGTAGAGGGACTCCACCATCATCATCAAGGAGGGAAAAGAGGAAGAAGAAAACTCTAGTTGCATCATTGGATGTGATATGTAAAAATATGAAGGAACTAAAAGATGACCTTGGTAAGCCTCAGATTGTAAAAGTGGATAAATCTAAAGAGGATAATTTTTTGAGTGCCACATATACTACTCTTAAAGATGTCCTTGAACTTAGTTGAGTAGTTTTGCTGAAAGCACATGATACCTTTGTGCTTCAACATGAAAGAGCCAAAGAATTCTTGATGATAGATGAGGCAGAGAGACTGGACTAGATTACAATGACATTTGGTATGACTTAGCTATTTCAGCTAATGACTGGATTGCAATGACATATGTTGCATGATTGTTCTATTCAATGGTTTGTCATTGATCTCTGATAGCACTAAACTAAAACTATATTGATCTCACAACACTATATTGGAACTCATTACTGAGCACATTTTGACTATTTAATTGGCATTGGTATGATTGGCATCTGAAGTAATTCCTATTTATGAGTTGCCTCTGTTTAATTGTTTTGCATGAATAATTGGATGAGTTGCCTTCATTTAATATTTGGCATCGATCAATACATAGTTTAATTTTTCATTTCATTGGCATGATTGACATTGATCACTACATAGTTTTGTTGTTCATTTCATTGGCATGATTGGCAATGATCAATAAATAGTTTAGTTTTTTATTTTATTGCTATTGGATCTCTCATAGGACTATACAGGAACTCATTGCTGAGCACATTTTTGACTATTTTTCTAGGCAGACTGGCAAGAACTGTTACGTATTTCAGTTTTTCATTTCATTGGCATTGTTATGATTGACATCTGAAGTAATTCCAGTTTATGAGTTTCCTATGTTGAATGGTTTCGCATGGATCTATACATACTTGATATGTCCATAGTTTAGTTGTTCAAACTGTTACAACATACATTGACATTTTTGCTAAGCAAATAGTAGATAGAAATATAACCATCATAAACTATGTATAGGTTAGCTATGTATAGATAAAAGCCATGATTGCCATTGATCTATACATAATTGATCTATACATAGTGTACCACTTGTCTTTATTTAATGGTATTGCATTGATCTCTCACACCACTAAAATGGAACTAATTATTGGCAAGAAACTATTACATAGTTTAGTTATTCATGACATTGGTATTGGCATGATTGGCATCTAAAGTAATTCTAGTTAATGATTTTCCTATGTTTAACGATTTTGGATGGATCTATACATACTTGATATATCCATAGTTTAGCTGTTCATTTCATTGGCATGATTCACTTTGATTAATGGTATTGCATTGATCTCTCACAACACTATACTAGAACTCATTAGTGAGAACATATTGACTATTTTGCTAAACAGATTCTAAACAAACTATTACAACATATATTGACTTTTTTGCTAAATAGATTCAAAACAAATAGTTACAACATATATTGACTGTTTTGCTAAGCACATAGCAGATAGAAATAGAACCATGGTAAACTATGTATAGGTCAACTACATATAGATAAAAGCCATGATTGTCATTGACCTACCATGTATATTACATAAATATAGGATAGACATCCATACATAGTTTATGAGTTGGCTGCATTTAATGGTATTGCATTAATCTCTACATATTTAATGACCTCATAAGTATGTCAAATGGTTTTGCATGGATCTATACATATTTTATATATCCATAGTTTAGTTGTTCATTTCATTGGCATGATTCGCTTTGATTAATGGTATTACATTGATCTCTCACAACACTATACTGGAACTCATTAGTGAGTACATATTGACTATTTTGCTAAATAGATTCTAAAAAAACTATTACAACATATATTGACTATTTTGCTAAATAGATTTGAAACAAACAATTACAACATATATTGATTGTTTTGCTAAGAAGATAGCAGATAGAAATAGGACCAAGGTAAACTATGTATAGATAAAAGCCATGATTGCCATTGATCGATATACATATTTGGTCCATATATAGTTTACCACCTCGCTTTATTTAATGGTATTGCATTGATCTCTCACAATACTCTACTGGAACTTATTACTAAGTACATTTTGACTATTTCATTGGCATTGGTGGGTCAATGCACTGACTTGTGGTGCCAAAAAGGTGACAAGTAGTTTTTTTTTTCTTATTTTAAATAGCATGTGCGCGCTATAGTGCGTACGTGCTATTACCAAAATAAAAAAAGTGTATATGATGGGCTGCAGACCCACAACCCATCATTTTCATTAGTATTTTCTTCTACTCCTACAACAAGCATCGCGTACATGAGTTGGAAACATAGCATTTTCACCACCATTTGCCAAAATGCCTCCTTGTCGTCGAAATCCAAGACCACAAGTGCACCCATGACGGCACCGTAAGTGATACAAACCTAACTTTGCATTGTTTGATATGTTTTTCATATTGTTTTGTAGGTTTTTTATATTGTTTTGTAGGGTTTTTACAAATTTCATTTAGATTTGTTTATTTATTTGGATTTCAATTGATTTTTTATTAAGAAATGTCCATAATCAACTAAAAAATCCACAAGAATGTAAAAACCCTCAAGAACCTCAAAACCAAAACCCTCCTCAAGAAGAACAACAAATTCCACAACCCGAACCAATTGCAAGACCTCCACCAGGCACACAAGAAAATATAATAAATGAAATAGTGAGAGGCAAAATTGAATTAGAAAGACTCATTGCTCGGTTGAAAGAATCCAGACAAACCAATCTAATGAGGGCTCAATTGGCATCATACCTCGAATCCATTAACACCCAGACAGCCTCAATTAGTGGTCAATTAGATATTTGGCAAGTTAAGAGGGATGAAAAAAGATTTTATGCAAATAAATTGTCATATGAAGATGTTAAAAAAAAAGAAATACCAAAAGGTAGTATATGTGCATTATTTAGAAAACCCAATGAGAAAAATACTGTTAGAGAGGGTACTAAATGATTCCCCATCCATTGGTTCATACACAATGCTATTAGAAATAATTTTTGGGATAGATGGTGGATGGTTTTTGATGCCCCTCCTTACAACAATCACGAGGTCCCCATGCATTTTTTGAAGAAATTATATTGTGAGTTTGTCCTTGGGGAGATCCCCAATTATTTTGATATGTTAGAATCCCAAGGTAGAGGTGGGAGGTCATCATTTGAGAGGCCGAGAGCACATCGTGACCCTAATGTAGTTAGGGCACCTGTGGTCAAGCCACAGTGTGAGCATGTGACTATTCCTTCAGTTGTGAAGGAAAATGTAGAGGCCAGCACTTTAGGGACCATTAATGCTTTGACACAGACCCTCATCCATTCCATGAGCCCATTAGTTGAGGGGGAGCCTTCTGTGCGTCATGGTCACATGTGCACTTCATGTGGATCCCTATGCACATTTGGCACTCATGCTGGAGATGGTGCAGATGATGGGCTTGTCACCGATCAGTTCCTGAACAACACATTTGGCATTGACACACAGGTAAATTACAATTATAATTTACTATTTTGATCACATTTCATATGTATAGTGAATGATTATTTAATTAGCATCTATTGACATTCTTCAAAATTTAGGGTCAGAGTGTTGCTGGGCCTAACAGCGATCCTCCAGGCCCATTTTTTGTCCCTTCCATGAGTCCTGAGCTATGTATCAATTTAATCATTTTAATTAATACATATATTTATTACGTAATCATATTAAGGATTGACAAAAAAATTATGCATGTGCATCAGTTCTCCATAGGACCCTCAACCTTTACCACAGACTCGAAGCATAGACATCATATGAGCTTCACACAAGTATAGTTGTTTCATGTTAATTTAATTCATTTGATTATATTTATTTTATTTTTCATGTTAGATGTAACATGTATTGTATGACATGTAGCTCATGATGTCGGACACACCTCCTCATCTGCGACAGTCTATTGATAGTGGAGTGGCTGTATTTGTGGCTAGCTCACAGACACTAACGGAGGTATGAAATAATTTTCTTTGTTTTAGTTGTTGTTTATAATAGTTAATCTCAAAATTTCTAATGTTAACCTTTTTATATATATTACTATAGCTTTTATAGTTTTTACACAAGCAGTATGTATGTTAGGCCTACGGATACTCTTTAAATTATGGATTGAAACCTTGCTTTTGTTTTACTAAGTGGTAAGGGGTAGTTTTGTTTAATGGTTATCTATTGATAGTAGGTCAGTTTGTTGTTAAAGGGTCAGCCCCCTAGTTTTGGCTACTTTTAATTCAAAAACTAGGAGTGAAGGTAGAAGTGGTAGTGATAGAATTAGATAAAGAAGAACTAGGAGCACATATTGAAGTTAGAAGTAGAGAAGAAGTAGGAAAATCAAATAAAGGTATGAGGACTAAGAGTAGGAGATAATGAAATTAAAAGTAAAGATGGGAATAGAAGATTAGTTGTATTCCAAGTTGATTGCAACTAGGAGTAGGACCTACAAGATGGAAGTTATATGTTTTCTATAAATAATAGTCAAGTTTAAAGATATAATTGGTGATTAGATATACTCACCTTGGTCTAGTAGAGTCATAAGTGTAGGAGAATTTGTGTTTTAAACTAATATTATTCATAGGCCAAAGTCAAATGTTGAACTTGATAATAGAATTAGGCATATCCTTAGGATTCAAAGAAACTATAGTTTTTGGAATCAACACCATCAACTCTCCTTCACTATTTCTTTGGGATGAATGGAACTAGCTTAAAAAAATTCTACATTCTTTCATTCTCGTCCTCCTCCTCCTCTCATACAAAATAAACTTGGATAAGATAACTTACTAGACTTTTGGATTCATGGCCCTTGTCTCTTCTTTTCATACTCTTATAGCTATGCTAGTGGGATAAATCATTGAGAATTTTCTTATCTTTTATTTTTGCTCTTTCTTTTCTCAAGTGACCACTTGAGCTTTTGCTATAGCTTTTACAACACGATGCTTGAGATTGAGACATTTTTTTGAGTGAGGTCTCTTCAACTAGTTGACTTGGAATCTTAGTAAGATTTAGGATTTTGTTGTTCTTTTATGTATCCTTGCAAATGAATGTAATAGTTAATATTCTTGGTTTGGGAGCTTTTGTCCTTCAGCTTGGTGATATTTAATCTCCTTGTAGTTTTCCCAAAATCTTTACCTCTTTCTCTTTTTCTCTTCTACTTTATTGTGTGCATGAGGTGAACACATGCTTCCAATAAAGTGAGGACTACATGTATCATTTGAAAAAGTAAGAACACTTATTTGGTATTAATTTTAGCCCCATTTTAATATACATTATGGGTTCCTACATTGATTTCACACTCTCCTAACACTCATTGGACATTCAAGTTATTATTTAAGTCCTATATTGATTCATTTTCTTTAAAAACTCAAGGTTACCCTTATCTATAAGTGTGCTTCTCTATTTCAACTTCAATCAAATAATTCCTTTCATTTATTGGACCTTATCTTACCATTTATGACATGTATTTTCTCTCTAAACCCAAAAATAAGTTGTTAGATCAAATTTCACATGCTCTAAATATCTTGGACCCACAATCAAAACTTGGGTTGGAATTGGTGGGTATAAGATGACTTTGGTGATATTTACTTGGGTACAATATTTTTGTTGGTGATATGTGTATTTATAAGTGATTATATTTATTGAATTATTGTAGGGTCTCGTCACGCCTGATCGTCCACAAGCATTTGAGGTGAACTTATAGAGTGACTATTTGTTGGCGGTAAGAAAATAATTGATTTTGTGTGTACATATATTTGATTTCAACGTATAATAAATATTGATTCATATCTACTTTCTTTGTATCAGTTGGAGCTAGAGAAGAGCCTCAACAAGAGGTCGAGTGAGCGTGTCAGGAGGGCCCCATCATCTCCATCGTCTCCCTCCACGCGACAGCAAAGGATGTCGAGAGACTTGTTTCCTTCCCCTCGTGGGAAGGAAAAGATCTAGTTGATCTAAACATGTATATATATAGGAATCAGTGGACATATTTGATACACATTTGATGTATATGACATTCTATATTTGATGTATGACATTATTTGACTTATGACATTATTGGTTAATATATGATATGTTTGTTCATATATGACATATGATATGATATGTTTGTTCATGTTTGTTCATGTATGACATTAAATTAGATATGTTCGTGTATGACATTAAATTAGATATGTGCATGTATGAAACTAAATTAAATACCTAATCTATTAAAAACTTTGATAGAATATTGATTAACAATAAACTTTATCATTGTTTAAGCATAAGTTAATCATTTTCAATATGTCATCGTCATATGATTTATGATCTTGTTCATGTCTAAAGTTTTCCTTCTCTATCATTTGTTTATCAAGTTTAATTCAATACCTAATTAGTTTGAATTTTTGATACAATATTGATTGGCAATAGACTTTATCAGGCAATATTCGTGGACCTCCTGGCAATTGGTCACCTAAATGAGAACCTTGACATTTATTAGGAACTCCATTAAAGAAATCAGTAGTTTGAAATTACTCTATCCAACAAAATAGTGGTCTACAAATATTAGAGAGATAGACTTAATATTTACCAAGTGGCCATCCAATGCCAAGTGTTGTGGATGTATCTCCATTCAAAGTTCAATAACATATTAAATAATAGACATTTTAGCAGTAAGAATAAGTTATCTAACCTTATTAACATTCTTTTGTATGAGTTCCAAGTAAGGTATCAAGAGTGCTTGAAATTCAAGACTTTGTCTTCTCATCTTGTCCATGTCTTTACTTAAATCAACCTAGATTAACTAAGTTCCCTCAGTTAACTTAGAAACACTATTCTTTAAATCCTCATCAATATTTTTCAACTTTCTTTAAAATATATTGTGTCAAATTTAGTACATCACATAACTATTGGAGTAGGTGGATTATCTCCTTAAGAATATTTTCTAGCTCGGTTGTAATACCACCAAGTTCAACTTGTTGAGCAGTAATGGACTCATTTAGTTTCTCCATAATCTTCTTCTCTATTCTTTTCTCTTCTAATTGTATCAAATTTTCATTAACATCAACATCAGGTGCATTTACCTATTTTACAAGTAAACTTAATTGATCAATCATTGGAGGTTTGTCATTGGCTAGTGCATCTAGAACAATTTTTAATAAGATCTCCTTTACATCTTATAATACTTGTTTGTACTTCACTTCCTATTTTTCTCTTTTGCATCTTTCTGCTTCACAATTCTCCATAATTTATCATAGCAACAGAATCCAATTTTGTATGATCATAGATTGAAAGTATGACAGCTTCATCTAATATTACCCGATCTCTTCTACTCTTTCTCATCTTTTTCTTGTCTTGTAATGTGATTGATCTTGTACTTGGTGATATAATTGGTTGCACTAAAGCCATCTCCTCCTTAGATTTCTTATTTTTCTCATCAATTAAAGGTTTGTCTTACTTTACCCACTTTTTGCTATGCAAATATTAGGCTATTTAGCTAGTGTCCCTATAACAACATTTGAAACAACAATTTTGTTTAGTTTTGGCTAGGCGTATACAACAATGTTCATTATTATTTAAGGGAATAGTGATAGTTACTAATCCATGTAACCCCAATAATGTTTCCTTTTATTCATTACAGTCCTATAATAGTTGATAATTTCTATAAGGATTTAACTAATTTTGACTGGGTTGTGCATAAGGTGCCTATTAGTAAGTCATATTTTGCGAATAAGGACTCTAAGAAGAATTTTGATCCTTTGCAAAGCTATTCTCCACATCAAACTCCCATGCCTGATTCAATTCAAGTGTCTACTTGTAAGAGACAACAAAGAAAACCTAATGCTTAAAAGATTAAGGAGAAAATTGACCTTGGTATTCAAGCTACTCTGGATAAAATTTTGATAGATAGCAAAAGGAAAAGGAGTGCAAAAGGCACCCCTTAGAAGAATGAGGGACCTTTCGTGAAATGTCAGACAAAAGATCTACTCTCTAATCTAACTTGATGTGGGTGGTGCTGATGTAATTTTGCTTCAAAAAAAAAAATGTCTCAATAATCATATTCTTCTATTATTGCAAAGTTGACTAAGTGGAACTCATTTCATGTTCACGTTGCATGTGCTTTGGGTGGTTCATGTATTCTTTGGAACCATAAATCTTGCACTGCTATATATTTAGTCTTTTCCTAACTAGTGGCAAGTAGTTGTTACTAATTTTGGTATGTCATTCACAGTGCTCAATATATATGGCCCTACTTCTACATGTGATGATAAGACAAAACTTTTGGATTCCTATTCTTAGGCTATTTCCAACATTGAAGATGATAAATTTATTGTGCCTAGGGATTTCAATGGCATTCTATCCCGGGATGAGAAATTTGAAGGTATATTCCCCCTTTGATTGTTTCTAAATAGAAGGGGGTTTATTTTTGGAAGAGAAACTACGGATGGTGCATTAGTTTTTCATGATGTATTGCATTCCATTAAAAAAAACTCCCTTCCCTCATGTGTCATTAACCTGACTATGATGAAATCTTATGATAGGCTTCAAAGGGATTTCTTGCACAAAGTTATGATAAAATTTGGTTTCGTTAAGAAATGATGTAAATGGAATATGTATTTTTTAGAGGGTGCAAGATTTTTTGTAATTATCAGTGGTTCAATTGGTGATCATTTTCATGCAACAAAAGACATTCGACAAGTCATTAGAGAGATAGACTTAATAGTGGTCTATTTGTTTAATAGGTTGAGGATAGGGTTTACCTAGCCACTTGGAGCTAACAGAGTAGACAGTTTGATCCCATGACGAAAGGTGAGAGAAATTTGGTAGTTGGCAACTTTTTACTAGCCAACACTGCAAGTTTCAGCATCACCCGAGATGGCATTGTAAAATGAAAATAGAATGTGATCTCCAAAAAGAGAGAGAGTTTATTGTAAGTCTCTGCAACATGGTCTTGTAGGAACTAGAATTGCATCCATACCTCACACGAGCTTCGAGATATGCCCAGTCAAAGATCATAGCCCTGTAGGATTTAGTGACCCTTGGAGACATTCATGTTCGGCGTGCCGGAGAATGTTCGAGCGCTAAAAGGGACATGATGAGGTTGAGCATAGGGTTTACTCGGCTACCCATAGCTAATGGAGCAGACAGTTCGATCCCACGATGAAAGGTGAGAGAGATTTGGCAGTTGGCAACTTTGTACTAGCCAACACTGCAAGTTTTAGCATCACCCGAGATGGTGTTGTAAAATGAAAATGGAATGTGATCTCCAAAAAGTGAGAGAGGTTATTGTAGGTATTTGCAACATGGTCCTATAGGAACTAGAATCACATCCATACCTTACACAGACTCTGAGATATGCCCCGTCAAAGATCGCAGCCCTGTGGGAGTTAGTGACCCTTGGGGACATTCTGGTTCGGCGTGCCTGAGAATGTTTGAGCGCTGAAGGGGACATGATGAGGTTGAGGATAGGGTTTACATGGCCACCCAAAGCTAACAGAGTAGACAGTTCGATCCCATGACGAAAGGTGAGAGAGATTTGGCAGTTGGCAATTTTGTACTAGCCAACACTGCAGGTTTCAACATCACCCGAGATGGCATTGTAAAATAAAAATAGAATGTGATCTCCAAAAAGTGAGAGAGGTTATTTTAGGTCTCTACAAAAAGGTCCTATAGGAACTAGAATTGCATCCATACCTCACGCGAGCTCTGAGATATGCCCCGTCAAAGATCATAGCCTTGTGGGATTTAGTGACCCTTGGGGACATTCCAGTTCGGCATGCCCGAGAATGTTCGAGTGCTGAAGGGGACATGAAGAGGTTGAGGATAGGGTTTACCCAGCCACCCAAAGCTAATGGAGTAGATAGTTTGATCCCATGACCTTTTTTCCACTAAGTTGTAAATTTGAGCAACTTTTACAACTTTCAACAATGCAACTTTGCACAAAAAGTGCAATTTTTACATTTTTCACTTGATTCTAATTATATGACTTAGAAAAGGTTTGGCAACAGTAAAACCTCAAAGGAATATAGGAATACAGATAGTTTTATGGTTATTTCCTAAAAGTTTCTAAATTGTTGCAAAAGTTACTAATGCAACTTTGCAATTTTTGCATTGACAACATTTGAGTGAATTATGCATTTTGGCTTGGAGGGTATGGAAACTAAAAGGTGCTTATGGGAACATTCTAGATAGGGTAGAAAAAACCTATTAAAGCTTTAAAATATCTTAGAGTTGACTGTTTGTAAAATTTTCCCATCAGGACCTAGAAGGGTCACTTGGCACATTGTTACAAATTTGCTCATTTTGGGTTGTTACTTGGGTCCATCACCCTATCCTCTGCATCAGGATTGATCTTAGGTTAGGGGTGGATAGAAAAGACCTATAATGGTATTAAATAATGTAATAAGGCTATCGAAGCCTCTAAAAGATGTAAAAGGCACTAAAAGTGCAATATTTTGTAAAATTGCCAACATTAGCAATATAAGCCAAAATAGGCTTAATCAAGTCATGTAAAGGGTCCAAAGGGAGGTTTCATTTGGTTTTGAGATTCTAAGTGAGTTTAAAACCTCATTCCCACGTGTGGGAGACAAGTTTGGGTAGTTGAAATTGATTGCTCCAAAGGTGGATTTAGTGTTTTCTTTAAACAAGAGTTTCATTTTACATTGGAAGTCATCTAATATAACCAAAGTGAAGGTGTTTGAACCATTTTGGGATTCTAAAGATGTTGCAAAGTAAGATTTCTAGAAAGCCCTAGGGTAAAGGGGCTAGAAAGGAGGGTTTTGTAAAAACCATTGCAAAGTTGATCATGAGACCAAAAAAAAAAAAGAATCCTTGCATTTGAGTCATCTCTTAAGACTCTTTTGGGTCATCGGAGTTCCAAAAGTCAAGCAATTGTGAATTGCTTTGTAAATGGCCTTAAACTAGGCCTAGTTGGCAGACTGAAATAGCCAATTTTGAGTCTTTATAATAGTTGGTATGTACTAGGTTCATGGTGCATGGTAATCTAGCCTTCTGGTGTTGTCAGTTTTGATTGTTCTAGAAAATCAGTTTCAATTTGTTATTGGAAATAGTTTGGAGTTGGAGGACAAATGATCTTGAACAAGGTTCTAGCCTCAACTACTAGAACTCACTCCAAGCTTTCTCCTAGCCTCTTAGAGTATTTCTCCTATACCCTATTCCAAGGGAATCTTCTCTCTATTCCCTTATTACACTAATCCTCACCAATCAACTCAAAACTCTATTTCACCATGGGGTCTCCCTAGTGCTCTCATTGCACCATTCTTCACAACTAGCTTCCAAGAGTGCATTCTTGGCTATATTCTATGCTCCTTTCAAACACTTATTTGGTGATTTCATTGCCTAGCCGAGTATGCAAACTCGCCTAGGGTCTCTTGGAAAAAAAAAAACAAACCTCTGCAAAAAAAGACCAAAATACATATTTACATTGTTTATACAATCTATTACTTGATTCCAAAAGGTCATCATGGTTTCACCATTGGAATTCAAGTTATAGAGGTTTCTTTGCTGATTGCTTTGTACAGACTAGGAAACTGGAAACTTTAAAAAGATTTTTCAAACTAGTAAAGAAACTGATCAAAAAAATCCTAATCTTTACCAAAGAATCTACATTATATACACTATCAAACCACATGAAAATAGAAACCCTATCAATCCATTAAAGGTGTGGATGAAGGGTGAAATCAGAAAACTGTCATCAAAATGCTTAGTTTGCTCTTCATTCCAATGCCAAAATTCGTACAAAAGCATGTGCCAACCCTCAAACTGACTTGGATTGGTCTTAAATACCTCTTAACCACGTGAATCAACAGATATCATAGGTTTCCAACTGATTCTTGAAGCCTTTATAAAGATTTAGCACTTTTTGTTAATGTTGTCAAGCAACTTTGCAAACTTGCAAAGTTGCTAAGTGCAACTTTTGCACTATTGTGCATTTAATGGCTCCATGACCTCAAACATGGTTAAATGAACCTATTTCCATGTAATTACAAATTTTAACATTTTTCCATCTTTCCCATCCTCCTGGGGTCTTGGTCAATGTTTGACCATTCTAGGCTCTAACAAGCAATTTAAGCAATTTTGCCAACATAGAAGCAACTTGGGAACTCAAACACAACAAAAACCTATTTACAAACACAACTCACACACTTGGTGATTTATCACATAGCCCTTATTCATGTGGTCTGATCAAGAACACTACAAGCCAAAAATGATTTAAGAAACTTGGCAAATTTCCTAGGTGCTCCTGCACCAACAAAGCTCAAAGCCAATGGGTAGAAGTCAATAGTAGGAAGAAGAAGTTCTCGACTACTAGCCCCTTTTTAACATGGTTACTAAGAGAAAGTACAAAACCAATGTGGAAGGTAAGAATTATTGTTTGGGTAGGAAGAATAATAAAGAAATAAGAGAATTGGCAAGTAAAGTTGATATAGTAAATGGGAGACAATTCACCATCTAGGAGAGTTGTAAAAAAAGTTATAAAGGAATATCATATCATAGAATATTAGAGGATCGAATGCTCCTCATAAGAAGGATATTTTGTGGAATGTGGTTTGGTAGCATAAATAGGATGTGATTTTGGTGCAAGAAACTTAGATGACTAGAGATAAAGGGGAAATGCTTTCTTTCTTCAAAATGGAAATTGTTGGTTTGTAGGTGATATTTTCCTTTATAATATGTCATGTAAGGTGAAGTAACCTTTTTTTGAATTTGGAAGTGGTTGGAGAAGGCACTTTGAGAAAGCCCTAGCTTTGAGGGCATAAGACTGAGGGTTTGCATAAGACTAAGGGTTTGGTAGTTAGCCTATTGAATGCCCATGGCTAGGTAGATGGGTGTGAAAATATATTGTTTTAGATCATGATAGAATATTACCATAGCCCGTATAGGGCCTTGGGTTAGAAATATTGAGAGTTTCTTTGTAAGTGAAGGGTAATTAGGCCTATTTTGTTGAATCCATAGTGTTGGATCAACTAGTTGGTCCAAAGGAACTACAAATGAGATTGCTATATGTTGTCATACTCCAATAGTAGTATTTGTAACTATAATTTACTTATATGTGGTTTGGGAGAAATTGGTGAAAATAAGGAATTACCTGATTCATAGTGATACTAAGATCAAGCCTAGATAATGTCCAAGTAAGGGGTTTTGAATAAACCTATTAAAGATATGCATTTAGACTATTGGAACAACCTAATTGAGATATTTGAAGACCTTATAAAGACTTTGGACAAGCCAATAAATTTGGTAACCCAATTTGAACATTTGGATGGACCCTTGTGGAGAAGGGTAGGTATTTAGTTTAATGGTTTGAATCTATTCTTGGAACAAGTCATTTGCTGAATGTTTATTACTTCTTGGGAATCTAGTTTGACTCCTCAAATCATTGGTATCAAATCTAGTAGATCTATTGAGGGGTGTAAAATTAGTTACTTGTGTTCTAGATTGTTATATTGAGAACATGCCTCCAAAAAATAAATATAGAAGGAGATACAAGAGCTGATATAAGCTACTAAAATAATGGATAGAGAGTTGAGGAAACAAAGAGACTAAGATGAAATAAGGTAAAGAGAACTGAGACAAGTAAGCAGGTAAAATGCAATCATCTTGGAAATCTTGGAAGCTTTGGAAAGGATTCCTACGAGGGATGTGCACGAAGAACAAGAAAGTGATGCTTAAGCACTTGAGAATCCTCATGGAGAGGATGGAGGGAACTTAGATCTTGAAGAAAGATGGATGATAAGGTTGTTGAAGATATTTCAATGTGGTAGAAGAAAGGCAATAATTGATTTCCATATATATCATGGAAAGATAGATAATGAAGAGGTTTTGGGGTTGTAAGATTCCCAAGAGAACTATTATAATTATGGAGATATAAGTGAAGTAAAATAAGGTAAAGCTATAAAAAACATAGCTAAGAGGGACAACATTGACATGGTGGAGTAGTGTAATGGAAAAGAGGTTTTGTAAGGGTGGAACAAACATGACCAAATGGTGAAGGATGTGCCTCTTCCATCAAATAATACAATCCAAAAATAGAGGATAAGGAATAACTTGAAAGAAAAGGAGATGGGTTTGATGACCTACATAGAGGCATTTCACAAGTTGAGCATAAGAGGTGGATTAGAGCATAAATATGAAAATGTTGCAAGGTATAGATTAATGGGCTCATATAAAACTTGCAAAATGTGATTACCTTGATTTTTTCTAAGATGCTTAGAGATAGTTTCCAATTGGCTATAAGTGCATAAGATATGGTCAATAGGAAGAAAGAGAGACAAGAAGGTGGTAGAGGAAATGCAAACAGAGGAAGGAGAAGAAAAACCAATAATATAGGAATAGGACAAGGAAGAAATGACAAGGGTAATGAACCTTTTTTTCTTATCAAAGAGGAGGCTATAGAGTTGGAGGAAGATTTTTTTTAGGTAGAAGAATATGGATGTTTATAGGAAGGGTAGGGAACACATCAATTAAATTTTAATTAAATGATCAAGGTGAAAGGAAGATTAAGAAGAGGGTCAAGAAGTTAGAGCGCATAGCTCGGTTCAGATCCTTATGTTTAACTAATTTTAGAGACTAAAGGATAAATGTTGATTTTATAAGGGGAAAACAAAAAATGTGAAACCAAAGCTATTAATTTTTAGAGGACAATATAAGAGTCAAGATAAGTTGTGAATGACAAGAATTCATCTAGGTTCCAATGATAGTTTAGTTTCATATGAAATGGTAAACAATTTATATTTGGAATGGTCACCACACAATAGGCTGTATAGAGCATCACATGTAAGTAGTGATGATTTTCTTAAAAGATAGATGACTATGAGGTGACTATCCTGAATTGAATGGTATTTGTAGGAATTGATTGGAATCTAGTTCTATATGATTGTGCTCTACTTTAAACAAATGGAAGTTCTGAGCATTGTAAATCTATTTCAAGTCATTAGAATGTGACTTCCCAGAAGTATGTACTTATAACTATTTTAAACTATGTCAAACTCTTCATGAAAGCTATGACCCAAATGCATCACTATTGTGTTGAATCTTCTAATATACATCTCCATTAAAATATGTTTGCTAGTGTAAACCTGTGAGGAATTTTTGGTCCCAATACAGTTGTGTGTCAATATTAGGAATATGACCAATTAATGCTACAAACCTTAGTATTGACATAATTTAACCATATTGTAGGTTGGATTCAATTGGGTTTGGAAATAAGTTATTATTAACATGTGTATGAACTGCCAAAGCAATTCTAAATATAGTAGATAGTAGCCTTCCATGTTTGATATTGAGGGATAATGTATGCACATGCTATAACAAAACTAGAGGATCATATTATATGCAGATTGAAATTTCTATTTGTCATTCAAAGCATAGTAAAAAATTTATTCTAGGAAATCTATACTAAAAACTATAGTGTACAAACAACCATTACTTCATAAATCACTTCAACTCAATCATTACGTTGTACAAACAACCTCATTGAATATGTCACTTGAACAACCTATTTTCCTTCTTACTTTTTGATGATTGTGATCCTCTGCAATTCCAGGCATAAGATGATTAGTATACAATGGTACTTGAACAAAGCACACTAATAAATATTGAGGATGTGAATTGATAATACCATTTCATAGATTATTTTGGCATCTCACCCTTTATCACTTGTGCGTCAACTTTATTAGCCATTTTCTTTGGTGACCTGCAAATGAAGAATTAGCACAGTAAAAAATCTAAGATAAGATTAACATACATGGGATGAATATTCATAATCAACTATTAACCCTTTCCAACATCCCAACTTTATGATAATAATGAGTCAAAGTCCAACAAATTGGAATCCTTAGAGAGAACTATTTCTGTCACTGCCCCATTATCATCAGATTGAGACCTATTTTCCTTCTTACATTTTGATGATTGTGATCCTCTGCAATTCCAGGCATAAGATGATTAGCATACAATGGTACTTGAACAAAGAATACTAATAAATATTGAGGATGTGAATTGATAATACCATTTCGTAGATGATTTTGGCATCTCACCCATTATCACTTGTGCATCAACTTTATTAGCCCTCTTCTTTGGTGACCTACAAATGAAGAATTAGCATAGTAAAAAATCTAAGATAAGATTAAAAAAATGGGTCCTATTAAAGAATCTAATAGAAATTCAAATAATATATCTAGATTCTAAATAAATAAAAACTAAATCTCATCACTTACACATCATAACAATACGGTCCACCTTAGTCATGTGATAGTCTTGGGGAAGAGGTTGTAACATTGTATTTGGATCCAATTGATCACTTTTTATCTCTCTCCCTCTCTCCCTATTCAATCTAATGAGCCAACTGGATCTGCTTGACATTTTAATGTCTCAAGTATTGCCTCATGGTCTAACTCGCGAACTTTCCAAAGAATCTAATTATGTGGTTTTCCACCATATTTTATCAAGTGGACATTTGATGCGACAACAAGGTTTGAATAATGAAGAATCTTCCTCTCTATTTGCCAATCCTCGAATAACCACAAGTTAGGATTCTTCATAGGATATCATCTAAGTTATGTGCCTGTTACAACCACCACACTAACATGGTACTCTAAACCTTCACCATCTATAACTGAGTGATCCAATTTTTGTTTGGCTTCAACACAATGACACAAATAATAATCTGTCCCTTCTTCATTGTCTTCAGGTGCAATAACAACAAAAACATGGCCTACAGTGACAAATGTACAAAATGCAATCATTAATTCAGAAAATACTTGGGTTAAAGTTATAAAGTTACATATTGAAATTACAAATATATATATATTACCAAGTTGTACTAGATCTGACAAGCGGTCAAAGTCAATAGACGAATCCATCTCTACCATTTCCAGTGCTTGTGGGGGACGATAGGTGTCAATTGGATTCAACAGTCGTATATCCCATTTGTCCACCCATTCAGTTGACTCATAGTCATCCCAATTTTCCTCTGCACATGATGGACAATAGCATGCCATTTTTTCATGTGTGGATACTCCATGAACCTGCTTCAGAGCTTCTAAAAGAATGTAACTCACTAGATCCTATTAGTGTGCAACAATCCTAATATAGTGCAATGTTAGTATTATCTATCAACCAAAAAAATCTACGAATTATAGACTTACCTTCCTTACCTGGACCCATTTTAGCATTACACCATTGGACAATGGATTTTGCATCTATCAATTTTTCTCCATCTTTGTACTTTAGTTCTTCATGAGCCAAGGCTCTTTTAATGCATGTGCTTGCACCATCATGCTCTCCCTTACCATGACCAGCCTCTATGAAATTCCACCTATATTAAATTCTAGACAACCTGTGCATCCTGCTCAACCAATAGAACATTCATGCATTCTTGAATTGAGATGCACAATTGTCTGACCAAATAATGTGCTGATGATATGATATGCCCCTATTAGCCAAATCTTCATAAAATAGTTGAAAACAACCATGTACAAACTCCATAGAATGTGATCGATCATCGCTGATGTAAAAATGGTACTCCCTCAGAATCTTCCTATCATCCTCTGTACTTGTAGGTGAATGCATGAATGTTATGTGAACAAATATGGAAACCTGTTGAGATGTATAATACTTTGCTTGCATCTCATTTTGTGGTTGTAGTGTGTAGTTCTCTGCAAAATCTACAACCGAAACAATGGTATCCAATAGAAACATATCCTTGCACAACTTGAATTGCAAATCCAACCATCGAGGTCTATGGGTATGCCTTGCATACTCGTAAATAATCTTTTCATGAAAAATCTTCATGAACTCATACACTGAAATCTTTTCAATGACTAGATCACATCTTTTACCATGTTTCCCATCCTTTAGAGCATATGTCACTGTTTTGAATTTTTCGTAGTCTACTATTTCATTTCCAATTGCATGCATACTATCCATATGTTGACAAGTTGACAAAAGTTGCAAAGAACCACAAAATAAGCACGTACCATCCAAACATGATGTCTTGTAAAATTTTTGGTTGTCCCCTATTTCACATAAAATGTTGGATATGAATTCCCTTGAAGATCTCAGTGGCTCTTTTATGTCACAATCCTGTAAAACAAACTGAGAATGCAAAACTACGCATATATGCCTAAAAACATCAAAATGGTTAGAAAATTCAATATTTATCCTACAACAACAAGTTGTGCATCTATGATTTATCTTCACATAAAAAGGTTTACCCATCTCAAACAATCTTTGACTTATTCGAATTTGAGGATACATACCAATAAATTTTGCAAAAAATTGTGTTTGAGTTGAGTCCAAAAAATGTTTCACATATGGCTTGCGATTTTGGCTACCAATCCTCCTTCTTACAACATCTATTTGATTAGGAGAAACACATGTATTATTTTTCCAAAAAATTTCGATCAATGATTTCAAGGCTTCACTAATTTCTTTATCCTTTCGCGGTAGTCTACCGCTAAATGTCCATAACTCATTTTTTGTTGGTCTTCTAATCTCTCATGCCTTAGCATGGCTCTCATTAGGGTACCTCTACCAATTTTTAATGTTTTGCTTTTCTTTCTCATGAGTGAAGCTTTCTTCATTTGGCTACTTACTATTGTTGATGTGAGTACTCGTCTTGTGATATTACTATCTTTGGTGCATGATTTAGAACCCACTTTGTCATAAGCACTCATTAAATTATTTACAATATTTCTTTCATTTGAATCGTCCATCATTCTTAGCCCAAGAATCTTCATGATAGGCCTAAATTTCAAATTTTTTATCATTTCAACAAATAATTGGCATTGACCTGTAATATTTAATTCTTCAAAAAATAATCTCCACATACTATTAACTTTTCTTTGACAAGTACGGTTGCTAATCTTGTCAGGCATTGATTTCAAAATGTTAGTATCAATATCAATCAAATATTTTGGTCTTCTAAAATGAATTCTAGAAGGTGTTCTAATCTCTTCAATTCTCTCAACATTTTGAACATCAATATAAGGTGTAGTGTATTGCGTACCTTGAACTAAAGATGATGTGCCTTGGAAATAAGATGTAAAAGATGGAATATCACCTACTTGATGTGTTGATGTTGTGCTCTCAACATGGCATGATGGAGTGTGTATATCGTCGGATCTACAAATTAGTGTCTCTTCTACATGAGAGGATGATATGCCTTCAACATTGGAAGATGGTGTAGTGGACGATATGACTCCAACATTGGAGGATGGTGTAGCTTCACAATTCAATTGTCTTCTTAAGCGTAAAAATATCATTTGTTCTCTTTGTCTTTCTAATTCTTCCTTTTTGTTTCTTTGTAATGGTGGTTCTTGATCCTCTTTGAAAGTCAATTCTTTATTATTGCTTTGTAATTTTCTTTCTTCACCTAGTAATTTCATTTTATCTCTTTTAATTGCCAAATCTCTCTCCCTATCTTCATTTGTTTTAATCTTTGGTTTCTTCCTTGGCATGATGATGATTTCTACATGTCAAATTATTCAAACATCTAAATTACTTAAAATGTGTAAATTACAAATTATTCAATTACATATAAAAATTATAATTGTTTGAATGAATACACAATATATATCAAATGACTTGTCAAATTTCTAACCATTCCGAAATAACATTTCATTCAAACATACAATTTTTAATGAATTCATTATATATTAAATAACATGTCAAATTATAATCAAATTTGTATCTATATATTGACAAACAATATTTAAAATGGATTTCACTAACCTTTTCTATACAAGGAATATTCAAAAAGTCTTCAAATCACGTATCCAATGATTGAATTTGGTGTTTGCTATGTTGAAAGCTGTGATTTCTGTTAGAATAACAGAGTGCATAACAGACCGAAAGTAATAAATGGATTAAATGGGCCCCAAGGTTGGTTTTTTACCATTTTTAGGTGATTTGAGATAGTGCATATGCACTATAGCGCGTACACACTATAGTGCATACGCACTATGTGAAATCACATCACTCCCTATCCTCCCTACTTCGCATCCTCCCTACTTCGCATCCTCCCTACTCTCTCTCCCCTCTCCCATCCTTTACTCTCTCTCACTCTCCCTCTCCCACCACCTACTCTCTCACCCTCTCTCCTCTCCCATTCCTGACTCTTTAGATCTCTCACACACACTCTTATCCCCCTATCTCTCTCCCTCTCCCTCTCCTACCGCCTACTCTCTCTCTCCTCTCCCATCCCCTACTTTGTCTCTCTTACACACATTCCCATTCCCCCTATCTCTCTCCCTCTCCCTCTCCCTCTCCTAGTGCCTACTATCTCTCTCTCTCCCTCTTTACTCTCTCTCTCTCTCTCTCCCATCTTGTATGAGCTCTCTCTACCACCACCTACTCACTCTCACACTCTCTCCCATTCCCTACTTTGTCTCTCTTACACACACACTCCCATTCCCCCTCTCTCTCTCCCTATCCCACCGCCTACTTTCACTCCCCCATCCCTTGCTCTCTCTCTCTCTCCTCTCCCATCCCCTACTCTCTCACACTCACACTCTCTTCCATCCCCTAATCTGTCTCTCTCACACATGTACACTCCCATCCCCCCTCTCTCTCTCTCTCCCACCACCTACTTTCTCTCCCCCATCCCCTGCTCTCTCTCTCCTCTCCCATCCCCTACTCCCTCACACTCACACTCTCTCCCATCCCCTACTCTGTCTCTCTCTCTCTCACACACACTCCCATCCCCCCTCCCTCTTTCCCTCTCCCACCGCCTACTTTCTCTCTCCCATCGTCATACTCTCTCTCTTCCACCCCCTACTCTCACACTCTCTCCCATCCCCTACTCTCTCTCTTTCAGAGATACACACACTCTTATCCCCCACTCTTCTTCTCTCTCATCCCCTACTCTCTACATTTGTCACACACACTCCCATCCCCCTATCTCTCTCCCTCTCCCTCTCCCACTCCCTCTCCTATCACTTACTATCTCTCTCTCAAGTTTTCTTTCTTCCTCTCTACTCTCTCTCTCTCTCTCTATCTCTCTCTCTCTCTCCCATCCCTTACTATCACTCTCTCTCTCCCATCCCCTACTCTCTTTCACGCTCTCCCATCCCGTAATCTCACACACACTCTCTCTCTCTCTCCCATCCTGTACGAGCTCTCTTTGCCACCACCTACTCTCTCACACACTCTCACACTCTCTCCCATCCCCTACTCTGTCTCTCTTACATGCACACTCCCATCCTCCCTCCCTCTCTCCTCTCCCATTCCCTACTCTCTAGATTTGTCACACACTCCCATCCCCCCTCTCTCTCCCTCTCCCACTCCCTCTTGCACCATCTACTATCTCTCTCTCTCTCAAGTACTCTCTCTCCCTCTCTACTTTATCTCTCCAATCCCCTACTCTCACTCTCTCTCTTCCATCCCCTACTCTCTCTCACACTCTTTCCCATCCCCTACTCTCTCTCTCTCTCTCTCTCTCTCTCTCTCTCTTTCTCTCTCTCTCACCCCCATCCCGTACGAGCTCTCTCTTCCACCTCCTACTTTCTCTCAAACTCTCACACTCTCTCCCATCCCTTACTCTATTTCTCTTATAAATAAGTACACATTCCCATTCCCCCCCCCCTCTCTCTCTTGCAGTCCCTATCCCACTACCTACTCTCTCCTGTCCCCTACTCTATCTCTCTTACACGCTTCCATTCCACCTCTCTCTCCCTCCCACTCCCTCTCCCATTGCCTACTATCTCCCTCTCTCTGTTACTCTCTCCCTCCCTCTCGCATCCCTCTACCATTGCCTACTCTCTCTATCTCTCTCTCCCTTCTCTCATTCTCTACTCTCTCTCTCTTTCACAAACACACACACCCATCCCCCCTCTCTCCTCTTCCATCCCCTACTTTTTCTCTCACTCACTCTCCCTCTCCCACTGCCTACTCTCTCTCTCTCTCTCCCCCTCTCTACTCTCTCTTACATTTTCACTCTCTCTCCTATCCCCTACTCTCTCTCTCTCTCTTTCTCTCTTACACACATTTCTATCACCCCTTTCTCTCCCTCTCCCACTCCCTCTCCCATCGCCTACTCTCTCTTCCATCCCGTACTCTCTCTCTCGAGCTACTTTGTCTTCCCCCTCTCCCATTCCATACTCTCTCTTTCACACACATGCACTCCCATCCTCCTCTCTCTCACTCTTCCTCTCCTACTCTGTCTCCCATCACCTACTTTCTCTCCCCCATCCCCTACTCTTAATCTCTCTCTCCCAACCTATACTCTCTCTCACACTTCCTCTCTCTCTCTCCCATCCCCTACTTTTAATCTCTTTCCCCCATCCCGCACTCTCTCTTTTCCACCCCTACTCTCTCTCCCATCCTATACTCTCTTTGCCACCCCTACTCTTTCTCACTTTCTCTCTCCCCTCTCCCATTCCCTACTTTGTCTCTATCTCTCTCTCAAACACACATGGCCATTCCCTTATCCCCCCCAAACTAGTTCTCTTATGCAATTTAGGTCTTAATAGTGCGTGCGCACTATAGTGTGTGCATGCTATAGGGCACACACGCTATTGAAAACTTATTTAAACCCAAGCCTAAGGCTTGGTTTTGCCTTGGAGATCCAACCCAAAGGTTTGGAGTTTATGAACAGGTCTGAGACATGTTTTCCAGCAAACATACCAAAAATGATTGGTTTTTCTTGTGTGCTCCCCTTCAAGATTCCTCATGGTTGGGTATCGATAAGATCAGGTTACATAACATTATAGGTCTCTGTGTTAGCTATCTAACCATATAATTAATTATTAATTTGAACTATTTCAAACCTTTCATCTATAATTTCTTTTGAATGTATGTTCACTTTTTGTCAAAGACCACCATGTACTAATTGGACTATGATTTTAGCTTGTTCATCAAATTTTGCAACAACTTAGTTTTTTAGAAACTAGACTCCATTCTACACTCTTTGAAAAAAAAAAGTTTCGATTTTAGATTAGTTTTCAATTATTTCTAGGGGGAACACATAAATATTTCACATTTTTGGGATGTGTCTAGTTAAAAAATTCATTAAAAAAAAATACACATTATAAAATTATCCGAAAAATTTGGGATAAACTACATAGTGTTAAGTAACTTTTGACTAGACCGATTAAAGAATTTCAAAAAAAAAGTTAAAATTTTAGGGGGGCCACACTTTGTACTGTGTTATGTTTTTTTGGAATAAACAGTACCACTTTTTGTGGCCCCCTTTTTTGAGGACCTAAAACTAAACCATTTTGAAAAAAAAAATAGTAGTTTAGAAACTAGATTCAAAGGACTATGACTAACTATCTTCAAATTCTTGTTGAAGTTCAAAATTTATAGATTTCAAGAAAAAGGTGTCCACTTATACCCCCCTTTTGGCACCACAACTTTGTGCACTTACCCTAGTATGATTGGCATATGAAGAAATTCTATTTTATGAGTTGCCTTTGGTATGATTAGCATCTGAAGTAATTCTATTTTATGATTGGCACTATGATAGATATAGGTAATCAGAGGTAATCACATGAGCACATACTAGAACTCATTATTGAGCATATATTGAGCACATATTGACTATTTATAGATAAAAGCTATGATTGCCATTTATTTATACATAGTTGACCCATACATAATTTATGACTTAGCTCTATTTAATGGTATTGCATTGATCTATGCATAGTTTAGTTGTTCATTTCATTGGCATGATTGGTATTGGTTAATACATAGTTTAGTTGCTCATTTCATTGGCATGATTGGCAATGGTCAATACATAGTTTAGTTATTTATTTCAATGGCATTGGCATGATTTTCATCTGAAGTAATTCCAATTTTTGACTTGGCTCTATTTAGTGGTATTATGTCATGTCCCCAAATTTTTTGGTGACAGTTCGATTTAATTAATTTAATTAATGGTTGTCCAAGGACGACTAATTAATTATTTTAATTAAATAAATAATATTAAAAGATAACCTTGTATTTAATAAAGTGACTTGGAAAATATTTAATAAAGTCACTTGAGGGATAAGATCAAAAAGGTTCTAGAAGTCTCTGGAGAGGATGGAGGGAAAAGAATAAATAGGCACCCCGGGGCTCCATTCGAATCATGCAGTTGATTATCTCTCTTTGATTTTTAGGTTGTGATTCAATCACAGGTGCATTGTGGAACCTAGGGTTTCTGCAATTGTCACAGTTGGCCATTGAGAACGGTAACTCTCAATTGGTGCACAATTTTGAGGGTGTGAAATATCATCCAAATTATTGCAGATTGGAGGTGACATTCAGTCATTTCATCAGGGACAGAATCTGTGGGCTCAAGGCCAACAATTTCGGAGGATCTTTCTAAGGATTGATATTCGAAGATATAATATATTCATAAGGTTTACAGGATCAGTTGCAGCATTGAACAGATCTAGAAAAGAAGGCGAGTCTCCTAGTCAATCTTCTAGCAGCACTGCCATAAATCATTCAGGCCGACCTTAGTTGAAAGCGTATGAGTATCAAAGGCGAGCTTGTGATCTGTACTGGCATTATCTCTTGGTGAAAGGTTGAAGAAGGGCCCTCGATACAGTCTGGGCACATCGGATCACCTACAGCGTGTTGTGAATCGATCCAGAAATCTACCTCTAGAACAACCAGTATTGGTTAATTAGACAACACTATTGCCCATCAAAATGATTCAACTCGGCAACAGCCAATGCTAGACGCCTTTCCCCTCACGCATTTTAGTCATTGTCTAAGGAAACTGGAAAGTGCGAATTGTATATGCGACTACAGGCCATCGCTTCAGCATTTGGGAAATTCATCAGTAATAACCGCTGTCTCAAGCCACTGCCAGTGACGTGGGCAAGAGAAGACCGGAGTAAGATTCACATATTGTCAGCACGGGTTTACCAGCAAGCAACGAATTCAGATTCAAGCTATCGGGTTCAGAAATTTAACATGAGAATTCCAGGCTGAACGTGGGTCGTTTGCCGCGAAGCTACTCCAGGCCCTACTTCAACGCACCTAGGAACCCAATGAACATCCAAGAGCGGTGCAAAAACTCATAGTCCTCAATCGCTCCAGTCCAGCATTTAAATCTGAAGTCTAACATTGCACACACATCAGGAAAGAAATACGAAAGGGAATGATTTCGGCAACAGGATAACAAGTTCTCCATGAGGGTTCGGATTTATAAAGGAAACGCACAGGACTAGTGGAATTTTGGCAACCAGGTCAAAGACATCCAAACTTCCAGTGTCCATATTCGGAGATTATAAAGAAAAATCGCCAGGATAATATGCAGGCGGGCAAGGGCCGGATTGAAGACAGTCAAGCATAATAGCGGTGAGCTTGGAAGCCCAATTCGACTCAGCTTGTGAATATGCCAACGAACGTTTCAGGTGCCTAGTTGGGTATTTGTTTTTAAGCTATGATTGTTATGATTGCAAAACCTATAAATGCAATTCATGAATTGATTTTGGCAAACTCAGTTTGTTTCATTTGCATGTTATCTGTTTAAGTACTAAAAATCAAAAGCATTCATCTGATACCATTCTAGAGAGTGAGTCAGCAGGATGATTACTGTGGTATTCGAAGGTTGTTTGCAAATTATTTGACGAATTGCCACAGTACATTGTTGGGATTTAGTGACCTTTATAGTTAGGGTCATTATAGTGGTATCAGAGCTCGATTGCTAATTGTCTGACGAAATGTCAAACTCTTGAAATTTTAAGATTTTTGGTGCTTAAAGAGTCGATAATCCTGTCGGGAATATTTCATATTACATTGATGTATATATGTACATAGACATGTATGTATGTATGTATGTATGTATGTGCATATGTATGTACACACATGTAATTACATATGTATACATACTTGATCTATGCATAGTTTAGTTTTCCATTTCATTGGCATGATTGGCATTGGTCAATACGTATTTTAGTTGTTCATTTCATTAGCATTCACATGATTGGCATGTGAAGTAATTCTAGATGGTTAGTTGGCTTTGCTTAATGGTATTGCATTGATCTCTCACAACACTATACTAGAACTCATTACTGAGCACATTTTACTATTTTGCTAAGCATACTTGATGTATACATACCTAATCCATACGTAGTTTATGATCTTGTAAACATTTGGTATAGTTGTTCATTGTATTGTTAATTAGAGCTATAATTGAACCATACATATGGGGAATACATGAGGAGTGGCAAATGATGAATGCTTAATTTTGTAGAACTTGAGAGCATATGCTGATAGAAATGTGATTTGGTAGGTGATTGTATAGTTCATGATTTTGTCCTATGTTATATCTATAGCCCTAAATTGCCTGCATATGTTTTTATTCTTGTCTTTTTGTCCCTATTTGATTTCCTATGTATGTTCTTGCTGACAAGATTATCAATAGTATTGAGGATTTCTGGTAGATGATTGTACAATTCATGATTATGTCCCATGTTATATGTATATTCCTAATTTTCTTGGATATTTTTTAGTTTCTTGTATTTTTTCCACAATTTGGTTTCCTATGTATGTACTTCTTGACAAGATTGTCAATGATATTGACAAAGTCTATTTCTTTTGTATTTTTTTTATTGCTCTTGATTTCCTGATATTGCAAGACCACACATGTTGATAAAAAATGAGCTATCTAATGAGTGTTTACTGTGCATGTTTGTAAACAGTCAATATTTCTGATGCTACTCCTTGGTGTATTTCATTAAAAAAAATCAAGTTTTAACTTTTCAAGCATGTTTTGTTCGTATATGCAAGATTGACCATCTAACAATACATACAGTAATGGGAAGATTGAGCAACATGAGAGGGTTACTCGTCAAATATGGGGCATAAGGGTATAGAGCGTGGATTTCTCAGTGTTTTCGTATTTAACGTTGTGTTTTCACATCACCACTTAGATCATGGATATTGTTCTTTCTCTTCAGTTCATGGATATTGTTTTTCTATCTTCTATCTTATGCTACATATGTAACATTGAATTATTGATCACATACCTAATTTAAACATATTTGGATCACATTCATAATTTGAACATATTTTGATGACAATGTTATTTGAATGTTGGTATCTGTTTGATCTGTACATAGTTTATATATGCAGAATTGACCATCTAACAATACAAACAGTAATGGGAAGAATGAGCAGCATGAGAGGGTTGCTCGCCGAATGTGGGACATAATGATATAGAGCGTGGATTTCCTAGTGTTCTCATATTTAACGGCTAAGTCACAAGGTTCGAGTTTGAGTTCATCAATTATGAAGTTCAAATGAAGTTCGACAAGGCAAAAAGATTGAAAAAAATTCAACAATAAATTCGTCTTATATAATTTTCCAAAAATATATAAATATATATGATCACAATTCCCAACTATGGGACAATTTACAACTTTGTACAAATGATTGCAAGTATGATTTTTTTTACTTTTCTTTGCTAATAAATAATAATAATAATTTTATTTATTCTTTACTAACAAAATAAAACTGTGAATATTCAAGAATTAAAAATAATAATAATCTAATCTAATTATAAATAAATTAGTAATCATAAATATTAAATTAAATATTAATACTTTACTTATTATAATAATTGTGTTTCACTAATAAAATAAGATTAAAAAAATTTACTTCAAATTCCAATTCCAATTCGGAAATGAATAACCAAACGCAAGAAAAAGATATTCACAGTCATATTCTATTCCAATTCCAATTTCTAAATTGGCAACCAAACAAAAAATATGGATTTGTATATACATCTTCCATGTCAACCAAACGGTCCAACTATCTTCCTAAAACACATAACCAGGTTTTTGAAACCCTAGTTATGAGAGAACCTAGTTATGAGACAAATTCATCATCTCCAACCAAATAGGAACTAATGTATGTTCAAATACTTGAAAAAAAAAAAAAAAAGTTGTTGTCATGTGACAAGTAAATGAGAAGGGATGTAGAGTTAGTGTGGTTGGTGAGGACAGAAAGACGATGAAACATCCATAAGAAACTAGAGGGTCTTGAGAGTTTGCATTCCTTTCATGCATATGGTCTTATTTCACACATAAGTCGTATATAAATCATGACTTGTTTTGACTTATCATTAATCATCCATCCAAATGAACAGATTACAAACTCCTCCATTAATTACCCATAGACAAATTAATTACCCATAGACAAATGACAAATGACATATAAATTGGATACATCTAAAATATCTTTTTCATTCCTCACATTTTCAAAGCGTATCCCATTCTCCTCCCAAAGATTTTATTTTAAAAGCGTGGCGATTCTAGTAACCCTAACTTTCTCTAGATTGTTTATTCTCACAATGAACGAAGGAATAATGAGGGTCAAACAAAATTAGTGATGGGCATTAATGATCGTTCGTGAAGGAAGAAGGCATCGGTCTCCTGCTATTTATAAAGACCCACGTAGAGGAAAAGCAAACGACTACGTGGAGAAACAGCATCCTCTCCCATATCTCCCCATTTCCTCCTTTAAATCAGTCTCTCGTTAGAGTTCTCACTCAGACCCACCAAATGGCGCATCAGTGCATAAACCTCCACAGGAGGCGAAGCAGTGCAGACGGATTACAAAATCATCACAAGCTAAGTTCATCATCAGCACCGCCTGTTTGGGACAGCGGGAGCACTCTCTACGATTCATACGAGCTCTCCACATTTACTCAGCATCTCCAACGGGCAATTGCAGCGGGGGGATCAGCACTTCCAGTGGCTTCTATTTTGATTAAAGATGAGCGGGCTCGCAGTTTGTCAATGCCCCACCTCCACTTCACACCCACACTTGGCAAAGAAGAAAAGCTCATGGCAGATATCGATTTCTCTCCTCATTCAAAAATTGAGCCGTTGGAGCCGAAGACTCGCGGAGGACTGAGAGTTCCCAAAGTGGTTCAACGGCTATTTACTAGATTGGCAAGAGATGGCCAGAAACAGCACGATTTACATTCCAAGGCCATCATCAGGTCACCGTTTGAACGCGTGCTTTATACAGCCGTTCATTACTGCTAAAACTTGTGCTTTAACTAGCTAAATAAGTTTTTTGTAAATATTTCACAGCTGACTTTTGGATAGCTTGTTGAAGAAGCCACTCTCGTTTACAAAGGTGGCACTGGCATTAACTTGCATCAATTTTTCTGCGGCTTTACAGCCTGTACAGCTCTGCAATCTATAGTTACAGGTGTTCCATACTTATTATGCATGTGGTTTCTCGATCAATAATATAGGTTATTTAAATTAATAGTTTTATTTGTCTGTTAAGTTCTCGTCTCTCAGAGAAGTGATAAGGATGATCAAGTCAAATTGGATCCCGTTTTGATTTCATTACATATTCTTGTATTCATTATATTTCATATAGACTTTTTGCACTTCAGAAGCGACGTCAGGTCGTTTATGAGTTGTATGATTAATGATTGTCTAAACGTCGTGTTTACAAGTGGAAACGGGGAAATGTCTAAAGGCTAAATTAAAACGATTTCTTATAGAGGGACGACGATTTCTTCTTCTTCTTCTTTTATAAGGGTCATCTTGCTTGGGCGTCAAGCTCACATATATGGAGTTCATAAGAAAATTATTCATATCATCACTGTATATTATATACTGAGTGTTGAGTGTTAAGTTCATGTATGTGCTTTCTAAATCAATATTATTTATCAATGGGTCCTTGGTTTATTGATGAAATTGAATAACTGACAAAGAGCCCACTAGTGATCAAGTCTTGCTGAATGCAAGGCTCTAAGTACATGACGAATGCGATTGGGACTGTGTGCCCTCGAAGACTATGATGGTGTGGATGCTCTTCAGTCCTTAGCTCTAAGCCGAAGAGGCTTCAAGCAAGAATGGACCTGTATCAGGTTCCTCAAAGATTTACAAATATAAAATCAATTTTCATACACATTAAAAATAAACTTTTTAATATTATACAACATCTTTGGTTAAGTATAAATATAAGAATTATTATTAGAAAATGATATATCTGTATAAGGAATGCAATAACATTGTCATTTAATGATAGTAGGATTTTTTATAAAGATAAATATTTTTTCTATCATTTTAGAATAAATTGTTTCTAAAATGATTGTCTTTTGAATGTGTTCATTTTAACTTTATCTAAGATTATTTCTTTCTTTTTATTATATATATCAAAATTTAGTCATGTTGAAACATATCTAGCTTAAAAATAAAGGCAAGGGGCTATCTAACTATCCAAGTCACTTAAGGCATGGTTTCAACCTCATCCTTATAACTATTGGGACCTTAAAATCAACAAAACTTAATAGGTGGACATATTAATGACTCTTAAATGATTAAAAAGATCATAATTATATGTGTTTAGACTCCTTCGCCTCCAAGACGTGTGAATCTAAACTTTGATGGGGCAACCAAGGGCAACCTTGGGTTGACTAAGTGTGGAGTGATAAGGGATAAAAATTTAACTTTATTTTAATGGTGGCACTTCCTATGGGAATCCTGACTAATCACATAATACCATTGATTCTTATCATGACCTTTTGTTGGCTCGTTAACTTAATTACAATAAGGTTTGGGTGGAAGGGGATTCAAACACCATAATTAATTTTATTAAAGGTAACCATAGGCTATCTTGGACTATTGAAACAAGGATTAATAAATCCAAGAGAATAATTATACCATTCAAAACATTTCTCTTTATTAGGGTTTCCAATTTTCCCTACTCTTTGCTCCTTACTATTTTTTATACCTTCCATGAAGCCAAACTAGGGGGGCAAAAATTATGTTTTCCAATCCCCACTTTTGATTACGATGGGGCAAGGGGGTGTATGCATAAAGATGGGGGGACTAAAAAGGTACCAAATTCTATTTTGGTCCTCTATAAACTATAGTACGAATGCCTAAAAGCAAACTTGTGCTATGGCTTTGATTGTCCAAGCCTCGAGAAACCAACCCAAAAAAAGTTCATTTGTTTTACCCAAACTAATGTTTCCAATAGTGAAGAGGGTTTACAAAGAATATACATAAGGAAGTTTGCATGTTTTCTTCATCAAATTAGACAAAGAATGACTTCATGATGTTATTGAGGTCTAACAAAAGAGGTTTGCCATGTCCCCTCTTTAGTTCGATATGATATTTTCCATGGATTTTCCTATTATAGACTCTCGTTGGTAGATGATTTTGATGAGAGAATCATTTTGACATTTATTTGGAGATTGGATGACTTATTATGTTCTTGGAGATGTGTGTGTGTGTGTGTGTGTGTGTGTGTGTGTATACACACACACATCTATGTATATATGTATACATATATATAAGTATATACATATACATACATATATATATATATGTATATACATATATATCTATACATCTATGTATATATGTATATATATATATATATATATATATATATATGTATACATATATACATAGATGTATATACATATATATGTATATACATATATGTATATATATATGTATATATATATATACATAGATGTATATACATATATATGTATATACATCTATGTATATATGTATACATATATATACATATATATGTGAGTGTGTGTGTGTGTGTGTGTGTGTGTGTGTGTGTGTGTAACTTTTTATATGGGGCCAAAATGTTATATTTTTCAATTGAGTTGCATTTTTATTTTTATAAAGTTACCTTTTTATATAAAAAGTGCAAATGGACTTTATAAAAATATTTTGGATGTCTCTAGAAAGTTAAGTGGCTTCTAGAGGAAGTTTCTAAAAAGTGAATAAATAGACCCTATGGGTCTTTCATTTTGTAATGATCCCATCTTTTAGTAGTTGACCAAGTGTGTGTGCATTAGCCTTGTTCTACATGGTCCCGAGGGCTAATGAAGGGTTTAATGGGATCCTGGAGTGTTTTGGCCTAGTCATTTCCAGTTTGGGCCAAAACAAAGTTGATTTACTCAGTTTCAGGCATACTTACTATTTTTAGTAAGTCGGCAGGACACAGTGCAGGTCAATTTTGGTGATTGGAATTCGATACTCCTCGGTGAGAGCTTTCCGATGAGCTATCACTCGCATTATTCAGAGTCCGATTGCTAATACATTTTAATGCCTGAAGTTTTATTAAAGTAACGTCTAGTTTAATTGTAAAATATTAAAGTGTTACTTTAATATTTATTTTATGGTAGTGTGTACCCAAGGGAGACATAAGGGGTATTTTAATATATTTTTTATATATTACACATCTTTTATCCCACATTGCCCATATGGGTTGAGCGGACCCTTGGAAATAGAATAAAAGGAAGCATTTGTGGCTTCATTAGGCAGGTTGAATATGAGAAGAAATTGGTGTGTGAGTTGCAGCTTTGTTCTTGGCATTTGAGGATGTCTATCCTCTCTTGTAACATCCTAGACGTCATTCCCTTGGGGTTTGGCCTTTGGAATTCTTTCTTATTGGCTTCATTATCAGGCAGTTTAGTTGCATTTTCGGCTACAGGCAGATTTGATATTTTGCTCATATCTTCTTCACTACTTGTCCGATGCTTATGCCGCTTGGAGAGAATGGTATTATGAAGGTAGTGGACTGATTGGAGGACAAAGTATTGTAGCAGAAAGTTCGTAAGCATGGGCTGGAGTATTATGACAATATTGCCGAAGTAATTAGTGAGTTAATAAATCTGCCATGTATTTGGTTTTATGAATTATGAAAATAACATTTTATTAGCAGCAGTTCATTTCCACTTTGCATATTGTTGTAGTTTCTTTCTTGTTTATGTTGTATGATACCAATTCCATGCACGAAACACAACAAACAAATAAACGTTTGATTTCTAGAGTTATAAGGGGTTTTAAGAAGTTGAATGCAAACTGTTTGACATAATTCCTTTCAGCAATTTGGTTTAGTTTTTGGGACATTCAGGGGTGCCCATTACAGTGGTATCAGAGCTATAAGTCCTGCCATCATTTGGAGGTCTTATATGGAATTTGGAACAGCCGGATAGAGGGAAAAAGTAAGTAAAAAACACAGGCTAAGCATTTATGTTTGAGCATGCGACAGGGGCCTTGTAATTTTCGCGATACCAGAGCAAGACAAAATAGGATTTTAGACTTGCAAAGAAAATAGTCTAGTACATCCGTACAAGTGGACATTGAATCCAACCATACAGACACAGAGGAGATATTCTTTGATCAAGACAATAATATGGGTAATCGAGATGACAGGAATACAGGATTAGGCGGAGGCAGAAATGCTGGTCCAAATCAGGGGGAGGTACTGTTCAGATAGTTATTGGGTACATTAGAGAAGGGGCAACGTATGCAATAGGAGCAGAATAGGCAAATGGATATGATGTTGCAGCTTATGGCTAGACAGATGGGCATCAACATTGATGATTTGTATGCTGCTCCAGAGCAGAAGGTAGTTGATTCCTTAGGTGGGATCGAGACACGTATAGAGCCAGCCAGTTATGATGTTGGTGATGTGGGTATTTCGACAGAGTCTATAGAGACATGCGTGCAAAGTCAGGAGACCACATATGAAGCCTTGTCAGGGGATGATGATGTAGCATTAGTGGAATTAGGAGAATGCAAGGGAACTGTCATATCAACAACCACTTCTATGTCAGTTGAACCATCCAATGAGGAGTTTGGTAATAAGCATGCAGTTGTAGATGTGTGCTCTAATGATAGTACACTTTTTATGGCTAATGAGGTGAGAAATATAGTGACAGAGTCATATTATACTATCGATCAACAAAGTGTTATTCTTCACTCTTGGGATAGTACTATGTTCAACATGGATGCAACATTGTCTTATGACAATCTGATGTTTGAGGCCGATGTTGATCATTCACCGAAGTGGAGGTTGACTCAGTTTTCACTATCTATAAAGATTTAGTTTTGTGTTGTAGCAGTTGGGAGGAAGAGGTTTCATAGATCTTCTATGGAGCCACCTTCTAGTGACATCCAGACTTATACTTCATCAGCACAAGTTTTGGGAGCTAACTTGCAAGACATGTGGTTGGTCCTAATGATATTCATTTGCAATTTGTTTAATGTCTATATGGATATCACACATTACTTCAATTGGGATCCAGGTGGAGGTTGGAGTTCATTATGTTACTTAATTGCTTGAGGACAAGCAATTTCAAGGAGGGCGGATTTGTAATGATCCCATCTTTTAGTAGTTGACCAAGTGTGTGTGCATTAGCCTTGTTCTATAAATGTAGTGGTTGATGTATTTTCTAATCAAGCCACACATGTTAATGATTATAAGTTTTTATCAACTACAAATTCAGTTCAGTTTTCTGTTGCAGCAGTTAATGTTGTTCCTATGTCCATATATTTCGATGCGGCAACACCTATTGTTGCTAAAGTTAGCATGAGTACATATGGTTCACCTACAACTACATCTTTTTCAATGCATGATGGTGATAATATGCATTCCAATCCAATATATATTATGTGGATGAATAAAGGGAAGAAGACGCTTCATAGATCTTCTATGGAGTTGCCTTATGGTGACATTCTGACTTCATCAGCACAAGTTTTGAATGCTAGGCTACAGGGATTTGTCCTGAGGATGTGGATTTGTAGTTGGTTTAACTTCCATATGGATATCACCTATTGGGATCCAGGTGGAGGTTGGAGTCCATTATGTTAGTTAATTGCTTGAGGACAAGCAATTTCAAGGAGGGCAGATTTGTAATGATCCCATCTTTTAGCAGTTGACCAAGTGCGTGTGCATTAGCCTTGTTCTACATGGTCCCGAGGGCTAACGAAGGGTTTAATGGGATCCTGGAGTGTTTTGGCCTAGTCATTTCCAGTTTGGGCCAAAACGAAGTTGATTTACTCAGTTTCAGGCATACTTACTATTTTTAGTAAGTCGGCAGGACATAGTGCAGGTCAATTTTGGTGATTGGAATTTGATACTCCTCGGTGAGAGCTTTCCAATGAGCTATCACTCGCATTATTCGGAGTCCAATTGCTAATACATTTTAATGCCTGAAGTTTTATTAAAGTAACGTCTAGTTTAATTGTAAAATATTAAAGTGTTACTTTAATATTTATTTTATGGTAGTGTGTACCCAAGGGAGACATAAGGGGTATTTTAATATATGTTTTATATATTACACATCTTTTATCCCACATTGTCCATATGGGTTGAGTGGACCCTTGGAAATAGAATAAAAAGAAGCATTTGTGGCTTCATTAGGCAGGTTGAATATGAGAAAAAATTGGTGTGTGAGTTGCAGCTTTGTTCTTAGCATTTGAGGACGTCTATCCTCTCTTGTAACATTCTAGATGTCATTCCCTTGGGGTTTGGCCTTTGAAATTCTTTCTTATTGGCTTCATTATCAAGCAGTTTAGTTGCATTTTCGGCTATAGGCAGATTTGATATTTTGTTCATATCTTCTTCACTACTTGTCCGACGCTTATGCCGCTTGGAGGGAATGGTATTATGCATGTAGTGGACTGATTGGAGGACAAAGTATTGTAGCAGCAAGTTCGTAAGCATGGGCTGGAGTATTATGACAATATTGCTGAAGTAATTAGTGAGTTGATAAATCTGCCATGTATTTGATTTTATGAATTCTGAAAATAACATTTTATTAGCAGCAGTTCATTTCCACTTTGCATATTGTTGTAGTTTCTTTCTTATTTATGTTGTATGATACCAATTCCATGCACGAAACACAACAAACAAATAAACGTTTGATTTCCAGAGTTATTAGGGGTTTTAAGAAGTTGAATGCAAACTGTTTGACATAATTCCTTTCAGTAATTTGGTTTAGTTTTTGGGACATTCAGGGGTGCCCATTACACATTTGGGCATCCAAGTCTATTTTCTCAATTGTGTCTACTTGAGCATTTGTGGAACCTAAAGGTCTGCAAGTATTCAGTTGAATCATTGGGAATGATACCTCCCAAGTGAATGCATAATTGAGGAGGTGAAAGATCCGCTGAAGGGTTGCTCTTTGGAAGTGGCACTCAACCATTTCAAATTGAGCTTATTTGGAGTCCTCAGACTTACCTGAGGGTTTGAGTTTTTGGCTACAAAATAAAAAAAGTAGATTCAAAAAGGTAGTCTAAAAAAGTCGATCTAAAAAAGCAGTCCGAAAAGAGCAGGTCCAAAAAGGAAAAGTGAAAAAGTTGATCCAAAAAAGAAAAGCAAAAAAGTAGATCTGAAAAAGCAAAGCGGAAAGGAAACATTAGTAAAAATTATTACAGCCATCTACAATCAAGTTCTTTTGGATATTTCATACATTTTTCTTATCATTTAGATGCATACTAGAAGGTAAGGCTATAGGTGAAAGTTTGTATCAGATTTAAGCATTATTCGTGTAGATGTAAGCCAAGAGCCTTGGCTATTTCATACTAGCATTGTAGTTGACATTATATGTGCAATAAAGGAGACATAAGTTGCTAGTCTGACATAGTTGTAATTGAATATGTATTTATCATTCAGGATCAACTTATTAGTTTTCATGCCAATTGTTTGACAAAATGTCAATTGGCTATAGGTTCTCTTTTCGGTATAAATAATGTTATAATTTTGCATACCAAGTGTTTGTATTAATGCCACTTGGCTATAAGTGCATTAACGACATTATAGGTTGCATCCAAAGTGTTTTTCATAATTAATATTTGCTGTAGCTGCATATTGCAAGTAGTTTTAGTCACATATATGCATTGAATATTGTCAAAATAAGTTGCACATTCATGTTAGGTCATTGTTTAGTCAATTTTGAGTTTTCTTGCAAAATTTTTCATTGATGTTAATTGAAGAAAAGAGTCATTAAAGAAAACTCAAATGCTATATCAGTCATATGACCCATCCATGTGAGTTGTATGATAAAATTCCTTGAGCCTCGAATCAACATTTTGAGGTCAAATTTGAGCAGGGTCATTACAGTGGTATCAGAGTGGTTTCCTGCCAGCCTGACAGGGTTAATGCAGCCACCATTCAATTTAGTTTACAAAAGAAAAAACAAAATGACTCTATTTACATAGGAAACTAGCACAACTAAGAACATGGCTGATAGACATTCTCAAAGCCCACCTAGAATTATGAGAGATGATGAGGCTTTACAGCACCAGGATAGGCTTCTACAGTCAATAGAGGCAAGCACACAAACAATGATGGCTATGATGCAACATTTGATTGGGGAAAACAAAAGATAATCATAATAATGACCAGGGTGATAGGAGCATAGCAGGATCACAACATGGGAAAGGACACGGTCTGGGATAGCTGACAGAGCCACACATCCTACATTTAGGGAAGAAACTTCAACACTCACACCTGATGCTATGGTAACACATATTGTAGATGAACTTTGACAAGTGAGGAATGAGTGGGATTCATTACCAACATATGTACATGATGGATGGACATTTGACAAGTACCTGAACTATAGAGCTACTAGGTAGAAGCAAGCAGATAAACATAGTGAGTTGCAACAGGTCACCAGTACGTTGACATTACCCACATTTGATGGTAGTGGGAATATGACTACTTGTGCTTGGATTCATAAGGTGGATACTTCCCTATCTCTAAAGACTATGATAGAATTTGAAGCACTCAAGTATGCCACTTTACACTTAGACGGGGCACCTCATGATTGGTGGACACATGGCATGATCACATTGCAACACAATTGGGTAACCACTTATCAGGAGTTCATGGATAGATTCATAGAAAGGTTTGATAAAAAGGATCCTGAAGTTTATTTTTGTGAGTTAGCCCAGTTGAGATAGTCAGGAGGCTTAGAAAAATTTATCAATGATTTCCAGAAGCTTGCAGTGATGGTGCCTGACATTTTAGAATGGAGGCTAGTCATTTTATTCACAGAGGAATTGACTAAACCACTTAAGGGGTGGGTAAAGGCCTTTGATCCTCCTACATTGTAGGAAGCCATGAAGAAGGCCCATAGTATGGAACTTGCAGCTCTGAAAAACCAGTTTAGTTCAAAGGGTTCTTCATCATTTAGAGATAACAACGAGGGATTCAACAAGGGTAAAGAGAAGGTTAGTGACTCAAAAGGCAAGTCAGCTACACCTTTGGATAAGGAGATGCTTAATGACCTTTGTAAGAAGAAGCTATGCTTCTTTTGCAAAGGTCCCTATGAGTTTGGTTATGACTGTCCTATGAGGCCTAAAGGGAAGGCTAACCAGGTGATGTGGGCTTATTATGAGGGTTCATATTTAGATAGCTTAGAGCACCATGATGAGGCAGAGGGTGAACAAGAGGTAGATAGTGTTGAGAAAAAGGAAGATCAGAGCTACATTTATAGGAGGCACATTTGTCTAGTATTCAGAGAGAGGGATCTTTTAGAGTTTGGGGAATCTTGGCTGGACAGAGGGTCATTACTCTGTTGGATAGAGGTGCCATGCATAATTTCATTGATGCATGATTTTTGGAGAGGTGTGGACTCATCACTGAGGAGTTTGAGGGATTGAGAGTCAAGGTAACTGATGGATAAACTCTTCATTGTGATAGGATGGTGCAAGATCTACCTTTGTGACTGAACAATTATGAGTTCAAGGTAGACTATCATGTGGTCAACATGGGTGACATGGACATAGTACTTGGGATGTAGTGGCTACATTATTTGAAGGAGGTTACCCTGAGATTGGAGGATATGGAGATACAATTTGAGGTGGATGGTAGGACTCATGTACTGAAGGCTATTTGTAATGGTGATGTCAAGACTATCTCATTTAGGTGGTTGGAGGGATTAGCTAGGCATAATAATATAGAGTGGGCAGCAATATGCACCTTGATGCCTACCTAGGAGGAGAAACATAAGGCTGAATATCATCCAGATATTCAAAAATTGAGAATCATGTATGAGAAGGTATTCAGCGAGATTCCACCAGGCAGGTCACTAGACAGAGGCATTGAGCACATTATCGAGCTAGAGGAAGGTGCTAAGCCTATCATGATCACACCATACTGGCACCCAAACTGACTCAAGTATGAGACCGAGAGGACCATCTAGGAGTTGCTAGCAATGGGACACATCCGACCAAGTAAGTCACCTTTTGCATCTTCTATTGTTTTGGTAAAAAAGAATGATGGTACTCTATAGATATGTATTTATTACAGGGTGTTGAATAAGAGAACTATAAAGAATAGGTATCCCATCCCATGCATCGATGAGTTGATAGATTAATTGCATGGGGCTTGTTATTTCACAAAAATTGATTTGAGATCAGGCTATCACCAGATTAGAGTTCGAGAGTAGGATATTGAGAAATTTGCTTTTAGATGTCATTGTAGGAAATTCAAGTTTGTAGTCATGCCTTTTGGATTGACTAATGCACCTACCACCTTTCAATCCACTATGAACAAGGTCTTCCACCATCAGTTGAGGAAATTTGTGCTGGTGTTCTTTGATGATATTTTGATCTATAGCAGGACATGGCAGGAACATTTAGATCACTTGGAGACAATATTGAGCATTTTACAAAGGGAATCCTTGTATGCCAAGGAGTCCAAATGTGATTTGGGGATGACAAAGCCATTCTATCTTGGACACATCATTAGTGCAGATGGATCCTAAAAAGATCCACACTATTGTTGATTGGCCACCACTAGAAAACCTTAAATAGTTGAGGGGGTTCCTTGGTCTATATGGATTCTATTGTAGGTTTGTTAGTGGCTACTCATGACACGCAACACCTATGATAGATTTGCTGAAGAAAGGGGCATTTGTGTGGACTTGGGAGGCATAGGACTATTTCATGTGGTTCAAGGAAATAATGACTACATGCCTAGTATTAGCATTGCTTGATTTTAGAAAGCCATTTGAGCTTCAATGTGATGCTTCTGGAGAGGGAGTTGGTGTTGTACTCATGCAGGACAAGCACCATATAACTTATGAGAGAAGAAAACTTAGAGGGCCCAAGAGATCATTTAGCATATATGATAAGGAGATTTTGTCCATCATGCATACCTTGGCCAAATTCAGACAGTATCTTGTGGGCAGCAAATTTTGTATTAAGACTGATCTTAACAGTTTGAGGCACTTCTTGGGACAACAACACCTGAATGATCAACAACAAAAGTAGGTGAGTAAGTTATAGGCCTATGATTTTGACATCACATATGTTAAAGGGACACAAAATATCGTTGCAGATGCTTTATCTCGCAGGCCACACCTCACTTCTATGATTCAGATATCAGAGGGTTGGCAACACTAGATTGTAGCAAAATATGCTAGAGACACATGGGCCTCTGATATAGTGGAAGGGATAGCGACCAACACTAGGTACACTCTTGTAGATGATTTGATTATTTATAAGAACATGATTTACTTAGTGCCAAGATTGAAAGTGAAGCAATTGATTTTGAGAGCACTCCATGATTCACCTATAGCATGCCATCTCGGGTATTTCAAGACTTATAGGCTAGTTCAAGAGTAGTTGACTTGGAAGGGGCTTAAGGCTGATGTTTTGCAGTATTTACATGAGTTTCTTGTTTGCTAGTGGAACAAACAAGAGCACATTTATCCAGCAGGGCTCCTACAACCACTTCCTATTCCTGAAAGGAAGTGGGAGTGCATCTCCATGGATTTTATCACAGGCTTGCCCAAGGCCCAAGGGCACGATTGTATCTATGTGGTGGTGGATAGGCTGACAAAATATGCTCACTTCTTCCCTATCACTACTACATACTCAGTAGCTTAGGTGGTAGAGGTCTTCTTCAAGGAGATTTTCAGATTACTTGGTTTGCCTTAAAACATTGTGAGTGACAAGGACAACCACTTCATGAGTCACTTCTGGCAAGAGGTATTCTGTTTGTGTGGCACTGAGCTTACACCTAGCACTAGTTATCACCCATAGACCGATGGCCAAATGGAGATCATAAACAAACGGGTGGAAGGGCATTTGAGGAATTATGTGGTAGCTCAACAGTGAGCTTGGGTCAAATGGATATATCTCTATGAGTATTGCTACAATACTACATAGCATATGACTATACAAATGACACCCTTCATGGCACTTTATAGTTATGAGGCACCCAGTTTGTTAGATTTCTTTTTGGGTGATAGTTGGGTACCTTGTGTAGGTCAACTATTACAGGAGAGTATGGATATAGTTGCTATTCTCAGGGACAACATTGCTAGAGCTCAAAACTAGCAAAATCAGTATGTAGATCAGAAGAGGACTGAGCATAGTTTTGAGGTAGATGATATGGTCTACCTCATGTTGCAGCCATATAGGCAGTCCACTCTCAAGAAGAGTGGTGTAGAGAAACTCAAGCCATGCTATTATGGACCATTCAGGATCATCAGGCAAGTTGGTGAGGTGGCTTATGAGTTGGAGCTTCCCACAGACAGTAGAGTGCACAATGTGTTTCATGTGTCACACCTCAAAAAGGTGTTGGGTCAGAATGTGGTCCAATCTGTAGTATTACCTCCCTTGGATGATGAGGGGAAATTGATCTTAGTGCCAGAGTCCATTCTAGATAGTAGAGAGAAGTAGCTTCATAGGAGAGTAATAAGAGAGTATTTGGTTAAGTGGAAAGATTTTCCTGTTGAAGATGCTACATGGGAGGGAGAAGCGATTTTGTAGCATCCAACATTGAGATTGCTTGAGGCCAACTAATTTTAGGAGGGGCGGACTATCATGTCCCCTCTTTAGTTCGATATGATTTTTTTCGTGGATTTCTCTATTACAGACTTTTTAGGTAGATGGTTTTGATGAGAGAGTCATTTTCACATTATTTGGGGATTGGATGGCTTATTATGCTCTTAGAGATATATATATATATTTTTAATTATATTTTTAATTATATTTTATCATTACTTTTTATATGGGGCAAAAATGTTATATTTTTTAGTTGAGTTGCACTTTTATTTTTATAAAGTTACCTTTTTATCTAAAAAGTGCAAATGGACTTCATAAGAATATTTTGGATGTCTCTAGAAAGTTAAGTGGCTTCTAGAGGAAGTTTCTAAAAAGTGAATAAATAGACCCTATGGGTCTTTCATTTGGGCATCCAAGTCTATTTTCTCAATTGTGTCTACTTGAGAATTTGTGGTGCCTAAAGGTCTACAAGTATTCATCTAAATCATTGGGAATGATACCTCCCAAGTGATTGCATAACTGAGGAGGTGAAAGATCCTCTGAAGGGTTGCTCTTTGGAAGTGGCACTCAGCCATTTCAAGTTGAGCTTATTTGGAGTCCTCAAACTTACTTGAGGGTTTGAGTTTTTGGCTACAAAGGAAAAAAAGTAGATATGAAAAAGCAGTCAAAAAAAGTAGATCCAAAAAAGCAATATGAAAAAAGTAGGTTTGAAAAAGAAAATCCAAAAAAGCAAAGCGAAAAAGCAGATCCAAAAAAGCAAAGCGAAAAAGTGGATCCAAAAAAGGAAAGCAGAAAGGTAGCATTGGTAAAAATTATTATAGCCATTTATAATTAGGTTCTTTTGGATATTTCATGCATTTTTCTTATCATTTAGATGCATATTAGAAGGTAAGGCTATAGGTGAAAGTTTGTATCAGATTTAAGCATTATTCTTGCAGATGTAAGCTAAGAGTCTTGGCCATTTCATACTAGCATTGTAGTTGACATTATATGTGCAATAAAGGAGACATAAGTTGTTGGTCCAACATAGTTGTAATTGAATATGTATTTATCATTCATGATCAACTTATTAGTTTGCATGCCAATTGTTTGACAATATGTCAATTGGTTGTAGGTTCTCTTTTTGGTATAAATAATGTTATAATTTTTCATACCAAGTGTTTATATTAATGCCACTTGGCTATAAGTGTGTTAACATCATCATAGGTTGCATCCAAATTGTTTGTCATAATTACTATTTGTTGTAGTTGCATATTGCAAGTAGTTTTAGTCACATATATGCAATGAATATTGTCAAAATAAGTTGCACATTCATGTTAGGTCATTGTTTAGTCAATTTTGAGTTTTTTTTATAAAAATTCTCATTGATGCTAATTGAAGAAAAGAGTCATTAAAGAAAACTCAAATGCTATATTAGTCATATGACCCTTGCATGTGAGTTGTTTGATAAAATTCCTTGAGCCTCCAATCAACATTTTGAGGTCAGATTTGAGCAAGGTCATTACAAGGTTTGAGATTTTGTTTTTCTAGTATCTTGAAATTTTGAGTCAAACTATCTTCAATTTCTCATTGAAGTTCAGAAATTGTTAATTTCAGATTAAAAAAGTGGCCTCTTAAATCCCCATTTTGGTTCACATCTTTGTGCACTTTCCCAAATGTTATTGTTGATAATTACATAATGAAAAAGTTATTTTGAGATGATGAGATTAATGAGATAAATATCACTATTTGTTGCCTTAACTAGAATTTGGAGAGCTTTAAAATCTAGGATAGTTCATGGTTGGAAATGGAAGGCAAAAACATGGTGGCCTTTCTCTAAAAGGAGATGAAGGATATTTATCTTAGGAAGAATTTTGTTTTGTTATAGAATCATAAAGATGGAAATAAATGAGTAAAATATCAATGACAACTTGATCACGTTAACTTAAGCTATAAGGTTATCAACTAGTTAAAGGAGCACTCAGAAATAAATGTAAATAGATATTAGCCTAAGATTTTTTTAATGTCATGTCTAAGTATTTGGTATTTAGGTATGTAGAAGGTAGCCTAACATTTTTTGATGTTATGTATAAGTATTTTGTATTAAATGATGTAGAGGGTATCCCATCTTACATGAGCCATTTTTTTAGTAGTGGTCACTTCTTGGTTGTTTCCTTAAGAACAATAACAACAAGCTTGACTTGAACTTTTGGTGTGTTTTTGTCTCTACTAAGAGTGTGATTAGTGATCTGAACATGCATTATGTTGGTCCTTCCTTTTTAAAGTGAGAAATTACTGTTTTTAGGTGATCAACTTTGGTGTTGATTTTTGTTAAAACCTGAAATCTATCATTTCCAGTGGTAATAGATTATTAAAAAGTCTTAAGAAATGACTTCAAAAAAAATTGGGTTGTGCTATTTTTTGCTAGTATAGCTAAAATATTTTTAAAACATTCATCTAATAACATCCTACAAGATACACTATGAAAACTTTCTTATGCCAATCCTATTTTTGCTTTGTAGAAAATATATTTAAAAACATCCATTCCATAATATCCTATGAGATAGACTGTTAAAACTTCCATATGGAGATCCTATTTTTCCTTTGTAAGGAAGAGTGCAATGCCATGGGAAAATCTTGTCATGATACACAAGTGTAAAGGTGTGTTTTACAAAGAATTGATAGAGTCTCGTGAGCCTTATGAACATTAATTAATTATAGTGATGATTGATCACATTGATAGAGGAGTTTTGACACATATAGAATTTTCAGATTCTTTTGACTATTTAACACTTTTAATGTAGGAAACAAACTTTAGTATATAATGTTTAAACTATAAAAAAAAATTACATTGAAAATTGAAAATATCGATACACATGAATTTATTCTATGACCAATCAATGAAATATAGGGCAATCAGATATTATAGATGGATGACACGTCTTGCATTACCTTTCCAACACTCTAGTCCACTTGATTTTGGAAGTGCTGGTTCACTTCAAATGTGAATGTCTTCAAACAAAACTTGAGTGGATAGCTTAAACATCACACACTAAGGCTTGATTCCTAAGGTAAAAGTGCTTAATAGTCAAAGTTGACTTATTTTTCCAAGCTTAAATCTTTCTTTAGTGTGTGATGTTTAAGGGTGGCCAAAGCTGACAAGTCAAAATACTCATTTTGATCACATAAAATAAATATTTGAGCTGATTAAATGTAAACATAAAATAATATAACATTCAAAAGGTGGTGTTGCTTCCAAACTACAATACCTGTGAAAGTTGATACAAAATTCAAAGTACAAATTTGATATATAGATATGTGGGATCCTATTGTGATTTAATTATATGCACCACTTTCGTAAAAATAATAGAGTTGAATTACCAATTTTGGAATGCATTTAATTCAATAGGACAATTGCACATTAGTTGAACACGTAACAATATAAAACAACTATTTAATTAAATGATTACTCAGTCAACATGTGCTAAAGGAAGAAAATAGGGCACATATTTCTCTTAAAGTTGGTTCAAGTTGCCTCATATGTAACAACAAACCAGTTTTAAAAAGATCTATACCAAGTCATTTAACTTAAACTTATTTTTTTAAGGAAAGGTACATGCAAAAATTCCTTCCAAATTTCAATTTATAGATGAAATATAAAATATTTCAAATCTACTGTAGAACATTGAGATGCATAGGATAAACATGAAGAAAGAAAAACAATATGCACACAAGATAAACATAGGAGACCAAATTTAACGTGGGAAACCCTTTGGGGAAAAACCCACCATCCAAAAACTCTTGAGAAACTTTGTATTACTGTAAATAATTTACATACAAAAAACTCTAGTTTCTAGAAGCGCTCACAGCCTCATATTGTATTACAATAAACCTGACTTTTATAGCCTTTAGCCCATTCCAAACCTAACGAATCCAACTAACATTTATACACTCTGCAGTTCATTATGGAATCTGGTGCATTAACTATCACAAAACAAATTGGTTACCAGTAGCCTAGGAACTCATCCATCCAATAGTCAATCTTCCATTTGACAGTCAATCCTTTAGGTGTCAGATGTCTTCAGTCACTCAAATGCCTCCAGTCACTCAGACACCTTCAGTGATGTAGACACATTTGTTGACATAGATGCCTTCCTTGATATTCCTTTCTTCTCAGGACACTCCCTTCACCTTGTGAATCTTCCTTTGCCTTGTGAAGCTTTCTTCACCTTGGGACATTCCCTTCACCTCGAGACACTCTCTTGGCCTCAAGAATACCCCTTCACTTTGGGAATCTTTCTTGGTCGTACAGTGCACCTAAACTTCCTCACTATATTGTATTCACCATTGGGTACTATATGCTCCACCATTGGATTGGTTCACCATTGGGTGACTCACCATATGATGTCTCAGTGTACGGTGGACACTCCATATGATGATCACTCTATACGAAAATCACTCTATATGGCAGTCTCTTTGTACGATGAGCACCATATGTGCTTCAATACACCTAACAATTTATGATAAATATAATCATTGTAAGGTAGACTTGAAAGGAACATGAGACCTTGTGGTCTTCTAAAATGTCTTTCCATAGCTCTATGTAAATCCTCTTCACACCTGAGCACTTAGCACAATATATAATTGTTAAAGTTTTACATTAATTATGTTAGTTTATAATCTCATAAATAAACTAATTATAGTAAAAGTTAGTTTTTTGTTTATAGGAAAGTCATAAGAATTTTAAAAGCCATTAAAAATCATCCAAAAATATAAACATTTTTGAATTACTTTGAATAACAAATTTTTTAGTCCTTTCCTCTTTGCATTTTCACTTATGAACCACCAATATAGAGGAACCTAACTAATGAAATTGATCAGAGAGATTGAAATTTGTCTCTACACCTCTAGATGAATTTTTTGTTAAGCTACACCCTTTGATTAGGTAGCAATAGTTGCTTTGGTTTTTTTGGAACACGCAAGATCTAGTTGCTTTGTATTATTATGTAGGATATTGTCACTTCTTCTGTAGATTTTGATTAAAGATACAAACTTCGCTACATCATCGGTTAGATTGTCTTGTTAGTCCCTACCTTATAAAGGCAAGGAACTAATATTTTCCTTTTACCCCCCTCCTATTAATTTTTTTCTACAAACAAATGTTTAGACCAAGGTTTCCAAGGTTTGATTTTATGTTTTTTCCTAATTTCTAATTGGTTTAGATGAATTTGCTGGGGTTTCGACAAATAAATCAACGTGAAAGCTCTTTCCTATAATATAATAATAATAATAATTTGACACGTCTTACACTTTAGTTTGCCAGACATTTCATCATTCCAGACACACCTCCACGTCTCACAACATTATTGGTTCAATTTAAAGAAAAAAGTATCACTAGTGTAAACACAGTTGTTTCGAATCATTTAAAGTCTTCCATAGGCTTTATTATATTTGTAGCTTTTCCCTTTATTCTTCACAACGATGGTGCCAGTAGATAAATCACTTTGACTGCCTTGAAAATGTCGGTAAAAGCTCGCTGGCCATGGAGGCGGCAAAAGCTAAATTTCCACAAAATGTGACAAGGAATGGCACTTTCGAAGAAGAGGGCTTGACAAGGCATGCATGGATTAATCCATACAGATGTTTGATACGATCCTGAAGGAAGCTTGATAACTGCAACCACGAGGCATTCAAGTATCCTGCTATTTAAGGGAACAAACTCAAGCGATGTGTATTAGAAAGACCCACTGGGAGGAAAAGCTGACTGAGAAAGAAACGATTACGTGGAGAAACAGCATCCTCCTCTATTTCTCGCCTTTTCTCCATTGAACTATATTATATGCAACTACAAAAACTCCACTTCAGGCAAGCCAGCACAATCATGAGAAGCACAAACTCTCCACTTTTGCTCAACACCTTCAACACAAGCGATAAGGATGACGAAATCACCGCAGATGTGTTTTCAATTTCATATAGAATTTGTTTACAAATTTCGCATAGAATTTCATATCGTTTTATGTCTACCACTGCATAGGATATGATAAAGAAAATCTGACAAGAAATCTCATAAGATATTGTCTTTTCATAATCCTATCATCCTTAAGATGTGCAATACAAATTTTTTTAAAGATGCAGTAGTTGTACCTAACCGAGGTGTAAGAACCATGTTCTAATTAAAAAGATGACACATCACATAATTGTGAAAAATGGGGAAACAAACTAATAAGAATAGAGTTGAAAAGTCAAATAAAAATATTTATTATCTATGAATTAAGATTTAACAATATTCATTAGTTGTCAACTGTTACAGAAAACATAACAACTATGGTGCTGAATTACATTGCATATACATCGCATGCCCATCATATACATGAACAATCATACAACACAATCTTTATGATTACATTATCTGATTGATCATAGAATACAATAATAGTACATCACCATACTCATCATCAATATGAAGGTACAATACCAAGAGATAGGTTACTCAATCTTGACAAGTATCCTTTAGCGTATCCAGTCTCCAAAGCCATCGGACGTTGTCTATCTACTATTTGTGTAATGCCCTGCCAAGGGATCCAAAAGAATTAACTTAAAGTTTTACTAAGTTTGCCAAACTTTAAAAAAAGAAGAAGAAAGAATAACAAACATGTCAAACATAAAGTAGTGGAAGTAGTAACATACAATCATACGTAAGAAAACATAATAGATTACATTCCTTAAGGATCCCAAGACATTGAGTCACATTTAAATTAATTAATACTAAGTTTAACAAATACTTCATCCACATGAAAGAATAATTAAAAGTCCAAACTCCATTTAAATAATATACATTTGTTTTGAAGGCCACTTGACAATAAAATTTGGAATACTCAATCATCCATTGTACATTTCACAGGGTATGATAGGCTAAAAAAAAATACATTTTTAAAAATAGATTACATCATCCCTTTCAGATCCATGAAACAATGTACAATACAATAAGTGAAATCATCCATCATAAAGATATAACCATCCATGATAATACAAAAGAATAAAATGAAAGGAAATGCAGACAAAGAACTCCAACCATGGTATCAATGGATGGATCTCAATGGTAAGAGTAAAATGCACTACCACCCGACCATGTGGCAACCCAAAAAGGTCAACTCCTACTGCACTAAGGAGATAGTCTCAAGTCCCGAACAGGATATCAAACCAAAAATCAAAAGTAATCTCTAAGTCCAAGAAACCCTAAAAGTAATCTAACTCAAAGATTTCAAAATAAATCAACATCTAGACCCAAAGGCAAACTCAAACACATAGGAAATTTATAGTGCTAGTGGGCAAGTGTCATCGCACGAACCAACTCTAGGGTTAACCAGCTAGTCTTTTAATCCTCTAGCCTCTTAGTGACTCTATGTGACAGTAGTATCATTTTGTACTGACAAGGCATGCTAATGAGTCAACTCTAAGGTTACCCAACTAGTCTTTTAATCCTCTAGCCCCTTAGTGACTTTCTGTGGTACCAATATCTTATTAATTCATTTTAAACCCAATTAGTAAAATGTTATCACTTATTAAACTACTTACAATGGGTAACCCTGGCAGCCACTTTGGGCCTTGACCTCCACTGCAAGCCAGGGTAACCCATTTTAAGTAGTTTAATACGTGATAACATTTCATTAAATGAGGTTAAAATGAATTAATAAGATATTGGTACCACAAAAATTCACTAAGGGGTCAAAGGATTTAAAGACTAGCTGGGTAACCTTAGAGTTGACTCATTAGTATGCCTTATCAGTATGAAAGGATACTAGTGCCACATGGAGTCACTAGGGGGCTGGAGCATTAAAAGACTAGTCGAGTAACCCTAGAGTTGGTTCATGCAATGCTACTTGCCCACTAATAGTATAAATTTCCTACATGTCTGTGTTTGCCTCTTGGTCTAGATGTCAATTTATTTTGGAACCTTTGAGTTAGATTACTTTTAGGGTTTCCTAGACTTAGAGATTACTATTGATTTTTGGATTGATATCATGTCTAAGACTTGAGACTATTTCCTCAATGTGGTGGGAGTGAGCCTTTTTGGGTTACCATGCGGTCGGGTGGTAGTGCTTTTTACTCTTATTATTGAGATTCGTCCATTAATGTCATGGGTGGAGTTCTTGTCTGCATTTCCTTTCATTCTATTCTTGCGTATTATAATAATGGATGGTTATATCTTTGTGATGGATGATTTCACTTATTGTATTGTACTTAAAGGGATGATGTAATCTATTTTTATAAATGTATATTCTTTTAGCCTTTCATGCCCTGTGACATGTACAATGGATGATTGAGCATTCCATATTTTATTGCCAAGTAGCATTCAGAACAAATGTATATTATTTAAATAGATTTTGGACTTTTAATTACTTTTTCATGTGGATGTGATATTTGTTAGACTTAGTATTAATTAATTTAAATGTGACTCAATGTCTTGGGATCCTTAAGGAATGTAATCTATTATGTTTTCTTATGTATGATTGTATGTTATTGCTTTCGCTACTTTATGTTTGATGTGTATGTTATTCTTTCTTTTAAAAATAAAAACATATTTGGCAAACTTAGTAAAACTTTAGATTAATTCTTTTGGATCTCTTGGCAGGGTGTTACATCTGGTATCAGAGCTCGAGTTCTACATTGGGAGCTATGGGCATATTGGAACACCACTAGTTGTTAACTAGTTAAACTAAAATGAAACTTAAACTGTTAGGTACATCTATTACAAACTAAAACCTGAACTAGTTGAATTGAAACAAAACTTAAACTTTTAATTGTATATTTTCAAAATTGAACAATTAGACTTCAAAACTGAAATATACTTAAACCTATATTAGGAAAAACTAAAAATTGAACTTATATTGTTTTCAAAACATGTCTTTTATATAGTGGTATGTTTTATGGATATTATAGCATCTTATATCTTGGATATTATTGTAGGATGGTATCTGGGATGAGATATTTAGTTATAGGTCATTGCCTAGGTTGTGGTAGAGGTCGTGGACAAGGTAGAAACATTAGTGTACATGAGTCTATCCACGAAGGCCTTAACCAAAAAGAGGATAGGGAAGAGCATGTTAGTGAGCATTAGGAAGAGAACCATAGAGAGCAATAGGCTAACTTAGAGGAAGTTGACCTAAGGCAAATGATGAAGACTGTCATTGATCACCTACCTCCTCTTTAGGGTGTTGGTCAGGATGGAGCACACTAGGCAAGACATGAGCATAGACCTAGGTCTAGGAGCCATTGGAGGGATTGATAGAGATCTCAATTGTATCTACTTCAATGAAGGACCTTTAGAGGTCCAAGGTCAAACCCTTTAATGGGTTAGGTTCAGGTTATCTAGCTGAGTAGTGGCTTATTGCTCTTGATAGGGTTTTTTCTATTTAGGACTTTGACACTAACGTTAAAGCAAGGTTTTCTATTAACAACCTAGAACTCTTTGAAACCACTTGGTGGACTAACAAAGAGAAGAATCTGGGTATAAACATGAACAATGTCACATGGGAGTTATTCCTAGAAAACTTATGTGAGAGATTCCTACCAGAGGAATGAAACCAACATAGGGCAGATGAATTTCACAACTTGAAAAAATTCACTATGATCGTAGCAAAGTATGAGCAAAAATTATATGAGCCCATGCCCTATTTAGGAATTAGTGATAATCCAACACAATTGACAAAACATTTCATCAAAGGGTTGAGCAACTATATAGTTGGCAGTGTTAAGGTGTTTGAACCTAAAACCCTCAAAGATGTGGCACATCGAGCCATTCTTGTAGAGCAGAGTATTAACCTAGGACATGATGGTTTTGTAGGAGCACCTAAAAAATTAGGGTTGAAGGGTAATCAAGGAGTAGGTGGTAGTAGGAAACCTCCTTCTGCAGGTAATTAGCAGCAAGGAGGAATTCATCCTCCAAGATAGAGTGGTGGTAGTGGTTCCAATGCTAGAAGTTATCGTAACACTCAACACAACAAAAGAAATTAGTACACTCAACCTACGTAGAGCAACCAATCTTATGCTAGTGGGGGTAGCATTTAGCAATCTAGTGCACCTAGAGTGCAGAGGAGTTTTGATAGAGAGTGTTTCTCATGCAGACAACATGGACACAAGTCATCCCATTGCCCTAAAGGGAAATCACAATTCTTAGACCAGAGACCCGTATGATTGGAGAAATGGGTAGGTCCTAGAGAGTTTTCTCAATGGATTCATATCCTCCTATAGGGGGAAAGGGTCCAATGGGACCCACACAATGAGTTTTTTGTTTTTACCATTCTTGTAGGCTTCCAAGAGTAAGCCTAAGTCTATGGGGGTGGATGTAGTGCTTGCCCCTAGTTTATTTCCAAACTCTTTTAGGCCAGTTTTATGCTTGATAATTAGTAGCATTATCTTTGAGATTATTAGATATTGTTTCATATTCAATTGACTTTATGATGATACTACTTGATACTATATACTTCATATATGCATCATGATTATTACAGTGATCTATGTTATTGATGATTATTAGTTCGATGGATTATCATATGTGTTTTCTTATGGATACTTACCCCATACTACATGTGTATGGTGTGCGTGTATATTTTATGTATGACATTTTGGATATGGTTAAGGAAGGGAGTTCTAGTCACTTGCTAGTTGGGATTTGCATGATGCACTTCCTTCCATTACCTATTTAGCTTAGCATATATGTGTTTGTACATGTGTGGGTTTTATGCAAATTGCTGGTATCAAGTATTAACTTCCCTGAATTGCCAAGATGAGCATACTTTATCACATTATCTCAATGGTAAGAGAGGGGAGATAAATTCTTAAGTCCAAATCCTAACGTTTAAACCCATTTGTCCTAGAAAATTAGGACAAGTATCTAATTTGATTACCTTTTGAATGTGTCGTATGATGTAAATTCATGATTATAACCCTTTAGTTTGATCTTATATGTGTTTTTCTATGATGGGTTTTCGTATATTGTCCTATAGGTCTTTGGTGATTTTTCTATTAATTAAGTCAAATTAAAACATTAAATTAATGATTTAATTTAATGAAAAATTATTATGATAATTTTTATATTTAATTATTTGAAAAATTAATTAAATAAAAAGAATTAAATTTAAAGATAAAATTATAGGTTTAATTTTAGAGCATAATAATATTTATTTAATTTAATAATAATATATTTAGGAGATCATTTTTAAATAAATGCTAAATATTATTATTACTTAAGTCAATAAATATTTTATCAATTAACACTACAAAAATAAATTAAAAAATGAAAAAGTTATTAATTTACTTAAGATATTTTAATTGCATAAAGTATGCATGAGATTAAAATATAATAAATTAATTAAAAAGATAAAGCAAGTAATTTAAGAAAGATATTTTTAATTGAATAAAACATGCATGAAAACGTTAAAAAAAAAAGTTAATAAAGAGTTAAAAACTAGTAAGTAAGGAGTCCTCTCAGGTGATCACACAATTGGTGCTCCAAATTTAGGAGAGAACTCCTTATCACCAATTGAGGGTTCATTTTTGAGGGACTGTGAATTTTGGAGAAGGAATTTTTGAAGAGAGAAGAATTTGAGAGAAGAATTTTTTCTCACAAATCTTTTTGGGTGTTTGCAATTTAGCATTAGAATCCAGGTAGATTCTTGTGTTTTAATTCGCATAGTAAACTATGTTCTTTATTATTTTTGTCTTCTTCATGACTATGAATTCTTTGTTCAAATTTCCTTGTGATGTATCTTTCAATATTATATTTTGGATTTATTATAATGTTTGTGGATTTCTTCTATATACATGGAGATTAAAATATCATTAAAAAAACCCTCTTTCAGTAGATTTAAAATTAATAAGTAAATTGAGAAGGGTTTCACAAGAAATGGAAGTTTTAGATTTAAAATTTGATTAGTTTGTCATATTTTTCCTATTAGATTATTTTGTAGATCATCTATAAATATATATATATATATATATATATATATATATATAATGGTGACATTGATTAATTGTTTTAATGAAAAATTATTTAAAACTATATATATGTGTGTGTGTGTGTGTGTGTGTGTGTGTTACATTTGGGGGTGCGGGGGAGGATAGGCAGGTTGCACATCCCACCTTCCAACCCCCTATGGTTTTAAATCGGCCGCTACTACTCATAGCAGTGTTGCAGTAGCAACAATTAATAATTGATGTGGTCACAACACAGCTACAATCGTAGCCGTATTAATATATGGTTGTGCGGGCCTAAAACGTAGTATTTTATTTTTTTAATATAATTTTTTATAATTAATTAATTTCATTAAAATATAAATTATTAAAGTTTTTTGTTATATAGTTAAATTTATTATTATTTAAAATTATTATAATTAAATTGTATAATTGGTTTAAATTAATAAAGATTAATTTAATAAGATTATTATTAATAGTTTTAATATATATAATTATTAATTAATTTAATTAAATATAATATAATTAGTTTAATTAATAAATGAAAGTTATTTAATGGAATTTTAGATCTATTTTATTAATTATATTAACTTCAATAGAATTGAAACTATTTTATTGGAATATCAATAATCATTATTTTAATAATTTAAATAAATAATCACCCTTAAATTATTTGGATTAATTGACTTGTAATCAAATAGGGGTACCTGTGCATTTTATTTGAAAATAAGAATGAGTTTATTTGTAAGGGTAATTTGTGAATTTTATCTACTTGAAACATACGTGAAAATGGAAACTAAAAACCTTACTATTTAACTAAAAACTAGGTGCTTTCAAAATCAAGCAAAACTACAAACTACATTATTTTGTACATTTTTCATGCTTTGGGTTTGGGTTGACTAGAGTGTTGACCAATTTTAGGACATCTACCAGAGGCTTGGGGGTTATGTGATTGTGGTTTTATGATGTTTTTGATCTCGATCCTTTTAAACTCAACCATGGTAATGTTTCTGGTTTTCTCTATGATGAGTTTGAATTTATTGTTCATTATTGCTTTCTAGTGTTCTTGTGTGATGTTGAGGTGAATGTTATGACATATTTGACTTAACCTTTTTGAGTCTTTGATCAGTATTTTTGGGATGAATTCTAGTTTCTTGTAAAGAACTGATGGGTTATTGTGATTATCTTTTGATGCTTTCTAGTCACTTGTATAGGACTAAGGTGAGATTTTTTATTCTTTGATTTTTACTTTTATGAGCCTAGGGTAGGTAATATGTATGTTAAGTTGGAAAGTGGCCTGCAATGGAGGCTAGGGCCCAAAGTGGCCACTAGGGCAACCCATTGTAAGTAGTTTAATAAGTGACAACATTTCATTAAATGGGTTTAAAATGAATTAATAAGATATTGGTACCGTAAAAAGTCATTAAGGAGCTGGAGGATTAAAAGACTAGTCAGATAACCTTAGAGTTGACTCGTTAGTATGCCTTGTCAGTATGAAAGGATACTAGTGCCACATAGAGTCACTAGGGGGCCGGAGGATTAAAATACTAGCCCAATAACCCTAGAGTTGGTTCATGTGATGACACTTGCCCATTGGCAGTATAGATTTCCTATGTGTCTGTGTTTGCCTCTAGGTCTAGATATCGATTCATCTTGGAACCTTTAAGTTAGATTACTTTTATGGTTTCCTTGACTTGGATATTACTTTTGATTTTTTGATTGATATCTTGTTTGGGAATTGAGACTATCTCCTTAACATATTGGGAGTGGGCCTTTTTGGGTTACCACGGAATCAGGTGGTAGTGCTTTTTACTCTTACCATTGAGATCCATCTGTTGATACTATGGTTGGAGTCCTTGGTTTGCATTTCCTGTCATTCAATATTTTTGTATGGATAGTTATATCTTTATGATGGATGGTTATATCTTTATGATGGTTGATTTCACTTATTGTATTGTACTTTATTTCATGGATCTAAAAGGGATGATGTATCTATTTTATAAATGTATATTCTTTCAGCCTTTCATACATTGTGACATATACAGTGGATGATTGAGCATTCCAAATTTTATTGCCAAGTGGCATTCAAAATAAATGAATATTATTTAAATGGACTTGGACTTATAATTATTATGTCATATGGTTGTGGTATTTATTAGACTTAGTATTAATTAAATTTAAATGTGACTCAACATCATGGGATCCTTAAGGAATGTAATCGATTATGTTGGCTTATGTATGGTTGTGTGTTATTGCTTTTGCTACTTTATGTTTGACGTGTATGTTATTCTTTCCTTAAAATAAAAAAAAAGTTTGGCAAACTTAGTAAAACTTTAGGTTAATTCTTTTGGATCCCTTGGCAGGGTATTACAATCTAAGACGGGAGTGTGGCCTAGGCACTTTTATCTCACCAACCACAGAGTGTTTACTCCCCTAGGATTCTTCCTAACATGAAGAATGCTCTGACCCTAGCACAAGAAGCCTAGTTTCCTAGAACAAGATGGATCAAATGGATTTGGTGCACCCATGAAACATACTACATACAACCATGTGCCTAGTATCCTAATCACAAAATGTAGCATTGAAAAAAAAAAAAAAAACTACACATCTACACGTATGCAGTGAAAGAGAAACTTTAACATATCTACCCATGTATACATTTCTTTTAATTAAAGCATATCTACACATATGCAATATAAAAATAAGCATACTGATACACATATGCTTCATGTCAGATACAACATACTTAAATGTAATAAATAAATGGCTTGGACAAGCACAAAATTCATTAGCATTACTGAAAAGAGAGACAAAAAGTAATGAAACCTACTCTTTAGAATTTGATAGTTTGAGAGCAAAAAAAACATAATGCATCCATTCCCACCCTCCCTGATGCAACATTACACCCTTCCATAAGGTAGTGAAACAATCACACTTAGGACTTCAACAATTGAATAGCAATAATTTCTTAACTCATTTACTTGTATTCAACATTACTTAGCATCCATATCAAGTTCATGTATAGTAAAATTATTTTGTAGGCCCAAAGCATAGGCTTGGTCTCTCCAAACCAATCTTAAACCAAATTCCAATGCAAACGATGGCTAGTGACTTCAAAATTTAAAAAATGCATACTTGTTTCATAATGATAATAGCTCAATACCTATAAAAATTGAGTTTCTGGGCATAATTTTCTTTTAAAAATTCAAATATATACCCATTTAAAAAAAAATTATAATAAGCATCCAAGCATAAAATAGGTACCCTTCTTTAAAATTGGGTACCCATTTCTAGTAGGATTTCAAAGATTGTAAAAACTTATGCCACATTAGGACCAAACTTCTTGAACTTTATCTATTTAGCCCTATGTAAATCCTCTTCATGTCTAATCTTTTTGCTTGGCTTATCAAGCTATAAATTGAAGTAAAGATCCAAGTTTCAAGATATAGAGATTTGGCCATAGAAAAACCCTAGTTTGACCAAGGTAGGATATATGCTTCTCTATATGATCAATGATTCAAAATAATCCCAAATACCTTCAAGTTCTTAATGAATCCATCAATTTCTATCCAAAATATATAATGAACAATAGGATTATTGTTAGCATCAACATAGATGTCTATTAACATAAATGTGTGTAATATCTATTGAAATCATTCTCAAGATATCAAAATTCTATCATAAGATATCAAAGATCCTTGTTTTTAAGAAAGGTTAGGGTTACACCTTTAATCCCATATCTATTTTAGAAATTGTATTCCTTCTATTAAAGACCCCTCAGTCCCTTTCCTTAATGTTAGTGACTACAAAAATGATCTAATATCAACCCTTTCCAATTAGTCCACCAATACCAATCACTACATTCCTTAAGTAATAAGATTCAAATTTTGGTCAACAAGGTCAACTACATTAAGAGATAATTTCAAGAAGTTTTTGAAATTGATATTAACCTTCTAATCTGAAGGCAACTCCTCTCTCTCTCTCTCTCTCTCTCTCTCTCTCTCTCTCTCTCTCTATACACACACACACACACACACATGTATATGTATATATGTATTTATATTTATATTTATGTGTGTGTGTGTGTGTGTGTGTGTGTGTGTGTGTACATGTACATATATAGGATATGTGCAAGATCATGGTGGGCCAAACTATGGCCATAAATGTCAATGAAAACTCATGACATCAATGTTAGTCAACTTGATGTGAAATCTTCAACAAGTTATGAACCAAATATCAAACATTTGTAAGAAAAGAATCTATAGTAAATTGAATGTAGTTTCTATAATATTACACCTTTTCTAATAAATAAATAATTTAATTGGTCAAAATTCAGAATTTCAATGCAAAAGTACATAAGCAATAGGTGTATGTCTAACCACCTTAATCACAATTAAATGATAATATTACTTTTTAAAATTCTAGATATAAGAACTAGACACATAATCGGAATGTGATGCATAATCTTTTGTAATTTTATTCGAAGTACATAATTAATTTTGAATTTTCTACTCTAATATTTTTTGCAATAAAAAATCTCTCGTGCTTGACCATCTTAACTCATTCAAAATGATATAAAATTAAAATTGGTATTTATTTTCCTCATAGTAGCAAAAGTATATAATATGACACATTTTTTAGATTTTGAAAAGGTTATACCGTTTAAAATTTATAACTATTTTCAATTAGTATGTAAATCAACACTTTATAGATAACTCCATTAGAAAGTAAGCAATAATTACTTATTGAACTCATAATTTGACATCAATTATATTAATGAAAAGATTATGATGTCCTTAAAAAACCTTTTTCATTTCATCAAATTCAACTGAAAAATGAGGATATGTGTAGGATCATGGTCAACCAAACTATGTCCTTAAGTGGCAATGGAAAATCAACAAATCAGAGTTATGTCAACTTGATGTGAAATTTTAAACTTGTTATGAACTTTTAATAAAAAATTTGTGAGAAAAAAATCTATAGGAAATTGAATTTAGTTTCTGAACTGCTAGGCCTTATCTAAAGAAAGAAAAAATTGATTGGTGAAAATTATGAATTTTAATGCAATAGTACAAAAATTTCATGAAAAAAATAAGAAGTATGCGTATGTCTAACTAGCTTAATCAAAATCAAATGATAATATTTTTTTAATAAGATTATAGATATATGAAGTAGACTCATGGTTGGATGTCACACATATTTTTGAGTATTTTTATCCCCTAAAAAATAATTAATATGAATTCTCTACTATGGTATTTTTGAAATTAAAAACTCCTGTGTCCAACCAACTTAACTAACTCAAAACTTTACAAATTTTAAATTTTCTTTTATTTTCCTTATAGTAGAAGAAGTATGAAGATCAACACACACACACACACACACACACACACACACACACACACACACACACACACACACACACACACACACACACAGAGAGAGAGAGAGCAGGGGATGGGAGAGGGTGGAATAGAGAGAGATGGAGGGAGAGAGAGGGAGGGATGAGAGAGGGTGGCATGGGGAGAGAGGGATTTTTTACATAGTGTAAACACACTATAGTGTGTGCTTTCTTATAGTACATACATGCTTCTAGTGCATACACACTATATGAAAACACCAAAAAATGGTTATAACAAAAGTTTGGGTCCCTACTGACCCATATTCTCTTTTTGGCCCATGGTTTGTTCTGCCATTCCAACAAAAAATATGGTTTCATGCTGTTGGAAGCTAGAAAATGCCAAATTCAATCATTGGATACACTATTTGAAGGCTTTTTGAACATTCTTTCTATAGAAAACATTATTGCAGTCCTTTTTAAATATTTTTTGTTACTATAGAGACAAATTTTATTATAATTTGACAAGTTGTTTAATATATAGTGAATTTATTGAAATTTGTATGTTTAAATGAATTGTTATTTGGAAATGGTTCAAAATTTGACAAGCTTTTTAATATATATCATGTATTCATTAAAATAATTATAATTTGTAAATGTATTTGAATATCTTTTATTTACAAATTGTATGTAATTCATATGTTTGAATAATTTGACATATAGAAATTATCATCATGCCAAGGAAGAAACCAAAAACTCAAACAATAGAAGAGAGGGAAAGAGATTTGGCAATTAAAAGAGATAAAATGAAACTACTAAGTAAACAAAAAAAATTGCAATGCAATAATGAAGAATTGTCTTTTGAAGAGGAACACAAACCATGAATACAAAGAAACAAAGAGGAATAATTCGAAACACAAAGAGAATAAATGAGACTCTTATGCTCATGAAGACAATTGAATCGTGAAGCTACACTATATTCCAATGTTGGAGTCATATCATCATCTCATGTTGAAGAGAAGTTGATTTTTACATCTGACATTGTACACACTCCATCATGTCATGGTGAAGGCACAACATCAACATATCAAGAAGTTGATATTCTATCTTTTGCATCTTATTGCTAGGGCACATCATCATTGGTTCAAGGTACACAAAGCACTCAACTTTATGTTGATGTTCAAAATGTTGAGAGAATGGAAGAGATAATAACACCTAGAATTTGTTTTAAAAGACCAAAAGATTTGATTGATATTGATACTAACATTTTGAAAACAATGTCTAACAAGATTAGCAAGTGTACTTGTCAAAGAAAAGTTAATCATATGTGGAGATTATTCTTTGAAGAATTAAATATTATACGTCAATGCCATTTATTTTTTGAAATGATGACAAAATTGAAACTCAGGCCCATCATATAATTTTTTGGGCTAAGAATGATGAATAATTCAAATGAAAAAAACATTTTAAAGAATCTAATGAGTGCATATGACAAAGTGGGTTCTAAATCATGCACCAAAGATAGTAATATCACATAAAATATACTTACATTGACAATAGTAAGTACCCAATTGAAGAAATCTTAACTCATGAGAAAGACAAGAAAAAAATTGAAAATCAATAGAGGTACTCTAAGGAGAGCCATGGTAAGGTGTGAGAGTGTGAAAGATTCAACAAAAAAAGAGTTATGGACATTTATTGGTAGACTATTGTGAAAGTATTAAAAAATTGGTGAAGCTTTGAAATCATTGATTGAAGACTTTTGGACAAATAACACATGTTTTCCACTTAATCAAAGAGATTTTATAAGGAGGATTGGTTGTCAAAATCGCGATCCACATGCAAAACATTTTTTAGACTCAACCTAGACACAATTTTTTGCAAAATTTATTGGTATGCGTCCTCTAATTCGAATAAGTCAAAGGTTTTTTGAGATGGGTAAGCCTTTTTATAGGAAGATAAATCACATATGCACAACTTCTTGTTGTAGGATCGTACATATTGAATTTTTTAACCATTTTGATGTTTTTAGGCATATATGTGTGTTTTTGCATTCTAAGTTTGTTTTGCAAGATTATGACATGCATGACCACCTAGATCTTCAAGGGAATTCATATTCAACATTTTATGTGAAATAGGGGATGGTCAACAATTTTATAAGATGCTATGCTTGGATGGTACACATGTAATTGGAAATGAAATAGAAGACTACAAAAAATATAAGATAGTGGCATGTGCTTTAAAATATGGGAAATGGGGTAAAATATGTCATTTAGTCATTGAAAATATTTTAGTGAATGAGCTCATGAAGATTTTTTATGAAAAGATTATTTACAAGTATGTAAGGCATACACATAGAGCTCAATGGTTGCATTTGCAATTCAAGTTGTGCAAGGATATATTTCCATTGGATGCCCTTGTTTCAGTTGTAGACTTCATAGAGAACTACACCCTACAACCCCAAAATGAGGTGCAAGAAAAGTATTATACTTCTTAACAGGTTTCCATATTTTTTCACATAACATTCATGCATTCACCTACAAGTATAGAGGATGATAGGAAGATATTGGGGCAGTGACATTTTTACATAAAAAATGATCGATCACATTCTATGAAGTTTCTATATGGTTGTTTTCAACTATTTTATGGAGATTTGGCTAACAAGGGCATACCATATCACTAGCACATTATTTGGTCAGACAACTATTCATCTCAATTCAAGAATGCATAGGTGTTCTATTGGTTGAGCATGATGCATAGGTTGTCTAGAATTCAATATATGTGGAATTTCATAGAGGCTAGTCATTGAAAGGGAGAGCACAATGGTGTAGGTGCATTCATCAAAAGAGCCTTAGCTCGTGAAGAATTAGATTACAAAGATGGAGCAACATTGATAGATGCAAAATCATAAGAAGAGCATATATAATGTGTTGAACCATGAATTAAGCTCTTGACGATATGGATAAGAAAGCAATATTGATATCAAATTACATGAATAAATCAAAACCTTTATTTCAAGTCTTCTCATGTTTTGAAGATAAAGCATATAGTATAAACTTTTCAAATGTTTATGATGACAATAAGATCCAAGCTTAGACATTTACATAATGCAACCAACTCAAAACTCAAACTTCAATGTTAATTGTATAACAATAATTATAAGAATTCAAGTTTCACTATTCTCATTCCAACAAAAACTTTAAATATGTTAATCACAATCAAAAGTACTCATAACTTGTACAATTTAAATACAAATTAATATCATAACCTTATTTACATGTCAAAAGAAACTATCAAAGCTTATATTGGATGCAAATTACATTAAAATGAAATGCATAAAATACTTAAAATGTAAACATGAAAAATAAGATATATATTATGATAACCAATAATGTCATACATGAACAAACCAGTGCATCAAAGTTGTAAGTCTAATAATATCATGCATCAAATATATATCATGCATCAAATCTAAAATGTAATATATACATCAAATATATGTTGAATATGTCCACTAACATAAAATCCAAGATATATGTTCACTAATGCCTATACATGTGTGTCCATCCCTATATCTTCTCCTTCTCATAAGGGGAAGGAAACAAATTCCTAGAGGTCTTTAGTCATTGTGTGGAGGGAGATGATGGGGTCTTCCTCGCACACTCTCTCATCCCCTTGTTTAGGCTCCTCTCTAACTAGAGCTGATAAAAACAAAGTATATATGAATCAATAATTATTTTACATTGAAATAAAATATATGTACACACAAAATTAATTATTTTCTTACCTCCATCAAATATTCACTCTGTACATCCACCTCAAAGGCTCATGTATGATCAAGAGTAACAAGGCCCTACAAAAATTCAATCAATATAATCACTCAATCATACTTATAAATACCATTTGAAATTTTAATACTAACTATTATAAATAACAACTAAAACTATGAAAACTCTTTTATACCTCAGTCAATGGCTCTAAACTAGCCATTATGACAACAACTCCATGATTGATAGACTGGCGAAGATGAGAAGGAGTCCCAGACATTAACAACTGCAAATCATATAATACAATTTACATATTTTTTTATAGAATATAATATAACCAAATAAATTAAATTAGCATGAAAAAAATGTACCTCTACGAAGCTCATATCATGCCTAGGCTCAGAGTCCCTTGTGAATGTCGCTGGTCTAGTAGAGAACTATGCACATGGATAACTTTTTTTTGTCAATCCTTCATATGATTACTTAATAAATATATGTATTAATTTAAATAATTAAATCGATACATACCTCTTGACTTGTCAACAAGATGTAAAATAGGGTCGAGCAATCTATATTAGGGCCATCAACACTCTTACCTTGAATTTTGAATAATGTCAAGACATGCTAATTAATTAGTCATTCACTGTACATATGAAATGTGATCAAATTAGTTTATTATAATTGTAATTTACATGTATGTCAATGCTAAATGTGTCACTCAAGAACTCATCAATGACTAACCCATTATCCATAGTGTTTCCAATATGACTATTACATGTGCATTTAAGGATCCATATGATGTGTGTAAGGAAACTTGGCAATAAAGAATATAACCGTTTCCACATAACCCATAATAGATCTGAAAATAAACATGGAATTAAAATCCACATGCAAGAGAATAGACAACATACCCACAAAATTGTGACACAAGATATACCCTGGGAAACACTCATTGAGGGAAAAACCCAGCCTCCAAAAGCATCCATCACCATGTATTATTCAGCAAAAAATACCATTGCCATACAACCATGGAAGCTTTCATGACCATAGCCACAATCGAGCAAACTATGTGAACAAGCATGAATCCACATATCACATGCCATGCTTTCAACCTTCACAAATGCTCCCTTGGCTAACATGTCAAGCCTTGTCCCGCTCGACTCTTGCCTTTCTCTTCTCCTTGTCACTTTCACTACAACAACTACCCTTGTGGCCACTTGTTTAGTAGCAAGTCCCACAAAACCACTAAGTGGTATTACATAAACCATGTGCTACCTAACCCACTGACCCCACATTTAATATTGGGCATTTAATTCTTTTTTCCAATATTAAATAATTACATGAAATATTATCACAATGTTACAATACAACTCATCAAGAATATTCCATGGGAATCTTTACATGTTGCACGTCCATCTAGGTACAACATTACATAATAAAATAAAATAATAAAATAATAATATTATGCAATGTGTGCAACACCCATTATCTCAACAATCTCTCACTTGTTGTATACATTGCATAGGGTCAATCCATAGCCACATAAAAAATGAATAAGGGAACAATCCCTCCCAGCACATCCACCATCATGGATCAAAAAATACACCAAGTGCTCCATCCTGATACCCGTGACAAAATCAAAGTATCCAGCATCTCGAACATGAATGATCTCACCTCCTATTATGCCACTGCCACTGGACATAAATAGAAGCCATCCAAAGAGAAAGCCACCCAACTTGTTGCTTTAGAAGATCATAAAATCCTGTACCAACTAAAATTCCAAGCACAAAAAACCTGATCCAAAGGTAATCACATGTATCCATAGTTGTCAAAATATCCATAGCTAAAATAACACCCACAGCAAAGTGCCAAACCCATCCAACTATCCATACCTCAAAGGTATAACAAGTGAATCTCATATCACCGACATATCCAATCTATAACTTGCAATCACAAGCCTCAAGAGCAATACCTACCACATATATACCAAAAAGCTCCCACAACAAAAGATAATGTCAAATCTATAACCAATCCACTCACAACATCTCAAAGTAGTGAATCCATGTAGTATCAAGGACATCTGCAATACATAAACTGATAACCTGCAAGAACAACTCTTATAACAAGTCTCCAATAGTCTTCCAAATTCACCACAACCAACAAAGGAAAGAGATAAAGAAATAACCATGTCATCTCTCACATGACATACATGAGCACAAACCAGTGATCACAATCTCCAACCAATCTCAAATCCAATGTAAGCAAAACTAAACATCTAGGAAGATAACCAAGACCAGAGAAACCATGCAAATCATAACCTGTATCATGTCCTTCTACACACACCTCTAGATGTAAACTGTGCAACTATGATCTCCTCCATAAAACCTCAACAAGAAGCCTCAACAACACCCAAACCATACCATATAACTAATTATGGATGTAAGCCTCTCACAAGAAGATCAAACTCAATAAACCCATTCCTAATCCAAGGAAAATGCCCAATATAAAACCATCTCCCAAACTCAACCAACATAACAACATATATGCACATGGAGATAACCAATGCTAAACCATCTCTCAAATGAACCCTCCAGAACTAACTCATGTACCATAGCTCAAGATCCATTTTCATGAAAGACAAGCATAAATATAATGCAACTGAGAGAAAATAATGGCCTATACCTCTCAAGTAGCAAACCGCCGAGTAGACCAAGATTGAGGAATGAGAATGCTCATCAAGATACCCAAGTCTCCAACCAAGACTCATCTAAGAAAAATCTCCTCTCAAGTCCATATCAGGTGACTGCCCCTCAGACTTCCTGCTAAAACCATCAACCATCCCAACAAATACTTCTCTAATCCAAGAGAAATCAGCATCACCACCATCTCTAACTATCCATGAGCACCTGTAACCAATCAATCCATGCCAACTCCAAATGCAACATAGCAATATCACGAAGTATCTAGCTTATGATCAGTGTACTCAATACCAAGAAACTAATCCAAGATCAATGTCAAAGTTCCAACCATGGCCTTAAGAACATAAACATGACAACATGATCTAACCATCTCAACTAAAGAGATAACATGCTCCATATGAACACACTATAACATGTCACAACTCTAAACGCGTATCAAGAGTATACCATGACATAATAATGAAACCATCCTCACACCAAGGATAACATGCCAAATAAAAGCATAAACCACACCTTTACCAAGAACCTTGTGAGTCCTCAAGATGCAACCATCTTCACACACCATGAAGAAAACCATCTCCACATACCAGGAAGAACCATCTCCACATACCATGAAGATAACCAAGAACTCCATGAGTCCTCAAGATCTAACCATCTTCAAACACCATGAAGATAACAAGTGCACCATGCAAATGTCAAAGACGCTTCTGCAGCAACAGGATCTAAGACAAACCTCCAACATCTGCAAACACTCAATAAATATATCAATGCCAAAAACTCCCACTCAACCGTGGTACCAAGTCACCTATGGCATCATAAAATCCATTCTCTCCAAATTAAGAAGATATAAACCAAACCAGGAACTAATCCTGCACTGTCACCTCATCACTGTCACAAGCTCCCACTAAACCGTGTACCAAGCTATCCATGACATCATGATGAAAACCCATCCTCTAACCATGAGAATCAACCAAGGCATCAAACCATCAAAGAACTCAAAGTGCACATCATGAGCTCCTCAAAAGAAACCAAATAACCATGATCCTCAACCAAGAAGATATACCACCATAACTGAATCAGAAAATCCAAGCTAATGAACATCAAGGATGTACCTTTATAACCAATCATGTCATGCCAAAATTTATGACACCATGATCACATCCATGAACCGAGCATATGGCTCTCAATATGTCCAACCTGTCAGCATAGTCAACCACAATCCTCTACCATGACTGTACCTGATAACAACATCTCATCCCTTCTACATGAAGAAAATAGTAAATCATGTGACTTAGGGCATAGACAACCCAAATCCAAGCCACCAATCTGAATATGCATCAATAATGAAAGATCAATGGGCAAAGACAACCCATAACCAAGCTATAAATACAACTTGTAAGTATAGACCGCTTACAACACTGCACAACTTGTAGACGCAACAAGTCATCATGCATATCCAAACCAAACACTGATAACTATATCATCATGAGACCAATTTGAAATATGAACTAAGTATATAATGACATCAAATCTTAAATCTCCAATGCCATAAACTCACAATGTTACCATAGTCAAAATATATTAATAAACTGTTCAGATAAATATATCAATAAATAAAGCATGCCAAACCTGCACCAAATCTGAACCAATTTATAGAGCTCTTCAAGAGCTTTCCGTTGACTACTCAAAGTCCAAAATCCGACTCTGTATGCCCAAGTTATGCTCCAATTCGTGCTCAAAATAAATAACATCTGACTTTAGGGCTCTTAAAACTTGACAAAATTTCAAAATTATAGAACCAAACCTACACCATCTTTTAGTGCTCTAAATTAGCTTTCCAACGCCTATAAGAACTCTGAAATCCAATATTCTGAGAGAAAGTTATGGCCATTTTACTAAGACAATCTTTTTACCATTTTCAGTACGATTTTTCATTTTTAATTCTTTTTCAGTGACGAAAATTTCGACGAGATTAAATTTGACAGCCATCATGGGCTGAAACCAAAAAACTCTTTCATTTCCTCTGAACATGGCCAAACTAGGACATATTATATATCAAAAATTATGAAAATGTCGACTCGGATCCAATGGTGAGGTCTGTTTTTACCCAGGAGGTCATTTCTACATGCTACCCTCCAAAACCCTCATTTAAATGAAACATCCGAAAAAATATTTTTTCCCAACAATTTCACATGCCCAAATATTTTAACATCCCATCATAACAGCAAATCCAAAACCCTTAGATCTGCAATAAATCATTCATATATCTTGCCCTTTCTTTTACCCACTCATGCATTCTCATGGATTCAATCTAGGGTTACAATAATAAAACCATAGCTCTGATACCACTTGTAAGAAAACTTGGCAATAAAGAATATAACCGTTTCCACATAACCCATAATAGATTTGAAAATAAACACGGAATTAAAATCTACATGCAAGAGAATAGACAACATACCCACAAAATTGTGACACAAGATATACCCTGGGACACCCTCATTGAGGGAAAAACCCAGCCTCCAAAAGCATCCATCACCATGTATTATTCAGCAAAAAATACCATTGCCATACAACCATGGAAGCCTTCATGACCATAGCCACAACCGAGAAAACTATGTGAACAAGCATGAATCCACATATCCCATGCCATGCTTTCAACCTTCACAAATGCTCCCTTGGCTAACCTGTCAAGCCTTGTCCCGCTCGACTCTTGCCTTTCTCTTCTCCTTGTCACTCTCACTACAACAACTACCCTTGTGGCCGCTTGTTTAGTAGCAAGTCCCACAAAACCACTAAGTGGTATTACATAAACCATGTGCTAACTAACCCACTGACCCCACATTTAATATTATGCATTTAATTCTTTTTCCCAATATTAAATAATTACATGAAATATTATCACAATGTTACAATAGAACTCATCAAGAATATTCCATAGGAATATTTACATGTTGCACGTCCATCTAGGCACAACATTACATAATAAAATAAAATAATAAAATAACAATATTATGCAATGTGTGCAACACCCATTATCTCAACAATGTGCACATGTGACTGTGATGTAAAGAAGGCTCCTCCTCAACTAATTGAATATTGCAATGAATGAGGGTCTATGTCAAAACATTGATAGTCCCTAGAGTACTAGTCTCAACATGTTCCTTCACAATTGAAGGGATAATGACAACTCACCTTATGGCTTGACAACAGGTGCCCTAACCGCATTAAGGTCATGATACGCCCCCAACTTCTCAAATTATGACCCCCCACTTCTACCTTGAGAATCTAACATGTCAAAATAATTGGGAATCTCCCCAAGGAAAAATTCACACTAAAATTTCTTTAAGAAATACATTGGAACCTCGTGATTATTGCAAGGAGGGGCATCAAAGACCATCCACCATCTATCACAAAATTATTTCTAATATCATCATGTATACACTAGTGGATGGGAACCTTTTAGTTGTATCTTTAATAGTGTCTTGTTCTCTAGGGTTTTTAAACAATGCACATATGCTACCTTTCACTATGTTAGGTTTTTTCTTACATCTTTATACGATAATTGGTTTGCATAATATCTTCTTTGTTCTTCTCTCTTAACACACGAAATATCCAACTGAATACTAATAGAAGCTACGTGGCTCATAATGGACTCAAGGGAGGATGTCAATTGGGCTCTCATAGGATTAGTTTTCATGCAAGCTTTCAACCTATCAATGATTGCTTCTAATTCATTTTTCTCTCTTTTTATTTCTTTCATTATATTGTCTTGGGTGCCAAGAGGAGGTCTTTCAATTGATGAAGATTGTGGAGGTTCTTGCTCTTCTTGTAGAGGGTTTGAATTTGATCTAGTGGAGAATTTTCATTTTGATCTTGTGGAGGGTTTTCATTTTGATTTTGTTGATCGGGCTGGAGATTTGGTAGTTGATTATTCATATTTCCTGATAAGAAATAAAATGCATTTTAAATAAATAAATAAATTTGAAGAAAAACTAAAAACACATAGAAAACAATGCAAAAACATATAAAATAATTTGAACACATACAAAAAAATACAAAAACAAGAGTAAAAAGTATACTTGATGATCCCAATCTTTATCTCTAGTGATGAGGAGGCATTTTGAGGAGGAGAGTGAGAAAATTCTTCAACTTCTTCAAACTATGTGCACATTGTTGAAGGGAAAGAAGGCACCAACAAGAAGAAACAAGAGAAAATAGAATGGGTCATAGGTTTGCATCTCATATATAGAATTTAGCCAAAGTGTTCATGCACTTTGTCTTGGGCGCCACAAGCCTAAGGCTTGTGTAGCCCAAGCCAAAGTGCATGTGCGCTTTTAGAAATTTTAAAATTTTAGTTGTATGTCATCTTTTTTGCACCATAGCTTGGTGCATTCGCCCTATTTAGTTTTTGTGTCACTTCGCTTTCTTTTAATTTTTCTTGAGGATTACGTATTGTTGTGTTCTTGGTGTTCTTTCTATAAATTTTAGTTTTTTCTTCCTTTTGATTCTCCTTCTACAAGACCTATTTTTCACCCCAAGATTCTGTTTAAACTTTTGAGTCTATAGTTCTATCTTTTTTCTCTCTATGTATTTATTCATCATAATGATGGATTATGTAGTATGTTTTGAAAGGTTGATGATGAAAAATAGCACACAATTTAATCTAATATGAAATAATCTAACATGATGAACTATGGAAATTATGCGAGCCTTAAATCTCTTAAATCTTTTTCCATAGCTTATTTATAGAGGTTTATTCATGGACATTAATCATAACAAAGTCTATAGAGTAAAATCTAAATAGACCCTTGGATTTATGGTCCATAACATCATATTAAATGAAATTAGTTAGATCTATTGGTTTTAGGTTATCCTTAAGAACAAAATCTCACAAATCTTGACCTATTAATAGATCCTCAATCTTTAACTTTTAGATTTCAAAAAAATCCATTAAGTTTCTCTGCAATCTATTATCCTTGAAGAACTTGCCATCTAAATAATTTTACAAAAATATCAAATTACATTTTACAAAAGCTTCCATTCTATTATGGATTAGTTCAAAAACACAAACTAACAACTTAAACCAAAGGTGATTAGGATCTCATACCACTTGTAAGAAAATCAAGGTACCATAATAATTTCCTAAACTAACCTTCTAAGAAATACGATGTAAAAACTTATACAGATCTTTACAATAGTTATTGAAACTTATAACAAATAAAAATGTATAATATGCATACCAAAACAATGTTAAAACTAATTCAAGAGAAAAAATTCACCTCCAAAAGAAGATAAATATATTATAAAAATTTAATAACATATTACAATATACTTACAAGGAAAGTTTCTCTCTAGATTTCCACTAGGTAGAGATTCAGAGGCAATTCAATAGCTAAATAAGAATCTCACACACATCCTACATCTAATATTCATATATTTACCCCGAACAGCAATGTTGGATGAATTGCACCAAAGAGAAAAATGAGAGGTGATGGAAAGGCAGATGTTAGTTCAACTGTGAAAGCTGGGAGACCCTTGGCCAAGACCATTCACCACAAGGAGGCGATTGAGGGATATAGCATAGGGTAAGCAAAAGATCCTAGAGGAGATACAAAAATAGAAAAAAAAATCAAAAGTATTTATTGGAATGTGAGGCCCTAGAAAGCAATATGAAGTCAAACAAAGGATCTTTGAGTTGAAAGTTGATATACTTCTTATATAGGTGGTTAAAATGACTACTCAAACTTTTTCTAAAGTTGTTGAGTATGTTTGGTTGGGTGCTAAATTCTCTTACAACATTGCTACCAGGGCTTCTAGGGATATAGCTACTCTTTTGAACCATGATAATATTATGGGTAAGGGGATCCATCTAAATCCCCATTTTACTATTGTTGGTTTTGTCTCCAAAAATATATAGATGGAATTTGTTTAATTTCTATGCCCCTAATATTAGGAATTGGAGACTTAGGATATATGAGGAGGTGATTGATATAGCTTACTCGATGATGAATGAAAATATCTTGTGTATGGGTGATTTTAATACCCCTTTGACCCCTCAGACAAGATGGGAGGCCTGGAGGACTTCTCTGAAAGTATGTATGATTTGGCAGATTTCTTGGGGCGAAATGACCTCCTTGATCTATATGCTCATTTTAAGAACAAAATAGGAATATGTCTTTCTATTCTCAATTCTGATTTAATGCACCAAACAAAAAATATAAAATACATTCTAATTCTCTCTTCCCATTTTAATTTTATTCCCACAACCAAACGGGCCCTGGAATAGGGATAGGGATAAGGATGGATCCTCTATAAAATGAGACGTCCCGCAATAAAGTCTCCTACCATTTATAAAGCCCCACGTAGAGGAAAAGCTGATTGTGAAACAAATGATAACGTGTAGAAACAAGATTCCTCTTCCATTTCTCTCCATTTTCTCCTTTAAATCAGTCTCTCGTATGCATTTTCTAATACAAACCCTAATGGCGCACCAGCACAGCCTCCATAGGAGACGAAGCAGTGCAGACGGGCTTCATCACCATCTCAACCTCAAATCATCGTCACCAACGCCTGTTCATGTGTGGGACTGTGGGAGCACCCTCTACGATTCATACGAGCTCTCCACATTTACTCAGCATCTCCAACGAGCAATTGCAGCGGGGGGACCGTTACAATTGTCACTACCATCGGCTTCAAAGATGAAAGTTGGGCATGCCCGGAGTTTCTCAATGCCCAACTTCGCCTTCACAACCACACCTGTCAAACAAGAGAAACCCATGGCGATTATCGATTTTCCTCCTAGTCTTTCAAAAATTGAGCCGTGGCAACCGAAGACGCGGAGAAGACTCAGGGTTCCCAAATTGGTTCAACGGCTATTTACCAGATTGCCAAGGGATGGCGAGAAACAACACGATAATCTACATTCTGCTAAGGTCGGCAGGTCATCATTTGAACGGGTGCTTTATACAGCCGTTCATTACTGCTGATCGCGCTTTAACAAGTCAAATATGTTTTTGTAAGAACTGACATTTGGAAAGCTTTTTGAAGAAGCCACTCTCGTTTACAAACGGAGCATTAAGTTAGCATCAGCTTTTGAGGGAAATCTGTGCATGATCCTGCGAGTTTACCACCTGGTTTGCTCTGCAATCTATAGAATTTTTTTCCATACTTATTATGTACGTATGTATTTGGGTGCTGTATAAATATTAGGTTATTCAAATGAATAGTTTTATTGTCTGTAAAGTTCTGGTTTCCCAGAAAAGTGATAAGGATGATCAAGTCGGAGTGGATCCCATTTGATTTCATTAGATTTCATATAGAATTTTTAATTCGCCGGTAGAACACTTCGGAAGCGACGTGAGCTCGGTTGTGATCAGTTGTATGATTGTGAACGTCACGCCACATCAACGGTTGTCTGAAACAAGTAGAAACGGGACGGGCAGTGACTAGTGATTTAGACACAGATGTGATGTAATGCTCTGTATTTATTGGCCATGTGGCTTACGGGTCAACCTCATGCCTATGAAATTCAGAAGAAAATTGTTCATATCATCATTATATATACTGGGTGTCAATGTGCAATCCATAAGAATATTGAACAAAAAATCATTTTTAATTTGTCACTCAGTGGTAATGATAATTTTAACATATTCTATCATATTCAGATTGCTTTCCAAATGGGATTCTTTTTTATATGGAGCTTATTTTTGTTCTTTGTCAGTATTTAGTAATTTTAATTTAGAAATGTTAAAATGTCTTTAGCTTAAAGGCGAAGATTTACAAATAGAAAATTATTTTTCTATAGACTTTAAATTTTTTTTAAAAATTGTACATTTTGATAGTAAAGTATAAATATAAGAAAAATGATTAGAAAATGATAAATTTGTATAAGGAATGCTATGGCATTGTTATTTAGTTTTACTATGATTTAGACATGGATGTGATGTAATGATGTATTTATTGGGTGTCAAGCTCATGTCTATACAATTCAAAAGAAATTTGTTCATATCATCATTATATATTGGGGTCAAGTTCATGCATGTCCAATTAAAAAGAATATTGTACATATTATCATTTATATTATATAATAAATTATAAACTCGAAAGTAATTTTAATTTGTTGTTGAATGTTAATCATAAATTAAACATATTTCACTATTTATTAAAATTGTATTTGAAATGAGATTCTTTTTAATATGTAGTTTAATTTTATTTTTATTTTTTGATCGGTAAATAGTCAAGGCCTTGATTAATTTTATTAATTTAATAAAAAATTGCAATAGCTTATCTCCGTTCAAACAGGCACTAGTAGGAAAGAACGGAGAAGAAAACCTCCAATCTAGCCTGGAACATATGTCCTATAATATTACATTTTAAAAGGGGCATACCCCAGTAAAGACATTACAAGATAATTTAAAATAATTTACATTTTGAACAAGGGCATACCCCTGAAGAGAAATAGAGACCGAGTCTCATTTATCAATACATTAATAACTTATACCATCGATATATGAGAACCCTCAATTTGTAGATATTCTACTCATGCCATTCTCCCATCTTCCTAATCATCTTTGAGCAATCGACAGAGTAGAGCAAAAAAAAAAAAAAAATTACCCCACTAGCTTTAAATCTGGAGGGGATTAGTTACCTATTTAAGATGAAGTATAATATCCTATTTCATAAGTTAGTACCTTGAAACAAAACAAGAGAAACGTTTAATATCCTACTAAATGCCAAATGAGAAAAAGGAATATACTAAAAAAGAGAAAATATCTAAAATTATTGCAACTAAAAATGAAACTGTCCAAGTCAATCAACATTGAGTGCTAAACATGCAAATTTTATCTAAAGGTTCGGGATCCATAAAGAACAAAAATCAAAGTAAAAGCATCACTGATAGATGGAAAAGAAGCAAATCACAAAGAGCCTTACTATCCAGATTTAATCCACATACCCAGCTAAACGCCAGAGAGCCTCATGACCATAAGAAGGAAGACATATAAATTATTAATTCAACTATGTCATAAATAAAATAACTAGAGTCCTTATCAAAAGCTGCTAAAATAGGGGCATATCTAAGTCATAATCAAAAAGTGAGATAATGGCAAGGTCATCATAGCTTGTAGCCCTTATGACCCTCGAGGTACATGGGAGAGCTTAATTGTATATATCTTTCACATTGCATGTTGAAAGAAGTAAAAAATAATTTTGAGTAAATGAATTGGTTCATGCTCTAAAATTAATAAAGATAAATTATGAAAATAATCATACATTCCAGAAAACAGTAACAACTCTATTCCATAATTAAATTCCAGAACACCAAATTATAAGCATTTTAATCTTTATTACTTCTTGAGAGAGGAAAACCAAGACTCTGTCTATAGAGAAAAAATGAAAAGTTGAACCAAAACAAGATTCAAAGACCATACTAGATGATGTATAGCAAAGCAATCTGACAGCAAGGTAGGGAAATGCTTGAAAATATACATCAATCTAAAATGAGAATGCAATAATCCCTCGACAGATCCCAGCATCAAGGGCTTTACTAAGAAATGCTCAAATATATCTACACCTCATAATATAATGACTGAAAGAGGAGGGGGAGTAGTTTGACAAAACAAGACCTCCTCAGATAAAAAATGAATCCTCGTATTGAGTAAAGCCTTGGCTAATTTGACTAAGAATTAAGCAAACAAGCACATAAAAAAAATATGGATTATCACACCATTTCCAAACCCTAATTAAGAAAACCATCCAACTGAATTTGCAGTCAAACGTAGTTACATTGATATATACTTAACTTGAAGAACTGGAATACATGCAATAGAAATAGAGCATAGTTTAAATTACCAAATACTATATGATATTAAACACAGATATACATATAATAGAGTCTTAATTTTTTAAAAGGTGAAACAAAATATCATAATTAGGATTTATACATAAGATTTGGTCATGTCACAGAGACTTAATAATACTAACAAAATCACCATCTAGGTGGCTTAACTATACAACCCTATAATACTAACCCTAAACAGAGCAAGCTCCCCTAGATCACACTAGGCCTCTTCCTTTCTTCCAGTAGACCATAATCACTTCAGGGGTGTTGTTGGGCTGCTCCACATAGTAATTGAATGGGAACTCAAAATCCACCTTCACTCTACTCTTTTTTTCTACATTAGGGGTATAGAAATCAAGGTCGTCGAGATTGTCAAAAGTGAACCTCGACTGAATATATGCATTTGAAGATGTGGAGGTAGTTGAGAAGCCAATCCTTTCTTTCATCTACCATGATTATGCGCCACCTAAGAAGAAAGTACAGACTGGCCTCCATTTTAGGCCACTCATGATGGAATGCAAAGCCCTCGCATATAACCAGGGAAGGGCAACGATAGACAGTTGCCAAATCTGAATGACCCAAGGGAAAATTCATGTATTTCTTTGGTAAGGGGATCCTAAACTTGCTATTAATGCTATATACCGCTTGTTCCCAGCCCTTTCTTCAGGTTGGGACAAAAAGATCATGACACAGCCTAATAATATCACCAGCCTCCACTTTGGCCCTTACTAGGCATCCTATGAAAGACCCAATGATATCACTGTTAGTTCACCATGTGTATTGATAATAAAAAAACTCCTTCCCCTAATGCTTAACTAATTGTGATTCGAGACATATCATCCATAGGATACAAAAGTCGATTCCACCTCTTTGGTTTCACTACCCCATAGAACGCCATAGTTTGACCCTCAAATGCATGAAATAGATAAATGTTTGAATCCATAGCTATCACGGAGAATGGAAATGAGGGAAACTAGAGTATGCACCTAGAAATATTAGTTGGAAATGTATAGATGCAATCATGGATATCACAGGTGTGATGTCATGAGGTATAGATCATATGTTAGCATTTAATAGCAGAGTAATAATGCATGTGAAGATCCTGTAGAAAGGGCATGATTACTCATTGCTCTAAAGTGCCAATATACTATGGTAGTCAATTTAATGATGGAGAAGAGTATACTCATATACTTAAAATGCTTATGATAACATAGGTAGCCAAATGAGGAAAAGATTCAACATGGGAGAAGTTGAAACTTAGGCTACCAGCTAAATGTAAAAAGGGGGGAACATGTAAAAGATATGGATCTACTCGACTATATATTAATCATATAAATCATAAAGTAAAGGGAAATTAAAAGAAGGTAAAATAAAAATAGAGAGAGACCACAAAATTATAGGGATAGAGGGAAGCCATCATTAAATATCAATGAATTGACTCCATCCACTACTGAATTTGTTAGTCAGTCTACAAGTTGGTTACCTTCCCTATAGATATGACAAATCCTATAATCTTCTAGCTTATCTATTAAAGCTAGTACCTCCTTTAGTTGGGAATTGAGAACCCAATTAGGGGTGGAACATTTTTTTGATAGCATTTAGGATTATTTGGGAGTCTCCTTCGATGATGACTCTAGTAAATTTTAGCTTGATATGTATAGAGGAATGCCTTGACGAAGAGCTTCAAGTTCTGCTAGGTTGTTGGAGGTAGGATTGACAGACATGGCTTTTTTAGCTATTCAACACCCAGCATCATCATTAATGATACATCTGATACCCACTATACCTGGGTTACCATGAGCAGCTCTGTCAAAATTTAACTTAACCCAGCCAATGGGTGGTGGTTTCCAACTATAGTTTGTCCTAGCCTCTTTATTATTCTTTGTATAGAATAGGGGGGGATTGATCAAGTTAGACCATATTTTTTTCATAAGCCCATCCCAACTCGAGAAGGAACCTTCCTCTAGGCACATATTCCTTAAATGAGAGTTCATGGTTTCAACAATACTAGCTTCTATTTTGGCAATAAGATTTTTAGGGTTGAATTCTATATTTCGAAAAATGTGATGGTTCCTTTCCTTCCATATTTCCCAAACTAAGATCAAAGGAGAGACATTCCATAGCTTGTTGTAAACACCCTTTACCAAAGTCATTGGCCAGCCTTTAAGCAGGTTTGACAGAGATTTTGGGAAAGGGGTAGACCAACCCAACATCTGCCTGAGCCACTCCCAACAACTTTGGGAATAAGGGAAATTGTATAGGAGATGGTCTATGTCTTTGGAACTAAGTTTGCAGAGAATACACCTAGAAGGACCTTGAATTCTGAGAATGTGTAATTTGTCCATGGTTAGAATCCTATTTTGAACTGCTAACAATAGGAAGAAACCGGCTTTTGGGAGACAAGAGGAATCCCAACATAACTTTAAAGGGATATCCACCATTTCTAGTTTGTGAGCTTCTACAATGGCCCTGTATCAATTCTTGACATTATATTTTCCATCATTGGAAGCTGCCCAAATTAGAGTGTCTTTCTTATCAGATTGCTTAAGTTTTCTGCCTTCTAATATCTTCTCAATTTTTTTGACAAACTCAACATCAAAACCCAAACCATCCAAATATTTCCATGTCCATTTAGGGGATCCATCTATCTCTACCAAAGTTTTATAGTCCCTGACTTTGTTGCCCCATAAAATAGATAACCTATTTTTGAGGTCTAGATTGATATTGTTGAGTGAGAGGGGAGGTTTGCCATCCTAGGAGTCTTCCCAAAAAAGGGCTTCATCACCCATACCCACATCCCAGGTTAGAAAACTACAGATTAGGTTAGGACATCTTAACATGAAATTCCAACCTTTTGACCCTTTAGATGGATTGATTACTCTAAAAATTGAGAGCGAGTCATCCACATTGAGATATTTATTATAAAAAATCTTAGCCCATTTACGATTTCTTTTGTTATAAAGGCACCAAACGAGTTTTTCCCCAAGGGCTTCATTTTGCCATTGAAGGTTCTTGATCCCTAGGCCACCTAAATTTTTAGATTTACAAATGTTATCCCATTTGATGAGGGCTAGTTTGTTATCCTCTTCCTGATCCCTCCGAAGAACATTTTGCATTTTGGACTCAAACTTATGGAGGTTCTGCTTAGAAAGTGGGAGGCATGATAGAGGGAAAGTTGAAATAGCTGATAAAAAAACTAGGATCTTGGTGCATTTTCCAACCTTAGACAGCCATTTGTCCTTCTAATTGTAGAGCCTGGAATCCAATTTTTCTAAAGTGTTTTCCCAAACCTTACTAGATCTTGTCCCTTTTTCTAGGGTGATACCAAGATATTTGCAAGGAAAGGCTCCTTTCTTAAAACCCATTACTGTGCATATTTGCTGCTCCAAATCTGGCTTAGTATTAATGAAGAAAATTTCAGATCTGTTTTCATTAACCTTCTATCAATATGTAGTTTAATTTTAATTCTAAGTAAGTATTCATTATTTTTTAATTTAGACATGTTAAATCTCTCTACTTAAATTCAAAGATTAACAAATAGAAAATCAATTTTCATATGAATTCAAAATAAATTTATTCTTATTATTGTATATCTTTAATAGTAGAGGATAAATATAAAAGAAATTATTAGAAAATGATAGGTTTGTAAAGAATGACATAATATTATCATTTAGTGTTAGTATCATTTTTATAAAGATAAATATTTTCCCTATCTTTTGAGAATTAATTGTTTCTAGAATAATTATCTTTTGAATGTGTTAATATTAACTTTAATTGGGATTTTTTAAAATATATTTAGTCATGTTGAAACTTAATTGGCTAAAAATTAAAGATAAAGGGATATCTAACACTCCATGTGAGTTAAGATATGATTTCAACCTCATCCATAATGGTGTTGGCACCTTATAATCAACAAAACATAATAGTTGGATGTTTCAATGACTCTTAAACCATTAAAGAGCTCAATGTTGGATGTGTTTAGATTCTTCCACCTCCAGGATGGGTGAAACCCTTCTTTGATGGGCTAGCCAAGGGTAACCCTAAGTTAACTTGGTGTGAAGGAGTGAGAAGGGCTGAAAATGGTAACATTATTTTGGTGATAACTACTTCTTTGATGGGGTAGCCAAGGGTAACCCTAGGTTGATGGGTGTGAAGTAGTGAGAAGGGTTGAAAATGGTAACATTATTTTGGTAATAGCAATGTGGGAATCTAGGGTAATGGCAAGCTTTCGAAAGGGAGGGAAGATAGGCTTTCAAAATTTGAATCCCGATCAGGGTGAGATTTCATTGGAATGTCAAAATCGGGCCCCTGGCTTGGGGAATGGATCACAATAGGAGGATGGTCAGGGATCTTTGGGTATAGGTGACCAAGCAGAGAAAGATGACAGGGACCCAAATGCTCCGCCAAGGCAAGTCTCCTAGGACCTGTTAATTGGTCATCACTTTTTTCTATCAAACCTACAAGTAAGTCCTCATTCCTAGGTGTTAAGATTCTCCCTAAGGCAAAGAAAGGATCTTGTGCTATTACCATTCCAGATGAGCTGGTGGATCATAGCATAGTGTTAATGGCTTCTACTCTAGTGGGCAAGTTTATAGGGCCAAGGCCTAATATAGATGTCGTTAGATCTTTTATTAAGAAGAAATGGGCTCTCAAAGGACAAGTCTCTATCATGGCTATTGAAAAAGGATTCCTATCCTTTGACTTTTCTTGTCTAGAATACCTCACAAACATCTTGTGTAAGGAATCGTGGATGGTTTGTCAGTCCACCCTGGTTCTCTAGAACTGAACTTGAAAGATGAATATCAATGACCCATTCTTTGAGCAAGCACTTGTATTGGGTAACGCTTCTAGAGCTTCCCATGAAATTCTAGAATGAGGATGTTTTTGTGGGGGTAGCCAACTCCTTTAGTAAGCTCCTTTCAATTGACTCGACTCTAGCCTCTAAAAGATGCCTCACCTATGCTTGTATTTGCATATGGGTAAGGGAAGGAGTGGATATGCCGAAAGTTGTGAAATTCCATTCAAAGCTAGGAGTGCATGTCCAAAAATTGATTTATGAGACAGTGCCTTTTGAGACACAAGGCCAACCAATGTCCAAAAGAAAAAGTAAAGAGGTGGAAAAGTAAGTCTATTGCTAACATAGGGATAGATAAGAAAATGGTTTAGAAATAAAAGAAGACCAAAAACCCATAGAACCAGGTAGAGGATGTGGGGAAGATGAAGACTCTTGAGGAGGAAGGACTGAGCCATGTAGGCAATAAAGAGGCAAAGGAGTCAAAAAATGGGGATCATGAGAATGATTCCCAGGCCTTAAAAGTGACAGATAAAGATTCATCGTCTGTAAAAGAGTAGGAAACCAATATGTTGGGGGAGCCTCGGATGGTAAACAAGTCCAAGCTAGAACCTATGGAACCAACCAATGGAACAAGAGGACATGATAGTGTCCCCCCTCTTAGTGTAGAAAGTAAAGAAGAAGAGGTGAACCAATCAAGAGAGGAGCAGGAGATGACAATTGAGGTGTAGGACCAAGGGATATCCTTGGATCTCCCTTTGGTTCCTCTGGTGAATCTGCAAGTTTTCTCTAATTTGGGGATGAAGTTTTTGGAGCTGATCAATAACTCATCCTAGAACATATTTTTAAATGGGAATAATGGATAGATAGCTATTTTTAAGAAAACAAAGGAAATTGATCTATGGTTAAAAGGAAGAAAGATTGGGACCATCCCCTAGTGTCACTAGCAATGATCAGAAGCAGGGTCAAAGCTGATTTTGGGGTAAAACCTAAGACATCAGGTAGAAGAGGTTTGAGCCAAGTAATGCAAGAGGAGGCCAAAAGGAACTTGGCAGATGGGAACCAAAGATCCATTAAGGAATTCTTTGTTAAAAAGAAATGAAGATCATATCTTGGAACATAAGGGGCCTAAATGGTGCCCATAAACAAGAGATAGTTAGGAATTTGATTAGAGACCAAAGACCTAATTTTCTACTGATTCAAGACAAAAAAGAGAAAACACATGGCAGGGAAGTTGTCTTTCAGTAGCAATATGAGTAGTGAGGCTACAAACTCAGAGGAAGTTGCAGGAGGGGTGCTTACACTCTTCAACAAAAAGGCTTTCCAGATCTCCATAGTGCTCAATGAAGGTAATGCTCTCCTTTGCAAATCTTTTCATATCCATAGTGGTGACACTTGGTTTCTCTTAAGTGTGTATACTCCCAACTCCAAAAGGGGGAGAAGGGTTTTTTGGGAAAAGATTCTTGACGTAATTCAAAGTAGTAACATTAATAAAGGTATTATTATGGGGGATTTCAACACCCCTCTCTCAAATGATGAAAAATCAAGGCAGCTAGCCCTAGATCATGATAGTAAACTAGATCTTTCAAATTTTATTAACATACTAGCCTTTATGGATGTTGATCTTTCGGGGGTGATTTACTTGGTCAAATAGGTAGAATAGAGGGGATTGTATCCAGGTTTGTCTTGATAGAGCCCTCATTTCTCTAGACTAGATGCAAACTTACTTGTTCAGACTCTTCCTTCTCCCTAGAGTTGGATTGGATCACTCACCCATCTCACTCTCATTTAGCTCTTTGATGGCCAAACGGAACTTCCCATTCCATTTTGAGAAGATGTGGACTTCCCACCTTGATTTGAATGCTAAGATATCCTCTTAGTGGAACATAGAGGTGGAAGGCACAACTATGTTTAGGATTGCTCAAAAATTGAAAAATGTGAAAAGAAATTTCAAAGCCTGGAACAAGACGAACTTTGGGCTTATCTTCCAGGACAAGAAGGTGAAGAGAGACTACCTTTGAAAAGTCTAGAAGATGATACAATAGGAAGGGTATAATGATCAAAATAGGATTGAAGAAAGATCAATCCTTACAGAACTCCACAATATCATAACTAGGGAAGAGCACTTTTGGAAGAAAAGATCCATAATCAATTGGCTTAAAGAGGGGGATTAGAACACTAGGTTCTTCCATGTTTCTACCTTAAAGCACCATGCTAATAATAGGATTTTAGGCATAAAGAAGGGTTAGGTCATTTTGTCAAATGATAGTGAGATTACGGAGGAGGCAGTGCAATAGTTTTCATTGATTCTATCTAGGGAATCTTTGCTATCATTGAAAGACTAAGAGGAAATTTTGGCTTCAATCCCCAAACTGTTACAAGACCATCATAATCCCATGCCAAAGGGAATTTCCACTATGCATGAAATTTATCAAGCCTTGGTTTCACTTCCAACTGATAAAGCCCTAGTGCTGGATGGATTCATGACTTTCTTTTTTCAAAAGTATTGGGAGGTGGTTAGGGGATGTGGTGAAGGTGGTGCAAGAAATTTTTGGGGCAAGGAATCTATTGAAGGAACTCAATGCTACCTTCATGGTGCTTGTTTTGAAAACCCTGGGGGCTGATTTGATGGATAAGTTCAGACCCATTAGCCTATGCAATTCCTTTTATAAAATCATTTCAAAAGTGCTAACCATTAGGATTCTCAAGGTGCTCCCTTTGATTATCTCTCCACATCAAATAGGCTTTGTCCCAAGAAGACAAATTCTAGATTCAATAATGATGGTTCATGAGGTGATCCATTCCTTGGAAGCAGGGAAAAGGGAGGGTTTCCTCCTCAAGTTGGACCTCTCCAAAGCTTATGATAGGGTGGACTAGGACTTCCTTAAGCTTGTTCTCCTAGCTTTTGGATTTGATGCCCAGGCATGCAAAATTATCCTTCAACTTGTCTCCACCACTCTCTTTCTATTATCGTCAATGGTTTTCCCTCAAATTTCTCTTTCCCCTCGAGAGGGCTTAGACAAGGTGATCCTTTGTCCCCAGTTCTTTTCATTACTATGGCAAAATGTATAGGGAGGTTAATTCAGAGGAAAAGATAGGAAAGGGAAAATTCTCTTTCACCCATCAGCAATCTGTGGATGACACAATTTTAAGAAGGGAAGCCACAGTTCAAGAGGCTAAAGAGTTAAAGAACTTGTTGGACACCTACACATGGGGTATACGCTAGTCTATCAACTGGGAGAAAAGTTTAGTTTTCTTTATTAACACTCTAATGATCGACAAAGAAAGATTACTCAAATTCTTGGATGTGGAGTGGGATCTCTCATAGCTAGTTATCTTGGAATGCCCCTGGAACCGAAACCTCCAAAATCTTTTTGGAATGGTATTATTGATAGATTTAATAAGAAGTTGGTAGGTTGGAAAGAAGCCATCCTTAGTCAGGTAGGAAAATGTACTCTGGTGAAATCTACTCTCCAAAACCTCCCAACTTATGCTCTTAGCCTTTTTGAGATTTTGGTTAAGTATGCGAAAGGAATGGAGAAAATCTAGAGGGACTTTTTGTGGTTAGGACTAGAAGAAAAAAAAAGATATCATTTGGTCGCCTAGAATAATGTCTACCTCCCCAAATGTTATAGTGTTTTGGGTACAAGAAAAATCAAACACCTTTAGCAAAGTAGATATGGCACTTATTTTACAGCACTGGAGAATGGTAGGATATCATAGTGGAGAAGTACTTGAGAATGAAGTCCCTTAGCTTCCTATTTAGTGAAGCTGATATTCTACATGGATCTTTTATCTAGAATGGGATTCTTAAGGCAAGAGCTTTGGCCAAATCAAAGGCAAAATGGAAAGTGGGGAATGGTGAAAGCATTCTCTTCTGGCAGGATAATTGGTTAAGTCAGGGGCCTCTCATAGATTTCCTTAATTATGAGGGATGGGTTGACTCTTGTATAAGAAGATTTGGATTGAAAGTTAGCAACTATAGAATAGACCAAGGGTGGAAAGACCTGTCTTTAGTATCTCAGGATCTCAAACCTCTAATGATTATTCTGAATGTTATGATTTTAAACAACAAGAGGGATGAACTTATTTTGGGGGAAAATACTAGTGGGTCATATTCAGTTGCTACTGGCTATTTCTCACTTTGGAAGAGGATCGAAAAACCCATTTGGGCTAAGGCTTGGATAACTGGTCTTACCCCTGAAATCAACATTTTCTTTTGGCTGGTGTTGCAAGACAAAATCCTCACTCTTGATAACCTTGCTAAGAGAGGTTAGTACATTCCTAATAGGTGTAGTCTATGTAAGCATGATTTGGAGATAGTTAATCACATTTTTATTCATTGTCCCTATTCCTTGGAGGTTTGGGAACTTATGACCACGAGCTATGGGGTTAGTTTGTGTAACGCCCGCCAAGGGATTCAAAAGAAATAACCTAAAATTTTACTAAGTTTGGTAGCATTTTTTTTTTGAAAACATGAACGATAAACCATCACATCAAACACATAGTAGCGGAAGCAATAACATACATTCAACTAAAAAGCATACATAATAGGTTACATTCCTTAAGGATCCCATGACGTTGAATCACATTTAAATCTAATCTAATACTAAGTCCATCAAATACCACATCCATATGAAAGAATAATGAAAAGTCCAATGTCCATTTAACATACATTTGTTCTGAATACCTCTTGGAAAATTAATTTGGAATGCTCATTCATCCACTCTACATGTCACAAGGTATGAAAGGCTTAAAAGAATATACATATGTAGAAATAGAAATACATCATCCTCTTTGGATCCATGATATGTATAATAAAATAAATGAAATCATCCACCATACATGATACATCCATACATCAAAAAGATATAACATCCATCATAAAATATAACCATCCATCATAATGATCCATGAAGAGAGTGAAGGTAAATGCCAATCAAGAATTCTCCAGCCACAGTGACTATGGACAGATCTTAATGGTAAGAGTGAAAAGACACTACCACCCAATCGCGTGGAACCTAAATGGCCCACTCCCACCATGCCGAGGAGATAGTCTCAATTCCCAAATAGGATATCAATCACATAACACAGATATTGATGTAAGTCCAGGAATCCTAAAAGTATACTAATGCAAAGGTTCCAACATAGATCGACATCTAGACCCAGAGGCACACAAAGACATGTAGGAATCTACTATGTAAGAAGGAAAGTGTCATCACAAAAATCATGTTCGGAGTTACCTGAGTAGTCCCTTAGGAATCTCGGGTCCCTAGTGATCCCTATGACCACTAGTGTCCTCTCATACTGACAAGGCATACTACAGAAAGAAAGGTCGTAACCAAGTGTTCTCTCTATACCCATCCTAGTCTGTACTAGTACTTGAGGGCAAGAACACACAATTATCTCTTATTAGGTTCATTTAAGTTAGTATTTAGTGTGAAGTTATCACTTAATAAACAACTTACAATGGGTTACCCCTAGGATCACTTAGGGTCCCTGGCCCCCATTGCAAGCCACTTCCCAATACTACATGTAGATAACCTACCCTAAGCTCATGAAATCACAAATCACAGAATCATAGTAAAATCACCTTAGTCTTATACAAGTGAGTGGGAAGCATCATAAAGATAATCATAATAATCACATCAGTTCCCTATGAGCAACTGGAAAGAAACAAAGATAAGTCACAATAACCATCGGTTCTCAATGAGCAACTAGAAAGTGACAAAGATAAATCATAGTATCCATCAATTCTCAACGAGCAATTGGAAGTATCCCAACAATACTGATCGATGACTTAAAATGGTTAAATCAGGTATCTCATAGCATATACCCTACTAACCCACAAAGACACTGAAACATAGTAACCAACAATATAAACATACTCATCATAAGCATACCATCACATACATAGTTGAATAGAAATGATCGAGATCAAGTCAACATGATACCACACTTGCAAAATCCACGAGCCTCTAGTAGATGTCCTATAATTGGTCAACAAGCTAGTTAACCCCAAAACATAGATAACATGAAGAAAACAAGATACAAATACATGCTTGGATTTTCTTTTACAATCACATGGTTAAGTCAAATATGAGGTTTTAGTTTTCATTTTAGAGTTGTTATCAACTAAGATATATCCTCTGTCATCTTATAATTAACTTCAAGTATTTGTTTAAGTAAAATAAAGATTTACACCCCAATATGAAAAACACATATACTATATTATTATTATTATTTTAATATATTAATATCCTTTATTAAAAATCATTAATTTATTTATTATAAATTAAAATCTTTAATAAATTTTAATTAATAATATTAATATTAACAATTTATAATAATTAATATTGAATAACTTTAAATTATATATATATATCAGCATTTATTTTATAACCCCGCTAGCTTAATAAAGGCTTGCAGCCTCTGTCCATAGTACCCTGCTATTGCAGGGCCCGCAGCGATAGGTACAGAGTACTTGCCATCATAGTACCTGTGACGTAGGTACATAGTCAAAGCCATGGCAAGGGGTGGGGTATGGGGTAATGCCCTCCCCCCCCCATAAATATATATTAATTAATCTTTTTCTTTTGTTTTAATTTTTTTTATAAAATGTTTTCAACAAAAAATGAATTCCATACAATAAAATTTTAATTTTAATTTTAAATAAAATCTCCAACCCTAATCTAATAGGGAAAGATAAACGTCTTTTCAAATAAACATTTTTCTATGAAATGAATTTAATCCCCACTTGTAAATAAAAGATTTCAAAGCACGCACGCACACACGCGCGCACACACACACACAAATTTTAAATCCTAGAATTAATCTGACAGCGTACCCATTTATTAAATTATTCTTCTAAGTAGATTTTCCATTTAAACTCAAACCCTACCGATAAATTTCTCATTACTTTAATCTATTGAAAAGTGTTAAATAAATCCTTTGATTTCTTAATAACCAGATGATTAGTTATCCATATTAAGAATGCTTATTACTGGAAACATTTGTCACAAGAATTCTATAGAAAACACTCAACATGCATGATGAAGATAGGAAAGAAAAGAGTGTTTTAAGATATACGAAATTCACAAGCGTCTACCTAGACACTGATGCTAATCGCAATGCCCCAAAAACTATAGAGAAGAATCCCTCCTTTTAGAACCTCCTCTTTTCCAAAAATCCCTTCCTTCTCCAAAATTTTGCGGTCCATTGAAAATGAACCCACAAATTTTGATAAGGAGTTTTCTCCCTAAAATCGAGGCACTAATTGTCCATTCACCCCAAAGAATTATTTGCTCACAACCTTTTAACTCTTTATTAACTTTTATTTGTCTTTCTTTTATCTTTTCCATGCACATACTATAATTAATTAAATTACATTATTTAATTTTTACTTGACCTCCTTTAAGTTAATTTATTTCATTTAGTCTCATGCACGTATCATGCATTCATGAAACTATTAATAAATTAATTCATTTTTCCACTTCTAAATTTATTTTTGAACATTAATTTTTTGATAACTATTTATTAATTTAAATAATAATATTATTTAGCATTTATTTAAAAATGCACTCTAAATATATTATTATTAAATTAACTAAATATTATCATGTTCCAAATTTAAACTTATAAATTTATCCTCAAATTTAATTCTTTTATTTAATTCTTTTTATATAATTAATTTCTCAATTAATTAAATAAAATATTAAAATATCATATAAATTTTCCATTAAATTAAATCTTTTAATTAGACTTAATTAATAGAAAATTCACCAAAGACTCCCAAAGTAAAATACGAAAACCCATCATAGAAAAATTCATACAAAATCAAACTAAGGGATTAAAATCATGAATTAATGTCATCCAACGCATTCAAAAGGTACACGACTCAGATACTTGTCCTAATTATCAATTAGGATGAATGGCTCAAAGGTTTAAGATTTGGACTTAAGAATTTATCTCCCCTCTCTTACCATTGAGATAATGCGAAAGGGTACGCTCATCCTGGCAATTCAGAGAAGTCAATACCCAGTACTTGCAACCTGCATAAAATTCACACATGTACATACACAATATAAACTAAGCTAAAAAAGCAATGGCAATAAGTGGTGCATTGTGTAGATCCTGACTAGCATGTGACTATGACTCCCTTCCTTAACCACATCATAAACACCATACATAAATAAAACAAACACACACACCATACACATGCAATATGGGGTGAGTATCCATAAGAAAACACATATGATAATCCATCTAACTAAACATCATCAACAATTTAACAACATTGTAATAATCATCATGCACACATGAAGTATAGAGTACCAAGTAATCTCATCATATATCAACTGAGTCTGAAACAATATCTAATAATCTCAAAATAATGCTACTAATCATCAAACATAAAATTGGCCTAAAACAGTTTGGCACTGATAGCTTAAATGTAAACTAGGAAAAATATAGACTAGGGGTAGGCACTACAATTGGTGTAAATCGGACAACATCTAAGATTTCTTTGGCCATTGGAACTATTTTCATAAAGGCATGAAGACACAGATGATTTGTTCCTGGACTCTTCTACATTTCTATTAGGGAATATGGAAAGAGAGAAATAATTGTATCTTCAAAGAAAGGGAAGCTCCTGCATTTCTTCTCACAGATAAAATTGATAGTTCTATGAGAGAAAACTTTTCTATTAGAAAGGGGAGAAATATTGAAGAAGGAGGAAACAGTATGGGAAGGAAGAAGGACATGGAGGTGAAAAGATAAGAGGCTAAGTGGCTTTTTCCCGTAGAAGAATGGCATAAAGCCAACTTTGATGGTGCGGCCAAAGGGAACCCTGGCCCAGCTCGTTGTGGGGGAATAATTAGAAATTGTCATGGGATTGGTGTAGTAGCCTTTTCCAATCCTTTAGGGACTCAGACAAACCACTATACAGAGGCCAGTACAACTTTTCATGTTGTCAAGCTGGCTCTTGCTATTAGGATTAAGAACCTTTGGTTAGAGGGAGATTCTTTAAATATAATAAATTATTTAAATGGATGCTCCCATCCTTCTTGGAATATTGCTAATGTGGTGGAGGAGGTCAAAGCTAATTTGGTAAAATTCAAAAGGGTCCACATCAGCCACGTGTATAGAGGGGCAAATTCTATTGTAGATTGGTTTGCAAATGAGGCAGTGACCAAAAATGTGGTGATGATGTGGCATAGTGAAGACAACTTTCCTGTGGCCATGAAAGATATTCTAATTTTGGAATGAATCCAGGGGAGTACGAAGTTAATCTAGAGTTAATTATGGAAAGATATGTAGGATGGAATGAAAGAAAACATTTTAATGAGAATCAAGTGGAGGTTATGAGATGCCATCATTTCATGTACTTTTGGCACGTTTTATGGGTCTCATTTTTATGTTCCACTAAAACTACAAGAGGTGGAAAAAATGTGGTGAATTGAGAAACTTAAAAAGAAGAAGACTGTGAAGCACCAAATTACTATTGTAGGGTTTCTTCGTAGGAGATCAAGATGGTTGGGGAGAGGAGTAGGAAGGAGCCAACCAGGGAGGTGGAAAATTTGAGAAAAAGAACAAAGGTCTGGAATAGACTAGAAAAGGGAAAAATAGTGAGGTACATTGAATAACTCCATGGTTTTGACAAAGAGATTACTAAGCTCATGGTGAATAGTTGGAAAGACAAACGAGTCAAAATTGACAGGGTCACTCACCAAGTGAGCATAGAAACAATTGCTCTTGTCATAGAGATTCCTTAGGAGGGGGTAAATTTTTACAGGGACAAGAAAATGTCGGCAAATGCAGTGAAATATTTCACAAGAATGAGGAAGAGAGGAAGAAGTTAGTGAAGGTTGAGTCTTATTACAAAATGGATTCAATAAAAAACCTATGGAGGTATGTATTAAGGGCTTCCATTGAATTCATTACCCTAGATACTAGATTTGATAGAGTCAGAACAAATCACTTTGTTCTGCTAAATCATTTAGACATGGAATAAAAAATTCTTTTCCATTCTATCTATTTACTTCTTTGAGTAAGAATATTGAAGGTTATAAGAAGAAACCCAACACAAACTTGGCTCTTCATGAGGGTTTTCTCCTTCTGGTCTATGAATATCTCAAGGCCCAGACCATGGGCAAACCCTTAGGCTAATTTGGAGAAGGTTCAGAGAATACCAAGAGCTCAAATTTTTTAAACTTTGACGAAACCCAAAGTCATAGCTCGAAGGAAGAGGATAATACCCCCTCGACGAGTAAGAAGCCAAACGGGGTGTGGGGAATTTCTCCCTCTACTAGTATTGTTCAATGTAGAAAGAGCTGCAAAGGATTAACACCTAATCCTATGGAATAGAGGGAGCAAGAGTATAATGATGATGAGGAGGAAATGGAGTTAGAGGATGAGAAGGAGGAGGATATCACTATTTTGCCTAGGAATCCCAAGAATAGGAAGGCAGAGGAGGATATGCCTCTAGAAAGGAGAAGCAACGAGACACTAGAGATTCTTGGCCCCTCCCCTTCCCTCTCTTCACTCTAGAAGAAGATAAAACAAATTTTGGTGGAAGGCAGTGGTGAGGAGGTAATGAAAGAAAGGATGAGAGAGTGGAGAAACTTCAATACCAAAATGGTGAAGATGGGAATAGTTAGAGAGAAAATGAATCCTCAAGTTCTTAAAGACAAGGAGGGAAAACTTCATTTCAAGGAAATCATAGATCTAGCTTTGGTAGCAATTTTGGACAATGTAAGGGAGATAGGGCTCAACCTACTCAATAATGCCAAAAATAGTATGATAGACAACTTCCACTCAATTAAGTGGTTGTTCCATGAGATTGAAGAGGTCAAGAAGAAAAGGTGCTGGGAGGAAGGCCAAAGGAAGAGTAGCGACCAGGGTTCTATAGCTGACTAGGAGGATCATATTTCTAAGATTGAGAAAAGAGTGCAAAGAATGGAGATATCAAACCAAAATCTTGCTAATCAAGGGATTGCCACTCTGAACATTCTTAATGAGAACATCAATAGCCTGGACAAATCTTTGAAAAACAAGGGAATTGGTGGGGAAAAGGATGAAAGGGTCATTGAGGAATCCAAGTAGACTGAGGGGGAAATGAATGTGACTAAGGGCCCGGTGGAATGTGCTATTGATCTAAAAAATGAATGTGTGACTGTGGAGATCCAGAGTGCTAATGAAGTAACTAAAACCATGTAGAAAACTGATAGGAAGATTAAATAGTAAGGATTTATTTCATGTCCTGTCCTTTTGTCAGTTGATCTGTTGGCTTTTGTTGTTTGGTCGTTGGCCTGTCTTTTGTTTTGGTCTTATGTAGGTAGAAGTATTGGGTCTAGACTTTATTTGATATTATGCTGCTAACTATTTTGTTAAAACTTTTGGGTTTTAGGATCCTTGAAAAACCTATTTTTCTTAATCAAAAATACTGTGGGAATCTAGACTAATCACCTAATTAAAGTTGTTGACACCTAGCATGACATTTTATTGGATCATTAAATTAAGTGCAATAAGTTTTGGGTGGAGGGGAGCCCAAACAACACAATTAATTGTATTCAAAAGGTATCCATAATCCCTCTTGCACTATTCAAACATTTTTGACTAATTTTTGGAGAGTGTCTAGTGTGCTTGTGTGTCTACTAAGATTGTGATTGATGATTTGAGAATAGATTGTGTTGGTCTTACCTTTTTAATCTAGGAATCTAATGTTTGTAGGTAATCAACTTTGGAGTTTGATTTTTGTTAAAATCTAAAATCTGTCATTTTCAATGTTAATAGATTATTAAATAATGTTAAGTAATGGCTAAAACTAAATAATTGGGTGGTGCTAATTTTTTCTACAATGGCTAAAATATTTTTAAAACAACCATATGATAACATCCTATGAGATACACTATAAAAACTTTCTTATGGAAATCCTATTTTTTCTTTGTAGAAAAGATTTTAAAAACATCATTCGAATAGCATCCTATGAGATACACTATGAGAAATTTCTTATGGAAATCTTATTTTTTCTTTGGAGGGAAGAGTGTAATGCCATGGGGAAATCTTATTACAATACACAAGCATAAAGGTGGCTTTTACAAAGAATTGATACAACCTTGCAAAGCTCTTGAACATTAATTAATTATAGTGATGAATCCTCACATTGATAGAGGAGTTTTGACAGGTATATAAGTTTTAGCCTATTTTGACTATTTAACATTTTTAACCTAAGAACCAAACTTTAATGTGTAATGTTTAAGCTCTTTGAAAATTTTACATTATAGATTGAGGATATCTATATGCATGAATTCATTCTTTGAAGTATAATAGAAAACCCCAAAACTCTATTAAATGTAATTACTGACTCTATAAGTTTTTTGTAATTGTCTATTGGTTAACCCTATTAACATGTCGTGTTAACCACACATTTGAGTTTTCAGACAGTTAACTTTTGTATTTAATAGGTTAGGTGAACATTTTTCTTTCCCACCCAGATTTGAGTTTCAAATCATGGTGCCCATTTATTCCTTTAATAGATCTTTTAGATGTTTATGTAAGTGGTTTTCTAAGTCAAGTAATAGATCAAATATTTTTGTACGTTGTTGTCATGTTATGCTTTTTTTTTCCTCTCTCGTGAATTTTTTTGATATGGTATCAAAGATGATCATTAAAAGCTTATGGGTGAAAGGTAATGGTTGAAAGCTAATATTTGGAAGCTAAACAAGTTCAAGAGTTTGATGAAGAAAGTGTTTCTTCCAAAATAGAAGTTTGGAGTTGATAAAAGCTTTGGGTGGACTAACGGTATTCTTATCTAACAAAGACAAACATTAAACCAGTAGTGTTCAACCTACAGAGGTAGCAACATCGACAACAAAAAAATTCAATGGTATACAATCTATCTCAGCAGAAAAGAAGATCAAGCTAATCAAGTGTCTTAGCATTTCTTAGCAAATAAATTTGATAGGAAAAAGGGTAAAAATAGATTAAAGTAGCTACGGCTTCCATACGTACCCTAGCACACAAGGACCAATATTGAATGACATAGATTATTCTATATGGGCTATTAAAATTGTTAGAATTGATGATTCAGAGAAAAAAATTACATGCAAATATGGCCAATATCATAAAATAATAAATTGCACAAAGGAGAACACAAGATACAAAGATTTAAAACGGTTCACCCAATCCCTAGGCTATGTCCACCAAACATTGAGCCCAATATTTTTATCATCCAATGATTACATCTTGATTACAATATGTAATCCCATACAACTCAATACCACCGTAAGAAGCTAAATTGTCATCATTCATTATGAAATGCCTAACCTTAATATTTTTTATATAAGTTCTTTTTCAATTACAAGTTAAGGCTAGAATAATTGGATATAGAAAAATATAACTCCTAACGCCTTTTATAATAATAAATTCATTTTTGACACTGCCCCTTGACCCAGGACCCTGCAAGGGGAGTTCACCTTGACTTCACCTAGGACACTACCTTAGGAGCCTACAAGGGGTGTTGACCCTTGACCCCTAGAGCATGGGAGCATTTCTCCCAAACCCCTACAGTAAAATATGATGGGAAATTGCACCAAATAAATTAGGGGAAAATTAACCTCCAAGAATGAATAGGCTTCACATCACAACAAAAATGAAGAGTTATGTGAAGAATTTGGATAGTTGGGAGGCTATAGAAACTAAGTATGAAGATCCTAGTGCACAAGAGCTAGCTCAAATGATAAATGCACAAAATAATTCTAATATAGAGAACAAAAGGAGAGATTCAAGAGCTTTGTGGAATATACCTAACGGAGTTGAAGAATCTATCTTTCCCAAAAATTTTGCAGCAACTAATGCAAACCAAGCATGGGAGATACTTGCAACAATATATCAAGAAGTAGAAAAGCTAAAGAATGCTAAGCTAGAAATTTGAGGAAAAGGTTTGAAATTTTGCAAATGAAGGACACTAAGAATGTAGACCAATTCATATCTCAAGCTATGGATGTAGAGAATCAATTGAGTGCTTATGCTAGAGATGCACTATTACAAAAGGTGTGGAGAATTTTTTTATAAGTATTCCACAATCATATGATACTTTGGTGACTAGAATTGAAAAATGTAAAAATATTTCTACATATTTCATTGAAGAGTTGATTAGTTCAATGTTAAACCATGAGTCTAGAGTACGAAAGAGAAATGAATCTTTAGAGATTGTTCTACAAGTACAAGCCACAATCAACAAAGGAAGAGGTAGAGGAAATAGAGGCATAGAAAGAAAAGGAAGAAGTTCATTTCAATTTGATAGTAGACATGGTGTTGAAAATCAAGCAGAGTAGCCTCTATCATAGTCACAAAACCAAAGAGGAAGAGGAAGAAGCAATAGAAGAAAATGAAGGTTTGATAAATCAAACATACAATGTTATTATTGCAAAATATATGGACATTTTGAGAGTGAGTATAGGAAGAAACAAGAGAAGACCATAAAAAAGGAAGAACTAATCTATTCAATGAGGGAGAGGAAACTCGTTCAATGTTTCTATCATGCTCAACAACAAAATATAACAAAAAAGAAGACACATGGTTGTTGGACAACACTTGCAACAATCACATGATAGGTAACAAAAAGCTTTTTACTAGATTTGATGGAATTGTCAAGACCATGATAAAGCTAGATGATCACTTGGTTCATGCCCTAGGAAGAGGTATTGTTATTGTTGTAAATAAGAAAAATGAAAAGAAAGATATCAATAATTTTATTATGTTGAGAATTTGATGCATAATCTATTGAGCATAGGCCAAATGAATGACAATAGGTTTGAAGTTAATTTCAAAAGACCTACTTGCATTATTCTAGACAAACCCCTAAGTAAAATAGTCATGGCTAGAGTTCAAATAATAAGAAATAAATTGTATCCTCTAATCTTGAGAATCTTTGGAAGTGTAGCCTATATACATGTGCTTGAGGAGCTAAGAAAAATGCTTGATGATAGAAGTGAGAAATGTATCTAGTCATAGTCATAGTGATGCATCAAAAATCCTACAAGTTGTATAATCCAATCACTAAGAAGACATTAATAGTGTCTAGAGATGTACAGTTTCTTGAAGATAACTCATGATATGAACAAGACAATGAATAACTCATAGTCAGCTTATTGGACACATATTCATGAACCAAAAGATGTTGATTAGGGATGAGAAAGGCTACCTAGATTTGAGATTCCAAAAGAAACAAGAGGAAATCAAGGACACCAAGTGCATAGTCCTTCTTCTAGTAATGATTTAGACCCTACACTAGCACAATTAAGGAACCAAAAAACTAGAGCAATTAGAGAAATATATGAACAATGGGACAATAATGAACAATTATTGCTTGCTTTGATGTCTAGTGAGCCTTTATGCTTTGAAGAAGTAGTCAAGAAGGAAGAGTAGGTGGAAGCAATGAAGACTAAAATTACAACCATAGATAAAAATGACACATGGGAGTTACTAGACTTCCCATAAGATAAAATAAGAAATATAGGAGTGAAATGGGTTGATAAGACACATCTTAATTAGAAAGGTCAAATTGAGAAGCACAAGGCAAGGCTAATTGCCAAAGGTTATGTACAATGACGTGATATAGACTATGAAGAAAATTTTGCACTAGTAGCAAGATTAGACACAATCAAAACTATATTAGCAATAGCTAAAAAACACCATTGGTCAATCTATCAATTAGACGTGAAATCAAAATTTTTAAACAGAATCGTAAATGAAGAGGTATATATTGATCAACCACCTGGATATGAGATCAAAGAACAAGAAAAAAATGTCTAAAAGCTTTAAAAAGGCCATGTACAAATTGGAAAAAGCACCAAAGGTGTGGTACAATAGAATAGATTCCTATCTACTCAATAAAGCATTCAAACATAACAACAATGAGCTAACATTGTATGCCAAAACAAACTTACAACGTGAGATTTTAATTGTATGTATCTGTGTTGATAATGATTTACTATATAATCGTAATTTGCATCTTGAAGAATTGAAGCTTGATATGGAAAGAGATTATGAAATGACCAATCTTGGTCACATGAAATACTCCCTTGGTCTAGAGATTGAATAATTGGAATAGGGTATTTTCATTAGCCAAAAGATGTATGCACAAGATGTGTTGAAAAAATTCAAAATGAATAATTGCAAGCCAATTAGCACACCTATTGTTCCAGGTACAAAATTGAGAAAAAAATGACGAAGGTGCAGTAGTTAACTCCACTTTATACAAACAATTGGTAGGCAGCCTATTGTACTTGACAACAAGAAGGCAAAATATTATGTTTGTAGTTAGCCTAGTTCTTTCTAGGTTTATGGAATCACCAAAGACATCACATTGAAAAGGAGGGAAAAGAATACTAAGATAAATTGTAGGAACAATTCAACATGATATTTTGTATACAGGTAATGAACACAACCAGCTCATTGGATTTACAGATAGTGGTTTTGGTGGAAGTGTAGATGACAAAAGGAGCACGTCAAGTTATGCATTTTGTTTGGGTACATCTATAGTTTCATGGGTATCCAAGAAGTAGCCAATTGTCACCATCTCATTAGTAGAGGCAGAGTACATGGCAACTTGTTAAGCAATATGGATGAAGATATTGATAAGTGATCTTGAACCAGTGACAAAGAAGTGACCAATCACCATATTTTGTGACAATAACTCGGTGATTGCACTCTCTAGAAATCTAGTCTTTCATCAAAAAGAAAGCACATTGACACCCATCATCATTTTATCAAACAGTTGGGTAGCAACAAGGGAATTAATCTACAATATTGCAAATCAAAGGATCAATTGGTAGACATATTATCAATGCTGTTACCAAAAAAAAATTTTGAATTTCAAAAGGAACAATTAGGAATTGTTAGTATTGAAAATGTTGTAATGTAGATAGAGTCAAAGTTAGGGGGTGTGTTAAATGTAATTATGTATTCTATAATTTTTTTTTTTATTGTTTGTCAATTAACCCTGTCGATAGATCGTATTAACCGCATGTTTGATATCCGACTGTTCACTTCTGTATTTAATAAGTTATGTGAACATTTTACTTTCCCACCCAGATTTGAGTTTAAAATCATAGCATCCTTTTATTTTGAGTTTAAAATCATGGCATCCTTTTATTCCTTTATTTTAGATCTTTTAGATGTTTATTTAAATGGTTTGATTGAATATTTCTGCATGTAATTTTCATTTTATACTCTGTTTTTCCTGTCTTCTGAAAATTTCTGATAAACTCAACCAATGAAAAACAGGGCAATCGGACTGTCTAAATGGATTACACCTCTTGCATCACAATTCTAACACTCTCCACTGTTGATTTTGGAAGTTAACTGCTTCACTTCAAATGTGAACGCTTTCAGCCCAAAACTAAGAAGTCTGATTACTCGTTTTCTCATAATATAAATATTCCAGCTGATTAAATTTAAACATAAAATAATATACTTAAGAAAGCAAGCAACCATAGAACATTCAAAAGGTGACATCGCTTTCGAATTGCTCTGCCAGCAAAAGTTGAGACGAAATTGAATGAACAGATTTGATATAGCTGTGTGGGATCCTCTTGTGATTTAATTATCTTCGCGGCTTCCTTAAAATTATTAGAGTAGAATAACCAATTGTGGGATGCATTTAATTCGATAAGACTATTGCGCAGCAATTGAACACGTAATAATTTGAAACATATTTAATTAAATGATTGCTCAGTCAAAAAGTGCTAAAGGCATGGAACCAGGCACAGATTTCGCTTAAAGCTGGTTCAAGCTGCCTCTTATGTGAACGAGCGACTTCTTCAACATTAAGGTGAAAACAAACCATTTTTAAAAAGATCTACTACAAGTTATTTAACTGGATATATTTTACATACAAAACGAATGTAACAATTATGTAGTGAAAGCAGAAATTCTAGCAGTAATGAAGGGCTGTAGAAAGCATCCGTTCAAATGATGACCTGCCGACCTTATCAGAATGTAAATTATCCTGTTGTTTCTGGCCATCTCTTGCCAATCTAGTAAAGAGCCGTTGAACCAATTTGGGAACTCTCAGTCTTCCGCGAGTCTTCGGATTCAACAGCTCAATTTTTGAAAGAGAAAAGAAATCTAAATCTTCTATCTTGGAATCATCTTCGTTTACAACTGATTTTTTGTAGAATTGAGAAGTTGGAGCAAAGTGGGGCATTGAATAGCTCCGCACACGTCCATCTTTCATAATACAAGCAGTTTCCTCCGCTGCAATTGCCCGTTGAAGATGCTGAGTAAAAGTGGAGAGCTCGTAGTGGTGCAGGGGCACCTCCCTCTATTAATTTTATATTGTTTAAATTCATCTCAGAAATGATTTATTTATTAAGTCATTGGAACCATAATGTGAAACGGTCTATTTATTATGTTATTGTAATCAGGATCATATGAAATTTGTAATAAAAATCCAAATATGGATAAGAAAGGACACGGGAAGGTAAACGGTTGTAACTGTTTCAAGTTGTCTTTAAAAGAAAGACATTATTGTAATAGCGGAGAGAGATCGGCAGAGTGGTTAGAGGAATAAGGAATAGGTTGTGAGAGGAAATTGGGCTCTCTGGTTTTAACCCGAGAGCCATTGATGTTTTGTTGACTTTGACATAAAATGAAATGTATTTTTATTAAGTCTTTATGTTTCCTTCTATCGGCTTTTGATCTCTGTCAGGAAGATTATAACAGTGAACATAAATTGGTTTCTCTCTATTGTTATTTGCAAGAAATGTAAATGATTTGTTTTATGTCATGACAGTCTGAAAGAATGGTAATGGAAATCGTTTTATATAAAAAGATAATGTGATAAACAGATTTGAAGATTACAATATGCCCTCTCCTCATCAGATTTGTATTAGAGCTTAGAAGACTCTGAGCATGTAGATGGAAGATGATCTACACCAAGCAGTGTTGGGTTGTTTTGGATTCTTGTTTTGAGGATTGTGGTTGCAGAATGGTGCCGGTTCACTCAGCTGCAATGGGTGGACAGAAGAGGTCTACCAAAGGATCATAGGAGATGATACAGGGCCAAAGAGGATGGTCCTTTGTGTGTCACCAATAGACTAGGGAGAGAGGCATGATGGGACTCCCAAGTGAGGGATAGTAGGTTGTGATGCGGCATGGACGAGTGGATTGTGCAATGGCAAAGGCACCATTGGAGGCGACCAGCATAACTCCATTGATAGGAGTCAGTTAAAAGAGATAAAAAAAGCGAAGGAGGCATTGAAGCAATGATGGTGAACAGGCATAGATTCTCATTAATACATTTCCATGAGGTCATGGAAAACTTTGAAGTTTGGGAGTATGGTGCGGGGGCACCTCCCTCTATTAATTTTATATTGTTTAAATTCATCTCTGAAATGATTTATTTATTAAGTCATTGGAACCATAATGTGAAATGGTCTATTTATTATGTTATTGTAATCAGGATTATATAAAATTTGTAATGAAAATCCAAATATGGATAGGAAGGGACACGGGAAGGTAAACAGTTGTAACCATTTCAAGTTGTCTTTAAAAGGAAGACATTATTGTAATAGCAGAGAAAGATCGACAGAGTGGTTAGAGGAATAAGGAATAGGTTGTGAGAGGAAATTGGACTCTCTGGTTTTAACCAGAGAGTCATTGATGTTTTGTTGACTTTGACATTAAATAAAATGTATTTTTATTATGTCTTTATGTTTCCTTCTATCGGTTTTTGATCTCTATCAGGAAGGTTATAATAGTGAACATAAATTGGTTTCTCTCTATTGTTATTTGCAAGAAATGTAAATGATTTATTTTATGTCATGACAATCTGAAGGAATGGTAATGGAAATGGTTTTATATAAAACGATAATGTGATAAATAGATTTGAAGATTATAATATGCCCTCTCCTCATCAGATTGGTATTAGAGCTCAAAAGATTCTAAGTGTGTAGATGGAAGATGATCTACACCAAGCAGTGTTGGGTTGTTTTGGATTCTTGTTTTGAAGTTTGTGGTTGTAGAATGGTGCCGGTTCCCTCAGCTGCAATGGGTGGACAGAAGAGGTCTACCAAAGGATCATACGAGATGATCTAGGGCTAGAGAGGATAGTCCTTTTTGTGTCGCCAATAGACTGGGGAGAGAGGCATGATGGGACTCCTAGGTGAGAGATAGGAGGTTGTGATGCGGCATGGACGAGTGGATTGTGCAATGGCTAAGGCACCATTGGAGGTGACCAGCATAACTCCATTGATAGGAGTCAGTTAAAAGAGATAAAGAAAGCGGAGGAGGCATTGAAACAATGATGGTGAAGAGGCACAAATTCTCATCAATGCATTTCCATGAGGTCATGGAAACTTTGAAGTTTGGGAGTATGGTGCAGGGGCACCTCCCTCTATTAATTTTATATTGTTTAAATTCATCTCCGAAATTATTTATTTATTAAGTCATTGGAACCATAATGTGAAATGGCCTATTTATTATGTTATTGTAATTGGGATCATATGAAATTTGTAATGAAAATCCAAATATGAATAGGAAGGGACACGGGAAGATAAACGGTTGTAACCATTTCAAGTTGGCTTTAAAAGAAAGACATTAATGTAATAGCAGAGAGAGATCAACAGAGTGGTTAGAGGAATAAGGAATAGGTTGTGCGAGGAAATTGGGCTCTCTGGTTTTACCCAAAGAGCCATTGATGTTTTGTTGACTTTGACATTAAATGAAATGTATTTTTATTAAGTCTTTATGTTTCCTTGTATCGGCTTTTGATCTCTGTAAGGAAGGTTATAACAGTGAACGTAAATCGGTTTCTCTCTATTGTTATTTGCAAGAAATGTAAATGATTTGTTTTATGTCATGATAGTCTAAAGGAATGATAATGGAAATGGTTTTATATAAAAAGATAATGTGATAAACAGATTTGAAGATTACAATATGCCCTCTCCTCATCACGTAAGAATCATAGAGACTACTTCCACAATCCCACACAGCTGGCGCTAATGATGATGATGATGATTGTGAGTTGTGTTTCAAGTGGAGAGAAGCATGGTGAAACTCTGATTCGGGCAGCCCATTTGCATTGGCTCGCCTGGTGTTGTGCTGTTGCGTCATAATAGTTTTTCGAAGCGCATATGACACAATGATTTGGAGGAGAGAAATGAAGGAGGATGCGGTTTTTCCAAGTAAGCTTTTACTTCGCAACCAGGTTTTCTCCTCGCATGGTTATATAACTCATAATCTTGCACCTGGTCAGATACGGCTGGATCTCGTGGACTTTAAAAAATACATTTGATTTACTTCCATCGATGGCTGACAGCTAAAACTATTGCCCATGCTTCCCTCGTTGCTATCAATTATTTATAGAGGGGATGGAAGCATCCCTCTCCCTTACTCTACTCCTCACGTACCTTCCTAGAAAGCCTCCGATACTGGGTTTTGACTTCTTAACATTTCACAAGATAAGTATTACTGGGTATTAGGTTGTATAGGTTTAACGGACAGTTTACTCGTATCTTTGAAGAGTGCAAAGAGTTATGTACACCAATAATTTTAATAAGAATTTTCTTTATTTTCAAAATAATAAAAATGATTCATAATAAATTGAAAAGTTCTTAACAACTCTAGTTATTATTGTTCTAGGGGCTATTTTTCCAACATTCCATAGATCACCCACTTCTTGGTGAATAAGGAAACAACATCAAACCTTACTAAGATGTCAGTAGTTTCCAATTTTTTTTCAGTGACAAATTCAACAAATTGAATAGAGTTCTTGATGAAAGACTCGAATTTCTCAATTAATGAGGAAATCGGATTGGCTAAGAAGGAAGCTAACTTGTAAGTTGGAAAAATGATGGTGTCCACAATGGGTCTAAGAGGAATGTTGGATTTGTGGATTTTTGGAACACCATTAATGCAAAGGGGTCACCTCCTTGGTATGTAAGAAACACCTTTTTCCATCATCATCAAATGAGGAATTAGAAAAGCCCACTTTAACCTTCTTAAGTATCTTGGCACAAGGGCTATGTGATAAGATTTTGTAACTACTAGGATCCAAGAGTAAGTGTAACATCTTGAGAACATAGTCATGCCTATTTATAATAACCATGGCATTGCCTTTATTAGCCTTGGTAATGATTGTACATCATTATTATACACAATCTCATTGAAGATGAAGAAGTAAGGCATGGTTGTGTAGTGGTGTTGAGGCATGGCAAGCTACCTAAAAGTAATTTGCCCAAATGTGAACCTATTCTTGTTCTTATATATATAAACACACACACACACACACACAACAATTTTGGCACACTTTCTCATTTTAGGTTGGTGGTGTTTGCTAGTTTGATCTTTTTTGTCCTTGGTTTGTGTCTATGTATTTTATTTCTTTCTATTTTATAGTTTTCCCCTTGTTCTTAGTTTACCACTGCATGTCCTATGTTTCTCTTCCTCCTCTCCCCACCCCTCCCCCTGCCCCCTCTCTTGTTATTTTATTTCCCTCCTCTCTTTTTAATTTTGTGTGCACCACTTATCTTTCTCTCTCTCTTTATCTCAGCTTGATCTGCAACTAATTACACACCTTCTAAGGCTCTCACTATGGTTATCATGATCATGGATCACAAAGTGTGATTCAAAATGTTGATTCAAATAAATTGCACACAATTGAAACTAGAAGCACCAAATATAAATTAAATGGATTGTGAAAAACTAATATTCTTAATCTCATTGATTATTTAAATTTTAGAATTAGAAGTTTTATAATATTCATGTTGAAAGTGTTTGTCTAGCTTTCAATATATGACTGTTTGTGAATCCTTTTGAAATAGTGTTTAATAAAATAACGACTGTAGACAGTGTGGGCACAACGCTACACTTTATCTTTGATGATTCCCTGGTCTTTCATTTATCATTTTCCAACAATGTATGGATTAGAAAAGAGGTTGTTGTAACCCAAATACTCCTTCAATGCTTGTTTATCAAATTGGCACAATCATCATTGTAGTCTACTAGTAGTCTTTTTATGTGGGTTTGGCAATAGTTTTTAGTTCATGGGGGATCAAGCAATAGGATATGCAGTTGTAGACTCTATCCAAGTGATTCAATATAATACATGACTCAACATATAATATTAAAATAGAATCATAGTCTCAATTAGTTTGATTAAAATACCCTAGAGATTGAAAATTTTGTTTAACTCTATTATTTAGGGATTACTCCTTGTCAATACATTTTCAAGAATTTTTCATTTTGGAGAGTGGCATCATTCATCTCATAAAACATATATGTTGCTGCTGACATGTTATTAATGTTCATTGTAGTTGTGGGCATTTGTATGGCCTATTGGCAGTATTAATTTATTCAACTACATGTCATTCATGAACCATCTACAATGCATACTTTGTCGTCAATAGTAGACAAAAAGTTGTCCTTAGTTGTTCAGTGTTGTCCAACCCACTACTTCTAATTGCCCATATTAAATGTAGTATAATAATATTATATATCATGTAACAAATATGTTTGGTATTCATATAGTTCTTAGACCTCTATAAATAGAGGTTATATGTAATATATTTTAGTAAGCCAGAAAATAATGAAATAAGTTGTATTTTTGTGTATTTGTATCTCTTTGCCTTCAAATTCTAGTATAATTGGTATCAAAGCCAATGGTAAAAAGATCTTGAAGTTTTTTTATTAGATTATGTAAAATGACAAGTGTCAACCATTAAGTATTTTGTTGCTAAGGCTGAGGCAATGTGGGCCAGTAGGAAATGGAATTTGAAGTTGCACTTTGTGTCATTAGATATTCAAAGAAAAAAGACAGAAAGAGAGAAAGCACAAAAGAGATTCATGCTAGTCATTGCACGGAGGATCTCAAGTATTTGAAGATAGATTATTGCCAATGTAAAATTAAAAAAGAGAAGATATAAAAAGTGGAAGGATAAAGTTAAAGATGGAAGTTTATTTTACTGATATTAGAAGCGATGTGTTTTTTAAATTAAAAGTGACCAAAAACAAGGGGGTCGGGCCTTACATCCAAAAGGGTGGTAACTAGCACATCATCAACAGAAACCAATAGAGAACATTACTGAAGCAAAAACAAACTAAGAAGTCACTTAACCACAATATTTCTACCCAAACTACTAACCAACATACTACTATGGATAGAAATAGAAACAACTAATTTATAGTAGAAGTCTATAAAGTTTACCATACTATTAGAGTTCATTAAAAAACTATTGTCACAGTCAGGCCAACCCAAGTCTGAGTAATAGTTGGATACCAGCGAACCAAGTAACAACAAAATAACATAAAAAAACTAGGATCCAATGATCCCTTAAAACTATAGACTTATTTCTCAATTTTATTTTTTTCAATTCCCAGCCAATAAAACTTGAGCCCAATCATCAAAAGAAACTTAAAGAGGAGCTTATGATCCTCCATGTCCATCCTTGTTTCTTCTTTCTCCTATGCCAACAATTGGAGTGTGGTGGCTACAACATGAGTGACATTTAGGAAAAATTTAGAGAAGGTGGAGAATCCTTCCTCTAAAATTTTAATCCTTTGATCCAGTTGGGAAATTGCCTCCTTTTGCTCCTCGACCTTCTCTTTGATTTTAGTTCCTGCCTTTTTGACTTCATCTTTAGCTTTTTTTGCCTGGTTATCATCCTGCGGAACCTTTGGGTTACTAAAAACCTTGGATTTTTCCTTGATTGGGGAGGAAATGGTAATGAGGTAGGTATCCACTTTGCTACTATCTTCACAGAAGGCAATGGGTTGCAAGGTGAAGTTGGAAGAAACATGCATAGTCTTCATAATGATGGCATTTCTAACCAACACCTAAGTATTTCCAATAGACATATGGGCATTATCAATAGAATTGTCAATAGAATTATCACTTTTTCTTACCTCCTCTTTCCTTTTTTCTCTCTTGGAGTTAGAGTTATTCTCCTCCTCCTCCCTTTCATTTTTCTTAGAGCTCTCCTCCTCAACCTCTTCAACCCTGAATCTATTAGATTTTTGCTTATGCCCTACCTGGGATTGGGCAAGTCTTCCTGACCTTCTCCTACCCTTTCCCCCTCCCTCCTTCTCTGAGTGATCCTCTTCTACCTCCACCAATTTTTCAACTTTAATCTTTTTACTACCCTTTTGTTCCACAACCACTTCAGCTTTCTTCATTTTCTTATTTTCATAGCTAGGGGAAGGTCGCGGAGTATGAATTCTGGTACCAATGCTGGTACTCGAGGGGAAACTCTGGCGGTGACACTGGTTGTCAACCACCACCACCCTAGGGGGGCAAAGGACAAGATGAAATTGGTATAGGAAAAAAATCAAGCCTTGATGAATAATGGTGAAGTTATGCCCCATGTTCTTCTTCTCCCTAACATCACTAACCATATCCTCCAGAGAATGTAGCAGAAAAAATAGGATAGAAATAAAATCCCTATTTATAAAATGATTCAAGATGAGAAAGTGGTAATAGTAGTAAACACCAAACCTACCCTCCAGCATAAGATATTTCATGAGCAGCAGGCAAACATCGTCCCATAGAGTTGGTAGCCTATCCCTCATAAATCCTCCTCTATAGTGCACCGGTTCTTCATTATCCACAAAAAAACTAATCATACTAGCCTCATCTACCATTTTTGTGGCCTTTCTCCATTTTTTTCCCTTCATAGACATCCTAGTGACCATGAAAATTACTTCCTCATTTACTTGAAAAGTAATGCCATTTATGGTTACCTTGTGGTTGTTCCACCCATTAATGAACTGGAAGGCAGAATTCTTGTCATACCCTGCCATCACCTACATGTAAGGCAGAAATCCCCCTTCCTTTAATAGGAATTAAGTGATGGCTTTAAAATTATCAATTTCTGTGGGCTCCAACCTATTCAAGTCTCCACCCATATCTTCCCCACCTTCTTTTGATTCCCCCACCTTAGTGATATGCATCTGAACCTCCTTGTCTCCAATATCACTACTAATACTATTAGCCCTAGACCTCTTTGCAAAGAGAAAAATAGTTCTACAAGCCTATTTTTGAGACACTTCAAAATCCCATGTGAATTCATTATGAGAATCGTGCATGTTTAACATCATAATTTTTACACCCCTAAAATCTCTGATAATCTGAATAATTATATTATTCATACTTTCAAAGGGGAAGTAATTTGAATTCTGTAGTATATTACCATAATGGTGAAATGATACTCTCCTTAATTTGCATTGATTTATTTTTCCATTTGTATGGCCACATTTTCTCCTCATTTCCTTAGAACTTTTATTAAATTTAGCGAATTTCAACTTTCTAAGGAAGAAATTGCCAAATTTGTCCCCAGCCTTAAATTTTGTAATCATAATTAATTAATAACCCCCCCCCCTTCCTTGAAAATCAAGGACATAATATCCTCATTTAGATTTTTCATATTTCTCCAGCATGTGACTACTATTAATTCAAACCTCATGGCAGTCGCCGTATCAGCCACATTATTTCCTTCTTTGTAGATGTGCTATAGGTGGACCTTCTCCATCACTTCTAAAATATGCCTAACTTTTGTGATGATAGTTTGAATATTCCATCCTGATTGGGACACTCCATTTACCATATCAATAATTAATTTGGAGTCCCCTTCTATATTTATTTTCTTAACTTGCATTTCACTAATCAGTTGAAGACCCCAAATAAGAGACATAGCTTTAGCCAAATTATTACTTCCACCCCCCACCTTCCTAGAGTAAACTAACAACGCATCACCATTCCCATTTCTCAACACTCCACCCATTGCTCCTATACCCCCTCTAGCAGCAACATCAAAGTTTAGTTTAAATTGTGTTAGTGTTGATGATTTCCATCCCATTTGCTATCTCTTTAATACTTTTGAGTTATCAAAAAGATAAAAATCCACTTGAAAACCCCATTTTTCAGCAATGTGACCTTCTTACCTACCTAGTTCTTCCTTTGGTAACTTACATTTGGCTACCCATATATTTTCCTTCAACAATTTCTCCATGATTCCCATAACCACCTCCATAGGTTTTTCCACCTCCCAAAATATTCTATTGTTTCTTTCTTTCCATATATGCTAGCAAATATATGGTGGAACAATTCTCCACAAAAAAACCAATTTTGGATGGTAGAAGGGATAGCTCCAATTCTCCACAAATTGACACAAGTTGTCCTTCATAACCCAATTCAAAATAGATTTCTTCCACACCATAGCCCAAATGTTTAAGGCCTATTGACATTCAAGGAATAGGTGAGAGATACTCTCCTCCTTTTCTTTGCAGAGATAGCATCGGTTTGTGATTAAAAAACCACTTCTTTTCAAATTGTCTAGAGTTAAAATTTTACCATGTTGAATAGTCCACCAGAAAAAATTAATTTTAGGGAGTAGATTACTAATCCAAACTTTACTCCATAATGGTGGGCAGAAGTCCTTACTAAAGAGGTGTTTGTAAGCTAATTTGACTATAAATTGGCCACTAGAAGTTAAGTCCCAAACTCTAGTATCCTCTTGGATCAAAATTGGGGGTCTTTGTGCTCCTAACAACATTTCTAACTCCTTAAGAAGTTGAATATACTCCTAGGAGTAAGTGTCTTTACATAATTTCTTCCACTTCCTCCCCAAGTCAATATAGTCCTCCACCTTCCTTCCCATGTCTTCCTTTAGTAACTCCATTAGTCTTTTGAATTTTTTGTAGACCAGTAGTTTCCCCCCATCCAATTATCCTCCTAGAATCTAATATGACACCCATTCCCCAAAATCCACCTTGTCCTTTCCCTTAGTAAGCTTCTACTCTTAACAATATTCATCCAGATTTTGGAGCCTCCTGAGAGATCATTATTGAAGAGATTCCAAGTGAAAAGGGAATTTGACAAATATTTAGCTTTCATTGTATTACCACAGTCCATATTATCTTCTCCTAGTCTCCATCATATCTTCGTAAGGAGGGCTTTATTTAGATCACGAAGTCTTCTTACTCCCAAGCCCCCTTTCTCCTTTGGCTTACAAACCTCATCCTAATTAACCAGGCTCAATTTGTTCTCTTCCTCCGTCCTTGACTAGATAAAATTTGTCTATATCCTCTCAATTCTTTCTACTATATTTTGGTTAATTTTAAAAAGGGACAAGAAGTAAATTGGAATGCCCTATAGAGGCACCAAGAGTAATTATAATTTACCAGCATTGCTTAAAATTTTCCCTTTCCATCCTACTAGCTTCCTTTGAATTCTTTCCACTATTGTATTCCAGAATTCATTAGTCACCTCCTTAGTGGTTAATAGTAGGCCAAGATAAGTCTCCAGGAGGTTGGTAGATTAACAACCTAAAATGTTTCTTATGTTCCTTTGTAATGAGTCATCAATATTAAAGGAATAGACCTTACTTTTATAATAATTAACTTGCTGGCCTGAACTTTCTTCATAATTACAGAGAATAGTCTTCCAAGCTTTAGTTTTCATAACTGAAGATTCTCCTGAAAGGAAAGTATCATCAACAAATTGCTACAACACTTCAGTATCAATAGCGATAGCAGGCTTAATCCCTTTAACAAATCTTGTATAAGTTTAGAGAAAGACCTCCCCAAGACCTTAGAAACCATAATAAAAAGGTAGCGCAATAGTGGGTCACCTTGTCTTAGTCCTTTCTCCACTCCAAAATTTCCCCAGGGAGAGCCATTTAAAAGAACAAAAAATTGAATCGAGCCTACCATCATCTTAATTAGATTTATGACTTTTTCATTGAACCCCACTCTTTCGAGCACATCATAGAGGAATTCCCACTTCACCTTATCATAAGCCTTGGAGATATTCAACTTCAAGGCCATTCCAAGTGTTTTATATTTTTCCATTGAATAAATAATCTCATGTGTGGTTATTGCTGCATCCAGGATTTGTCTTCCTAGAACAAATCCCTTCTGTGGAGTACCAATAATTTTTTCCAAAAATGGCTTTATTCTATTGACTAGAACTTTGGCAAAGACCTTATATACTATATTTCATAGAGGCCTAAAATCCATTAGGCTCATGGGTGTCATAGTTTTGGGGACTAAAGCAATAAAAGTCTTATTAATCCTTTTTAGCATCTTCCTAGTTTTAAAGAAATCTTTGGTAGCCCAAACCAGTTCACTTTTAACAATCTCCTAGAAGTGTTGGAAGAAAGTTAGAGGGAAACCATCTAGACCTAGGGCCTTATATGCTTTCATAGAAAACACAACACATTTCACTTCCTCCTCTATGATGTTTCCTAGAATGTGGTTGTTTTCCATTGCACCCAACACCTATGGGATCGTATTAATCAAACTTCTTCTGATAACCTGATTTCCCGCATTGTTATCCTTAATGTAAGCCTTGCTAAAATATTCCACCGCATGTTTTCACATCTCCTCCTAGTCCTTATAACCCTTCCTCCTTCTCCTTCCAATCTATTAATTGTGTTTCTTCTTTTATGATTGGAGGCTAACTTGTGAAAGAAAGTAGTGTTTATGTCACCTTTAGTTAACCATTGGACTCTTGATCTTTATTTCCAAAAAAATTCCTCCCTCAACATAATATCCTTCCATTTTTTTCCTATATTCCTCTTCTTCCCGATTTGTGCTTTCAAGGTTATTTCCTTCAACAATTTCCCCTTGGAGATTTTGAAATTTTTCCTCCACTTCTCCTTTGATTTTGAACAAGTCTCCAAAGGAACTCTTAGACCAGCCCTTAACATTTCTCCTTATATTATCAAGTATTTGGGTTAGTCTATACATTGTAGTGCCATCTAACCTTATATTCCACCATTCTTGAATTCTTTCTTTGAATTCTACATGAGATTGCCACATTATTACATACCTAAGAGGTTTCAGTCCACCTTTTAAACCATCCGCCCACTGAAAGATTAAAGGGGAATGATCTGAAGTAGTTCTTGTAAGGTTCTCCAATAGGGAATTGCCCAATCGATTCCTATTCCCTATCACCATCATCCTATCTAGTCTAACCTGAATAAGGTCACTCCCTTTTCTATTATTGGTCCAAGTAAATAGGTTCCCTTTCAGTTCCACATCAATAAAATCCATTCTTCTCATAAAGTCATTAAGATCTTGTAAAATTTCAAGGTAGTCCTTGTTTACTCCTAATTTCTCTGAGTGATAAAGGGGGGGTATTAAAATCTCCCATACACATTTATTTTTTATCTTTCATATTTTCTAGAATCCTTACCAGCTTGTCATATGTTTCCTTTCTCCCTACCTTACTATTAGAAGCATATATATTTATAAGCCCCCAATGTTGAATACTAGGTAGTTTGGAAATATGTTATTATGAAATTTCTATCCTTCCATACTTCAACCCCCATTATAGAGAATGGGTTCCACATGGTAGTAATGCCCCTCGAGGCTCCTTCAACATCCATATGCATGTAAGCAGCACCCAGCAAAACATGACTAACAATTCTATCAAAATTAGCACTAGACATTTTAGTTTCTTGTATTAACACACAATCTACATTTTTCTAAAATATGCACTATTTTAGAGCATATTTCTTCTAGAGATTATTTAACCCCCTTAGATTCCAAGAGAGGAATTTCATTTCTTACCTCTAGTTATAGTGTCAAGTGTAAGTTTCTTACCACTGGCCACATCCCTTGCTACTTGTTTGGTCTTGGTTGCTTTGCTAGTTGGTCTTCCAACTGTCCCACATGCCCCTACATCTTGTTCATTCCCCCCCCCCCCCCCCCACACCCCCCCCCCCCCCTGCTTCTCTTCCTTTTTTGACCCTCCAATTCCCCATTATTCCCCTCCTATGGTGAAGTGGGGCTTAGTTCTTTTTCAGCCTTTTTGATGCTTGCCATCACTTTAACTGCTATCTCTGCTGGAGAGGATTTTATCATCCTTGTGGGGGTACATACCCTCTCTTGAGTAGCACCTTCTATGGAAATTAGTTCTTGGAGGCCCTCTCCTCCCTATTTTATTAGAGAGTGAGGAAGAGGGTGGTTAACCACTATTTTTCCTTCCTCCATCATTTCTCCTTCCTTAAGCTCCCCCATTGGTGAGCTCAATAGTTCCTCTAACTCACGTCTAAAGGAATATTCATCCATTTTTTTCTTATCCTCAAAAGCTTCCCCCTCCCTAGGATCAATATGCCCCCTTGGTCCTTTGCCTAGGGTGGTCTACACCAAGTTATCCTCCATTTTTTGTGCATCAACAGTCTCCTCCTCCAATTTTGGCACTTTTGAGGGTTTCCCCATAGCTTCCATTACAATTCATGGGGAACCTTCCTTTTTTTATCCTTCTGCACTTGGGCATTACAGTCCACAATAAGGTGTCCAAATTGACCACATTTCTGAAAGAATAGGCCCAAATTCTCATATTCAATGGGTTGAACTTTCTCTCCCCATTTGGTTTTGAGTGTGACCATAGTCAGGAGGGCCTAATTCAATGCATGTTCACACAAAATCTGGTGTATACTAGTCATGATTTTTGCATAGTTACTTTTTCTACAATAAAAAACTGTCCAAAAGAATTCCCCACCCACCTTAGGATCTTCTCATCCCAAAACTCAATGGGTAGTCCAGGTAGCCTTACCCAAGTTGGAGCTAGCTTATTCAACTCTACACTAGCATCAAAGCCTGGGTACCACCTTGTTAGGGAAAGACAATGCTTCCCATACTACCAAGTTTCCAAGAGTATGAGGTTGATATCCTCCTCCAATGTGAATTTAAAATAGAACAGGCCACTTGGCATTACTGAAACACCCACACTACCCCTAATTTTTCATTTTTGACTCACCCATCTATGAACCATCTCAATTGTAGGTCTGAAGGCAATGAATCTACCCATAACACAAATTTTAAGGCTAGAGGTAATGCTATCCGCCAAAGTATCAGGGAGGGAGATCACTGGCCCATCTATGCCATGAGAAATCTTGGGATCCTCCATTGAAACATTAGCCACTGAAGAACCCACTAGTGCATTCTTCCAACCTCTTAGGGTCCCATCTATCAACTTCTGACCACTTTTTAGTGGACAACCAATAGGTCCCCCACTACCCAAAACCACAGTGTTAGAAAAAGTGTTCCCAACTTCACCCTTGGATCCACCTCCATCTATCATGTCCTTGAAATCCCTATGCAATGCTAGCACCATTTGCAGATCTAGGTAGGGTGGAGGATCCAAAGGCCTAGGGCCTACCATGAACAAATTCAAAATTCAAATATGAGCGGTAACGGGTTGCAAAGTGGTAAAATTATTCAAAGCAGTGTGTTATGTGTGTGTGTGTTTGAAGTATTTTGTAAAGATTGAAGTTTCTATTTTATGTGTTAATGAAATGTGTGACAGATAGTATTTCTTGTTGTTAATTGAGTTTTTCAAAAGAGTGCAATTGTAAGTAGAGAATGGAGTTGAGGCTGAAGTTTTTTTGGAAGATGTCTAATGCTAATTGTGCTAGTGTATTTGATAAAAGAAGGTGTTTTGTGTGGATGCAAGAAGATGTGTATGAGGAAAATCATAGTTGAAGTTGTAGATTGAAATTGTGTTAGTTTTCTATCATTGAGGACTAGGTATTTTGGACAAATTTTTGAGTGTGAGTTGTGTTTGTTAAAGGAAAATTTAGATATTGTATTATACCTAAGTTTTTGTAATAGGTGCATTATCGATTGTATCTGAAACCTTAGAGATTGGTTTAACATAGTGATGAACCATGTATCTAAAAATAAATATTATATAGTTAGTGAGTACAATGGTTGGCACCCATGTATCTTAGTAGATGGATTTCTTTTTATATGAACTCAATAGTTAGTTTGATGCAGGTCAAGAAGGACAAATGGAAAAGTGATGATAGTTTCCCATCATGTGAACTTTTGGTAATCTAAAACCATTTGTGATGTTTCCACATCATGTGAGTTTTTGGTTGACAAAGGGCCACACTACCCTTACCAAATCATAATCATAAACACAATAATATGGAGACAAAGAGAAGATAAAATGCTTCACAAAGCATGCTTTTATTATACTTGAAAATCCTTACAACATCAACAAGATGATATCATAGATACAACTTCTTTCAAAAGAAGTTTAGAAATTCATCAACATAAGAGAACTCTCTAATACGATCTTTCACAAGAAGAGTCTTCACACCAAGAGCTTCACCAAGAAGAAGTTCCCAAATAAGATCTTCCACACTAAGATCTTTCACCTCCAAAGATTACTTACAAGATATTACACCATGAGAGCTTCACTATGTAAGAGCTTACACTTGAAGAGCTTGATTACAAATGATCATAAGCCTTGCTTATATAGGCACTTACCACCCAAGATATTACAAACACAACCACTCTGGGATAAATACAACTACTTTAAAATAAATATTAAATCCCCAACCAAATACAACTTACATTTCCTTTATGGATCACAACAAATATTAAATGCATGAATTAAGGAACTTTCCACAAACTTCTAAGATGACACCTACACACCTTGATTAACGGAATGCCAACTTTGAAAATAGAAATTCCTCTTCCCCTCTTTTTCGTTTTTTATTTTTTTATTACTTTTCCTCTAATTTTCATCACTTTCTCTCTCTTCCAAAATTTTTTTTAAAAGAAATAATTTTGATCACACCCCCTTTTTCATGATGCAAGATGCTCTTGCATTAGATACCCATGGTAGGAATTTTTTTGTGAATATGAATTCACAAAATGAAGCAACTGACAATGACAATTTTTTTTCTTTCTCTTTCAACACCTTAATGAAACAAATATTTGTTGTCAATATATTTCCTTCTTTCTTCTTTTCCAACACCTAGCTGGAACAAGTGTATGCTGTTGAAAATCCACCTTTGTAATGAACTTTTTCCAAGTATAACTTTCATCCTCATCCAATCTTGTTGAATTAAATACACCTATAATAAACTCAACAATGCCATACTAGTCTTCCTTTCCATACCACACATCACTAGCAAGATCCTTATATAAACCATCATCGTTATCCTTCAAATTTATCTCAAATTCAACATCCCATACTTCATAGAAATTTACCTCTTTCACATCTTCATCTTTTTCTAGCTCACAAATCTTTTCATCTTCATGCTCTTCATTTTCTTCAACTTTAGGTTCACAAATATATGTATCATCATCCTCTTGCTCTTCTTTTGTACCACATGTGTGATACTTCACTAGATCTTCTTTCTTTTCCACGTCCAAGGAATTATCAACATCTCTTTTCTGGTGATGTGCTCTTCTCTTTTGCAACTCTACTTCTAATTCATTCACTTGCTTCTACAAATCAGAGTGAATGTCTCTTGATTTCTTGCTCTAATTTTCTCAAGTCTAGGAATCCTTAGAATCCATCCAATCTTAAAAGCCATCTTCTTCTTTCTCTTCTCCATAATCAAGTCTTCATAAGACAAACTTTGTGCAATACACACACCTCATGCAAACTGCCTCACAATCAGTGATCTATCTACAAAATCAAGAACTTCTTGATAAATTTCAGCCAATCCAAGGTTTTCATGCAAAGTGCCTCACATTCGATGATCTTTCCACATACTCAGGAACTCCCACTCTGATAGCATTTGGCAAAGGGCCACACCACCCTTACCAACTCATAATAATAAACACAACAATATGGAGACAAAGAGAAGACAAAATGCTTCAAAAAGAATGATTTTATTATACTTGAAAATCCTTACAACATCAACAAGATGATATCATAGATATGACTTCTTCCAAAAGAATTTTGCAAATGCTTAAACATAAGAGTACTCCCGAATACAATCTTCCACAAGAAGAGTTTTCAAACCAAGAGCTTCACCAAGAAGAACTTCCCAACTAAGATCTTCCACACTAAGATCCTTCACCTCCAAAGCTTGTTTACAAGATATTACACCATGAGAGCTTCACTACAAGAGCTTACACTTGAAGAGCTTGATTAAAAATGATCATAAGCCTTGCTTACATAGGCACTTACCACCCAAGATATTACAAACACAACCAATGTAGGATAAAAGGTAAATACAAATACCTTAAAATAATTATTAAATTCCCACACAAATACAACTTACATTTCCTTTATGGATCACAACTAATATTAAATGCATGATTTAAGGAACTTTCCACAAGCTTCTAAGATGCCACCTATACACCTTGATAAATGGAATGACAACTATTTTTCTTACTTTTCTATTTATGCCATCTATGCACCTTGAAAATACAAATTCCTCTTTCCCCTCTTTTTCCCTTTTTAATTTTTTTATAAAAAAAAATTCCTCTAATATGTGTCACTTTCTCTCTCCTCCATAATATTTTTTAAAAATAATTTTGATCACACCCCCTTTATTGTGATGCAAGATGCTCCTGCATCAATGGTAATCTAAAACCATTAGTGATGTTTGGTGGTCTATTGCGACCACTATTATGTGAGGTTCATGGTTACCTGAAACCATTCATGTGCAATTTTTTTGGTTAGCTAGAAACTATTTGTATTACATTTACTATGGGTAAGCCATAAATCCCAAAGTGATTATGGCAAGGGAAAATCATATAAATATAGTAGCATCAGTGGAAGAAATTAAGGGGGACTATTGGCTATATTAATTTCTTTAACTACCCCTTGTTCATGAACTACCCATAGCCCACACTTTTTTGTTAATAGAAGACAACAAGTTGTCCTTAGCCATTCACAGTCATCTAGCCCACTACTTCTAACTACCCATATTAAATATAGTATAATAATATTATATATCATGTAACAAATATGTTTGGTAATCATAGAGTTACGAGACCTCTATAAATAGAGGTTTTATGTAATATATTTTAGTAAGGTAGTAAGATGATGAAATAAGTTTTATTTATGTGGATTTGTCTCTCTTTGCCTTCATAGCCTCCACTAGAACAAGAAAAACCAATAGAAATTAAAGTGAAATCCCATTCAAGTGTCCTTCCTACATGTGCCTAAAAAAGGGTTCTAAAAATGATGCTTACCTCCATTAGAGAAATTAAATAAGAAACCCAAATCAGTCATAATAAAATGTGAATAGTAGTAGTGGGATCATGCGACATTAGAGGAGTAGGAATGGGAGAAATTTGAAAGGCAGTACATAAAGTAATAGTAGTAGAAAAGATAAAGTACTTGGAAAGAAAAGTTAGTTTCTAACTAGGAGACCCATCACTAGATCAAATGTATAAAGTTGGCAGAGGATCATGCTTAAGCTGGTATGCTTCACTACATATGCCAAATCATGAGATTTCAAAGTCCATCAACTAGCTAAAATGCATAGAGCAGAATGAAGGCTACAAATATGAGTTAGTAGAAAATTAATCATTGGTGCTTGAATTAGCATGTCCCTAATATGAACTAGGTGCACCATCTCCTTAGACAAGCTTGAAATCCATTTACAAAAATATGAGAACAAAGCATGAGCTTGGAATCTTTTAGAAAACATAGTAGAAATAATTATAATCATTCTAAAAATTACCCCATATACCATGCCTACTAATATTCATAATCGAAGAAACTTAGAAAAAACCTCACACTTTTTAACTCATGGGTTTTAGATTATGGTTTATAGTGGGAGCTTGGAATTGTTAAATTACCAACAATAGTTATTAAACTACCAGTAATAGTGATAGCCTAAAAAATTCATAATGAAGACATCACAGGGATATGGTAGTGAACCAAAAATTGATAAAAGAAAAATTAGAGAACAATCTAAATGAAAGGACATGACAATGTCACATTTTATACTAAAGTACACAAGTGTATTAGATTTTATTAATTTATCTCTAATTTTTTCTCAAGATTTCAATTCTACTCCTTCCTTTATTAGTAGGAACCAATAGAAGCTAAGATAAATAACTTTTTTCAAAATTGAAAAATGTATCAAAATGACATACTATGGGAAAATATTTAAAGATACATTAATTTTTTAATTCTATTGGTTAAAAATAATTAGTTTTGAGCACCAAATGATTCCAATAGTATTCCTATTAGGGGAAGGAACTAATAATAAAATGTGAAAAATAATTTTCTAGGGACATATGAGCATCAATTTGTTCTACATAATTTTGATATAAATACATAGAGAAATTATTAAGTGTTTTATATTTTGAATGATTATCTTTTCAATGTGTAGAACTTTTTATTTTTAAAAAATCATTGTGTCATTTGTGCGTAGTGGCTATCCAACTACAAAAAATGTTTTTATTTACATTTATTTTAAGGATTTTTGGAAAATACCCTAAGTGCCCCAACCCCCTGCCTTTGCATGGTTAACATTTTTTGTGCCCCTATACTCATTGCCAACTTGTTTGTGTTGGGTATAAGGGACAAAGGGATATTTTTGGGAGCTTGCTACATTGCCTTTTGAATTATATAATTAGTCAAGGGAAAACCTATCTTTTTAAATATTTTAATATATGTCAATATTATATTTTTAAAATACTTAATTTTCTTTCTATTTTATTTATTTAGTCTTACATCCATTTTATTTTTCTACTCCATCAAAAATATGAATGCATTTAATACTAATGAACTAAGGGTAGGGAGAAGGTAAATGCCCACTAGGGTGTGTAAATATGATTTCAATTTGGTATGATGTATGAAAATGGTGATAGATTAAGAAATAAGATTGGTAAAAGATGCAAATATGAATGTATAATACACATGAGCCTAGATGGAGACAAGTAGTGAGAGGTGGATCTAGTAGAGAGGTGATTGGAGGTGGTGGGAATGAAACAACTAAAAGAGGTAGAAAACAATGTAGGTGATTTGATGGTAAAGGAAATATGGAAATAGAGGTGTAATAGATCATGACGTGTGTAAGAACATTAAGAGGGGTATACATAAGAACAATTTTCCATATAAAGGAGTACAACTAAAGAACAAAAATGACATATATGGTGGAACATTGTGAGAGATAATGATGACACTACAATAATGGATAATTGTAGTGGGTAGAGTGATATTGAAAGATTAAAAAAAATACACAAGGGAAACTCCAACTCTTCTCAGCTTTATTATACAAGTTATATCCCTCTTCAAACTTCTAGGGAGATATAAGGACATTATTGAGAAGATTCAATAGAATTTTCTATAGTCAGGCATGGAGGAGAAGAAAAGATTAAATCTCGTTAGCTAGGAAAAAGTTTGCAAGCCCAAGCCCTTAGGAGTTTTAATATTAGAATGATCAATAATTTTAATAGAGCCCTACTATCTAAGCTAGGGTGGAAACTAGAAAATACATCAAGCAATAGGTGTACTATTATTCATGCTAAATACTTAAGGGGAGACTCATTCCATAATCATCTTTACAATAGTTATCGTCCACTAGGGTCCAAAATTTTGAATAACACATTGCACACCAAGAAAATTCTGAAGAAGGGCATAAAATGGGTGTTAGGGGATGGTACTGCCATAAAATTCTGGGAGGACCACTGGGTTGATGAATGGTCACATACCTACTCCAATTTTTAGCCAGCTATGAAGTATTGCTCCATTTGATTTGGAGGACTAATGGAAGACTATATTACCCCCAAAAACTAATGGAAGAGATTACATGTTGATGAAAATCAGGTATAGAGACCAAATTGCTTAGAAAACTTCACCTCTATGGAAGATGTGTTAGTTTGGAGCTTGGTCCTCTCGGGAAAATTCACTAATAAATCTTCTTACAAGTTTTTTGTCTTGAGTGAGCTGATGATTCAAATGATTGTAAGCATGTATGGCACTCATGGATTTTGCCTAAGATTATTTTTTTCTAGTGGATAGCTTTGTACGAGAGCATTCTCACCATCGACAATCTCTAGAAAAAAGGCTTCCAACTAGCAAATTGTTGTGTTCTTTGCAATAATACTGAGGAATCCATGTCCCACCTCCTAATTCATTGTCCCTATGCTAATGCCATCTAGAGTGAGATTCTCTCAAAATGGAAGGTTCAGTGGTGCTTCAATAATGAGCTGCATTAGTTTGTTGATTGGAAAGGCCCATGCCCCCACTCATTCTTAAGATGCTTATGGAAGGTCACCCCCACTTTTGTGAGTTGGAAAATTTAGAAGGAATGTAATAACCGTATCTTCTAGGATAAGTCATTCCCCCCACATCTATGGTGGTGTTTCAGCTAATAAATCTCTAGAAGGAATATTGTGATATTTGGCATTAGAAACCTTCAACAAAGCCCCCTAGTGATTATGATACTAAGTGGGCTAACTCATGGGGCCTTAGCCAAATTTTGGGCAAATTTGATAGCTCCAAGATCAACACTAGATGCAACATAGTGTGGCAACCTCCCCCCACTTCATGGTTGAAGATAAACTTTGATTGTTTAGCCAAGGAGGGGAAGGCTATAGCTGGTGGGGTTATCTATGATGAAAGGGGAAGGCTTGTTGTTGCCTTTGCATGAATTTATAGAAGGGGATAAAACAATGAAGTGAAATTCATGGCTCTCCTGTGGGGTATGAAGATTGTAGAAGCAAGAAGAATGGAGAGGTTAGCTATCAAAGGAGATTCTATTTTGATTATTAAAGATGTGAAAAGTTATAAAAATAGAAATTGTAATATTAAGTCTATTATTTATGACATTTGTACCTTGATGAGTCGACATCAAGAGGTGACAGTGGACCATGCCTGTCAAGAAGGTAACAACATGGCTGATGATTTGGAAAAAATAGGACAAAGTTTTAATGAGATGCAAAACTAGGGTGACATCAACAAGATCCCACTATGCACCCAAGGCCACGTGAATAGTGAGAGAAAGTATATCAACATGATATGAATTGTTATAATGTGTGGCCCAGTTCTTCATTGTGTCAGGTGGGCGGGACTCATTATGGGCTAAATGCCTTAGTGATATTAATGAAAGGGATGCTGTTAATATTACTATTCTTTATGGAAAGCTCAACAAATGAATTTATGATGGAGGTGGAAGGACAATCTATGGGGATTTTGTCAAAAGAAAGTGGTCGCAAAGGATAAGCACACTAAAATTTCATAATTGTAACTTTCATATGCATCATAAAATAAGACGATGCTATATCTAGCAATCTTTAAGCACAACAAGGAAAGTACCCGTCATACATACAAAGACAGGGTGACATTGGGGAAACATGATACCTTGTAACCATAAAACAATGAACAATTGTGACAATAAAGGTATTTAAAGTGACAAAATCTCCAAATTTTCCTATATTTAGAATCCTACCTGTAATAGGGGTATGTCAATGGATACTAAGGTTTTTGTGATTGAGCTTGGAGAAGGACTCATGGGAGCCAACTCTAACCACATTAAGATGAATGAGATTGAGGATTACATCATGAATAGTTAAGCAACATGGGTTAATTTGTGGGAAGGAAACCGTTTTCACTTCATAGAGTGCATTAAAGGGTTTGATGAGAATGTGTCCATGTATTTTTTGAAATCCTAGGACAATATAAATGTGGTTGTTAATGGGATTTCTTTTAAAAACATGGAGGAACTCATAGCGAATGTATCAGGCCTATCTCTCGAAGGAAAGAGCTAGTGTAAACAATCTTGAGTCTCGGATGAGGTGAGCAGGTAGAAATGCTTTTGCCCTAAGGAAGAACTAATGTGTATTCATGGTGGATTTTCTAGAGAAGATCTTTCCAAGCCCTAGGATGTTATTTTTTATGCTATCATGTATTAAATCACACTTGAGGACCACTTCCCTGTGCTTTACTATTACCACTTTCCCATTTTAAACTATTTAAAAAACCATGATTTAATTTCCTTTCTATATCTCATTCTGCATTCTATTGAAGATAGTGTTTTTAATGTCTAGAAGAAGAGGGACGAAGGAAACCTTTTTACATTCTTCACCAAGCCTTTATGTTCAATCTTTACAAATTCCACCAAGCCCTCAACCCACTCTTGATTATGAACCCCCTATTCATTTATACCTATGAGGTTTCCAACAACTTGATCCCTAAGTTGGCCTTGAAAAGAACTATCAAAAATTCCCCTGGTTGTGGGAAGGATATTAGTTTTATTGACTCAAATATTGATATTACTAGGAGATCAAGAAAACTATTTAAAATGGAAAAATTTAGAATCCCACCCAAAAAGGAGGTGAGATTTGAATTCACAGAGACATAGACTAAACCTACAAGGAAAAGGAAAATCAAAATGATGCACACTAGCTATGTCTCTGAGAGTAAGGGTAACCCTAACTACTCCCATGTTTTTGATACCTTTGACAAAAGCCCTTCCCCAAATAAAAGCTTGGGTGATGATATCACTTCCCCTATGAGGAATGCAGAGAGGAGTAGGGGGAAGGTGAAGTGGTCCCCCATGAAAGAGATAAAATTAATGATAGGATGGAGAAGTCCCTTCATGAACTTGTTGATAACTAGGAGACTCTATACAAAAATTCTATACCATCACTAAGTACACCACTAAGGTGATGCATTTGACGACCACAACACTATATCTTCTATGGGTTAAATACGAGGAGAAGGACATGGGAAATGAAAGTGATGCCACTTTCTCTCTCTATATCTTCCTGCTAGACAACTGGTTTAAGATCCTGTTGGTAAAACCTATGAATGAGGAGAAGGAGGATAGGGTCATGAAGAATGACAAAGGGGAAAAAGAGGGGATTTAGCCCCTATGGTTGTGTTTTTTATTTTTTGATATGTTATGTTTTTCCTATGAACTCTATGCCCATATGGGCTAATAAGTATGATTTGAAGCATTGTAGGAACTATAGTAGCACCCATAGTATGAACTATTTTTTTCTTTTTGGCTAAGTCAGTTAGATACTACACTTAATTTTTATGATTTTTTTTGTAGGAAGCACTATGATCTTTTTTGTGAGATCATTTTTTCTTTTTTTTATGATAAGAAAAGGTGTAGGATGAACTACTATTAAATGACTTCCAACTAGTCTCCAACCTGTTGTAACTTGGGGTTAACCCCCCTCTACCTTGGTTTATTTTCAATACATCAAAAATATGTTAAATGCTTCTATCTATACAACTAATTGTCTTGATAGATAGATAATTGTATTGGGACCTCATATGTATATCTCCTTCTTCAAAAAATATTTGACACAAAATTTAGTTTTGGATAATTTCTCATAATATTACATGCTCTTATTAACATTGCAAGTAATATGTAGATAGTAACCCATCAAAAATCTTGTACTTTAGATGCTAGAAGAATTTTTGTGAGTTAATTTAGAACAATCACTCTCATTAGTGTAAATTTATGTTTTCCATTATATTTTAATCTATTCACAAGTATTTTATCATCAAGACAATTTTTTTAGAATTTTTGAACTCATCTAAAATATACAAGATACAAATAGCTTGATCAAGTTTAACCTCTTTTTGCAATGCCTATAAATACCTACTATTATTTGAGTTTTATTATTATGGGCATTCAATTGAGAGCAATATATATAGAGATCCTAGTGAACAATAACACAACGTCACAATTTATTATGGATAGATAATAAAACTATTAGTAATTGAAAGAAGTAAATTTATATTTATATGTCAAAATGGTTAAGCCATAATAATTCTCTAACAAAATATTAGAAATTTAATATAAGGATAATAGTGTTAGAAAATGCAAAAGCCTCACACATTCAACTTGAAATTTCATATGTTAAAGAAAGTCAAAAAAAAACATTATAAAAGAAGCACTCAGAAAGCAAAAGAACTTCCAACTCAATTATTGAAATTTCACATGTAGAAGTGAGAATTTGTGATTCATAGCCTTAGAATCATCTTCCTAGGTTGAACACCTAAAGATGACATTCTGAAACAACTAAACCTTGAACCAAGTTCATTAATGTTTATTAGGAAGTAATAGGATTCATTTAATTTGTCAATACTTAGCTTTGCTATTATGATGATGTTGAAGAGGAGCAATTAGCGACAACCTAACTATATGACGATTGTTCCATTGAAGAAGACTTAGCAAATATAAAGTAGAAGCCATGTTTTGGCATATAGTTAAATGAACAAACAACAAGAAATGTCATGACAATGAGGTGTTAATGAGTGAGACAACCAAGGTCTGGAAGCATTGCATGTTCAAGTTCTCAAAAAATTGGTGTCATGTGACTCAAGTAAACGAGAAAGGGTGTAGTGTTAATGTGGTTGGGGAGAGAGAAAGAGGATACACCATGAATAAATAATTAGAAGAAGTTTGTACAATGCATGGTAAACATGTACAACTCTTATTCCACACATAGATGGTGGCTTGTTTTGACTTATCATTACTCATCCATCCAAACAATCAGATTATAAACTCACTTTACTTACCCATTGACAAATGACATAAATTGAATACATCTAAAAATATTTTTCCAATCCAATATAATATTGCTAATGTATTAAAAGTAAATACTTTTTAAAAAAAAATCCACACATGTTCTAAAATATGTTCAATTAAGACCCCTCTCTCATATATTTGTACAATAAAAGAAAATTAGGAATGGGCATGGGAAACATCACACTAAGAAATAAATTAAGCCTTAATGTGATAAGTTTAAACTCTCCAATAGAAATGCATCTTCTATAAATGATCGATCATGAAGAAATGAGCCATCCGGCAGTAAAGTCTCCTACTATTTATATAAAGCCCCACGCAGAGGAAAAGCTGATTGTGAAACAAACGATAACGTGGAGAAACGTCCTCTTCCATTTTCTCCTTTAAATCAGTCTCTCATATGCGCTCTCTAACACAAACCCTAATGGCGCATCAGTGCATGAACCTCCACAGGAGGCGAGGCAGTGCAGACGGACTTCATCACCATCTCAACCTCAAATCATCGTCACCACCAGCTGCCGTCATGTGGGACTGTGGGAGCACTCTCTACGACTCATATGATTTTGAACATCACGCCACACCAACGGTTGTCTGAAACAAGTAGAAATGGGACGGGCAGTGACTAGTGATTTAGACACAGATGTGATGTAATGCTGTATTTATTGGCCATGTGGCTTACGGGTCAAGCTCAAACTTACGAAATTCAGAAGTAAATTGTTCATATCATCATTATATATATTGGGTGTCAAGCTTTATGTAATTCAAAAGAATATTGTTCGTATAATCTATATCATATATGAAATTATAAATTAAAAAGTAATTTTAATTTGTCATTCAGTGACATCAATGATAATTTTAACATATTCATTTATTTATTTAAATTGCTTTCAAAATGGGATTCTTTTTTATATGGAAGCTACTGTTGGTTCTTAGTGAGTATTTATTAATTTTAATTTAGACATGTTAAAGTCTATTTAGCTTAAAGTCGAAGATTTACAAATAGAAAATTAATTTTTATATATATTAAAAAAATAGTAAAGTATGAATATAAAATTAATTATTAGAAAATGATATATTTGTATAAGGAATACTATAACAATGTTATTTAGTATTACTATGATTTAGATACAATGTGATGTAATGTTATAATTATTGACTATGTGGCTTGGGTGTCAAATTCAGATCTATGCAATTCACAAGAAAATTATTTATATCATCATTATATGTTGGGTGTCAAGTTCATCTATATGCAATTCAAAATAATACTATACATTTTATCATATATAATGTATACTAAATTATATATTGGGTGTCAAGTTCATCTATATGCAATTCAAAATAATATTATACATTTTATCATATATAATGTATACTAAATTATAAATATAAAAGTGATTTTAATTTGTCACTCACTCTAATGATAATTTTAGAAATATTTCATTATCTATTCAAATTGCTTTCAAAATGAGTTTCTTTTTAATATATAGTTTACTTTTTGTTCTTAGTGAGTATTTATTATTTTTAATTTTTGACATGTTAAAATCTCTTTGGCTTAAAGTTAAAGATTTACAAATAGAAAATCAATTTTTATATAAATTTTTAAAAACTTATTTTTATTATTGTGCATCCTTATAGTAAAGTATAAATATAAAATAATTATTAGAAAATGATATATTTATAGAAGGAATGCTATAACATTGTCCTTTAGTGTTAGTGTGACTTTATTAAAAAAAAAAAAAACTATCATTTTAGAATAAATTGTTTCTAGAATGAGTACCCTTTGAATGTGATCATTTTAACTTCAAATAATTTTTTAAAATAAATTTAGTTGTGTTGAAACTTACTTGGCTATAAAGTTTAAGGGGTATCTAAGTTTCCAAGTCCTTGAAGGCATAATTTCAACCTCATTCATAATAGTGCTAGGACCTTACAATCAACAAAAATAAATAGTTTCCCTTCTCTGCAACTTGGCCTTGACCTCCACTCATGGTGGTCTCTAACCTAGATGAACCATCCCCTCCAGATCTGAATTAGTGTTGTTCAGATCTTTTTCTTATCATTTCTTCTCATGGGACCCCCTTTCCTCAAGAGTTTCTCCTGACCTTGACATATAATTGACCTCTAAGGAAACCATGGGTTGTCCACATGATTTGTTGTTTCTTCATAGCTCTTGTCCCAAGGAAAAATTGGGGAAGATTGTGCATGTTGATATCCCAAAACCAAAATGGAAAGGTGCCATGGTGGGATAGTCTAATCTTGGTGCCCCATTTGGGAATCTTCCTAAAGTGTCACATGGGAATAATGAACCAAAGAACCTTCTTTCAAATTCTATGGTGGAAAATATCTCTTTGGATTTTTCTTTGAGCTTGGTAGGAAACATTTTGTCATTTCGATCGACCATTGGTATGGTCAGGAGATGTGTTTCAACAAAATGGAAGCTCAAAGGCTCAATGGAGGTGGCCGCTATGAATGGTGTCCTTTTCTTATTCAAATTTATGGTTGATGAGGACTGAAACCATGTTTTGGAAGGAACATGGATTTAGGATAAGCACTATCTAGCTCTAGCCAAATGGAAGCCTAGTTTTGACTTTAGTGTTTATCTCAATAGAATGGTCATAGTCTAGGTTAGACTTCCTAGGATTCCCTTAGAATACTAGGATGAAAATGTTTTCAAATGGATTAGTGACTCCCTCAGACACTTCATCAAGGTGGATGTTATAACCCTTCACAAATTTTAGCTTGGGTTTGCTAGATTTAGTGTCAATGTGGTTGTTAATAAACCCTTCCCCAATAGTATATCTTTAAAATCTAAATGAGGATCTTTGACACAAGTTCTCATCTATGAGAATGTGGATTTATACTACCAAAAATTTAGGAAATATGGTCATGTCATTATTGACTACAAACCCCCTCTACACGAAGATGAGCAAATCTAGAATGCACAGTCAGTTAGCAACAAAACTAAACATTAGGAGAGAAATAAAAAATATCAATACCCAAGATGAGCACTGATATATCAAGCCAAGTAGGATAATAATGAAAAAAAATCAAGATAAAATAGATAGCCATAGCAATAAAAAACAACTTGTAGCATGATAGAATATTCCTGCCCCCTTCAAATCAAAATTTAAATGAGATAGAGGAGGTTTAGAAATGAGGTATATTTGATCAAATCAAGATAAAACTAGGTCCAAGATAATATACAAGTGATTAAGATTAAAGAATGACCACCAAGAAATGAAGATATGCCCTAGTTTGACTAACTTTGACCAAGAATGGAAAAACATCAAAATTAGGTCAAAACAAGGAGAAATGGGAAGTGAAATGAAATAAGAAGAGTGGTAGAGAGTAGAAATGATGTAGCAATGAAGAAATGATGGTTGTCCCAACAAGATTTGAAGATTAAGTCTTAGAAAGTCAACCAAATGCACAGAAGACAGAAGAGCTTTAAAATGAAAATTTGACTATCAAGATAAAACTATATTTCAATTTTGATGCAGTGAATGGATCCAAGAAGTCAAAATTAGGTAGGGGTGCAAATTTTGTGCAACTTTGAGAATTTATAAAATTAGGTCAAGAGGGTATATAAGGGGTCTAAAAGGATAGATCGGATATTATGATGAGATTAAGCCCTTGTGATTACATGAAGTGATGAGTTTAATCACCTAAAAATGGGCACTTAAACTATTAGCCCCCTTCTAAACATTTTTGCTAAATTATTTAATCATTTTCCTAAATCAAATCTCTAAAAATTAAATTATTTGATTTTAACCTATCGTTTGACTATAATATCCTAAGTGCATATTTTATTAAAAGAACATGTCCCCTTTTAATTATATAAAAGACCAAATTCCCACATATTCCTAAGTCGCACATATAAGTCAATTCTCCTATTTTCAAATTAGAAGAAAAGATTTTGTCTCATATGAAAAGTCAACTCATTTCTATTGGAGGAGACAAACGTGTGCACAGATCATGTCAAAAGTTAACCCCCACCCTTGATTATTCACCTCTTGATCTTGATCTCAACCATCTGTATAACTTTAAAAGGGAGAGCTCTCTCCTCATCTAAGAATCCCAATTTTGAGCTATTTTTATGCTATAGGTTTACTTAAATGTTTTTTTGGACCATTTTGTGGAGAACTTCTATTCTCTCTCATCTCATTCTTTAATCCTCATACTAGTTTAGCTTCATTCGTATTAGCTTAGTTTCCTTTGCAATAACATAACTCACTTAGATTAATTAAATAATTTGTAACACTCTCATGTTGTTAGCATAGTTGAATCTTTGCATTTCATGCTAGCATTGCCCCATTTTACATTACATCTTTGAGAGTTCTTTGACACTAGCATTCTTGCTCTTGTCTAAAGAATCTCCCATTTCATGGTTTTCTAGCAAGGTTTACATCCCTAAGGCTCATTTGAGAGCTATATTTATACTTGTTTTTATTCCTTTGTACTCCATGACTAGGGAGCTCTAAGCCCCAAATCAAGCTTTCCAGCTATGGAATACCTTGGATAGAATGGTTTAGAGGAGTGTATTTTCTTAATGTACATTTTTGGCACTCACCATGGGGAAGAACATTGTTTTTTGGCCTCTCTATTTTCATTTATTCACACATTTTAACTTGTTGTTCTATACTTTTTTTAAGACAGGATTATCGTGTGATATTTTCTCAGTACCGTACAATAGTTCTTTCTACTGTGGTACAATACTTTACTAGTGAAAGTATCACTTTTATTCCTTTGTAGTACTCCATGACTAGGGAGCTCTAAGCCCCAAATCGATCTTTCCAATCTATGGAATAGCTTGGATAGAATGGTTTAGAGGAGTGCATTTTCTTAATGTACATTTTTGGCACCCACCATGGGGAAGAACATTGTTTTTTGGCCTCTCTATTTGCATTTATTCACACATTTTAACTTGTTGTTCTATACTTTTTTTAAGACAGGATTATCGTGTGATATTTTCTCGGTATCGTACAATAGTTCTTTCTATTGTGGTACAATACTTTACTAGTGAAACTATCACACTCCCTTTTGAGATCTATTGAACTATTATTGTAATTAAGTCTATTGCATAAGAGTTATATAGAGTATCACATAGCCAAAAAGTATCACATGTATAAAATGAAGTATCGTACAATAATCTGTCAGCAAAATAGTATTACTATTGCCTTGTCTAGAGATGATTGTTTTTTAGGTTATTTGATCAAACATTGAGTCTTTATCATTCTATTTTTCAGATTTCTTAGACTTATTTGTTGTCTAACAAAGGTCTTTTGTAGGTTTATTGTATTTTTTACTAACCCCTTGATGTACTAATGCATTTTTTTTGTAGGAGTGCCTAAAAAAAATTCTTACAAATTGTTATAAAAGACCTCATGCTAAAAAGGCTACTAGCTTTTGTTTGTAGGGATTCCCAAAGAAAAGAAAAGAAAAAATCAAATGTGCTTGTGTTTATTTCATTTCATGTGTGATAATATACTAGTTTTTTATTTTCCATAGGCACATAAAACTTGTGAGTAGGTTCTTTTGGTGGTAGGAAAATATGCTCTTCACCCTTGAGGTGAATCACAAATATTGACCCTCCCTTAGATCTTGAAAGTGAGTGTCATACTCCACTTTTTAGCTATTTTAATTAAGCTTCTTGGTGTGTTTGGGGGAAGCACTTGGAATAGGAGAGTATTCTATTCACCCTTTAAGGTGAATCATAATTCTTGACCTCCAAGAGTGGATCCATTTTGTTGCTATCTCCTATAGAGATATTACCTATAGTGGACCTGCTATTGGTGGAAAGATACCAATAGGAATGACCCAAAGTGGGAACAAGAAAAATCCTATTAAGACGACCAACTATAATCACAAACCCCTTGAAAAAGGTCAAAGCATTGGGGGCATAGAACTTGTCTTTGCTTAGTAGAAGTACTTGTGGGATTGGGAACATGAGGAAAATACTAAACAAGAATGCTTTAGGTACTCTTGTGGCCATGAAGTTTGTTACCTACTATAAGGTAGGGTGTCCTAATTATAGGTGCAAGAGGAGTGTTGGGCTTGGTACTCTTTCTGAACACCACAAGAATAGAAGCTACCTTATTAATCTGCACAACATCTTGGCACAAGGACCAATCCTAGTGGACTACTCAGATCACCCCAAGATTTTACACTCACCATTTGTATCCCTTTGTTTATGCGAATGGAACCTCCATGATAAAGCCAACATCTATTGTGGGAAACCACTTGGTGTGAGGGGAAGGGGCATCAAGTGTGGGCTAAGATGTTGAGAAATGAGTTCTGATCTTAGGTAGTTCTTCTTGGAATGTGTTCTTGAACGTGGCAAGATTTCTGTAAAATTTCTCATAAGATCAAACATGGTGTTAACATTCATAGGATTTTTCTTTTGATATCCCAATTTCTTGTATTAACAAGGTTGCTTTGTCCCTTATTTAGTTGTTTCAGACATGTTTATTTCCACTACTATTTTCAAACCATGGTGTTTACTACTATAAACTGAAGTTCTATTTTTTCACTACTCAATTCTAGTCTAAAACATCCAAAAAGTCAAATTGAAACATAATATTTTAGGCATTAAGCTGCATTTTTACATAGTTCACTAGCCCTCCATTGCATAGCCTCTTGGGAAATATTTACACCTTAGAAAGTATCACCTATTAGTAAGTTGTAAAACTCTATCACACTCTAGTTATTAGGTATGTTGCACAATTTTCTTAAAATTATAGCACACTAAGAAAGTATCACCTGCCTTATTGAGAAATATCTCCCAACCTTTATTTCTACTAGAATTGAGTCAAAATTGTGTTGTAGCTGATTTAGGGGTCTCGTCACTTCATCCTACCTGAATTTGCTTTGAAATCTTCATGTTTGGTGTTGTTCTAAGTTGAAGAGATGGATCTAGTTTTTTGGATGTGAGATAAAATGTCACTAATGATCACTTGTCAAAATCTAGTTAGCTTACTATTATAGCTACTTTCTATTGAGCCTCTTGCTCAACTTCTTGGCTCAAGTCATTAGTGTTATAAGTTCTTGAGCACTCTTGACAAGCCACTCACTTATTTTATCTTTGACAAGTGATCATTTTAACCTTGCAAAATCTAAATCTGAAAAGATTTTATCTCATCTCATTAAAAAAAGACATATCCTTACATTTCAGTTGCAACTATGATCCAAGTTAGTCAAGGAAGTCATCCCTCATTCACTTTTGAACAATTGAAAACTCTAACTAGATGTCCTCATAAACAAACCTGTGAGGAAGAACCTATGTCTAGTAATATAGGAGAGGTTAACACTTGGCACAATCCTCTCTATAGCTTTGAGAACTTCTTTGATACTCCCTTTGACACCCCTAGGGCTGCAAACATCATTTCACTCACCATGCATCCTGAAGAGAGGAATCACTAACTAGAACAACTCTACGCACAAAAAGAGGAACAAACACACTTAGATATAAAAAGACTACAAGAGGCTATATACATGGCTACTAGATAAAGGTCTTACCACCAAGCTAAGATTGACACTCATGCACATGACTTGGAGAATAGACATACATGAGGTTACTACAATAGTCCTTTTGAGAGAAATCTTGCCGGTGGAAATGATGGAAACAACATGCCACCTAGGTCTTTAAGAATACACATAGAAGCATGTCCACCACCACCCAGACTCTGAAAATCACATCATGAAAGTGAGGTAAATGATAAACCACTAGTGAGGATCTTATATGATTCCAAATGAGGTTTCCCAAAGGTTGATTATAAAAGCCTTAGAACAAAAAAATGATCAATACTTCTAGTATATGACTTGTCGGGGATGCAAATTCCCTCATGACGTGGACATTCAAAGGATCATCCAAAAGAGACAACCTAATGAGGCCTACATCTTTAGAAAATAGATGCAAGAGCTCAAAAACTAGCTTTCTCAACTACAAGTAGCCAAAGAGATACCTAAGACTTCTTTTGTTGAATCTATATGTGCTCTTCCATTTGATAGGAGTCTCTAGATGGTCTCATTTCCTAGGGATATAGATGCTCTCAAATATGATAAATATGATGGAAATGGTGATCACCATGATCATGTATGAAACTTCTATGCTCTTAGCATGGATTTTATGCATGAAGATACTTATCTCATGAGGTTTTTTCCTCGAAGCTTGAGGAGACAAGCTTATATGGAATGGTTCACTAAATTGTCACCGTCACTCAAGTTGTTTGATGAACTTGCACAACACTTTATTCAACAATATTCCTACAATATATCACTATGTTGGACTTGTGCAATAGCAAACAAAAATAGGATGAATGCTTTGCTACATACCTACAACATTGGAGATCATTGCACTCTAGGCACCCTTGACAGATCTTCGAAACCAAGAAAATGGATATCTTTTTTAACACACTTGTGCTTGAGGTATATTATGATCTTAGAAAATAATTATTTACATCATTCAATGACATGATTGAGAGTTCTTACTGTATCTAGGATGTTGTTATCAAGAAGGGTGACATCATGCTCAAAAATGACAATAATGTTAATGGAAATGGAAAGGATGTGGGAAAACCTTGGAACAAGAATAAATACATAGTCATTGATGGAGTCATAGATGCTTCTAAGACAAAATATCTAACCTTCCATTTGTGTATTGTTATTTATGATGTTGAACAACAAGAGACTTCAAATTCTCAATCCTTTGACAAGACTAAGAAAGCTTCAAAGCCAAAATGTGTCTACACACTAATGGTTGAGTCATATGAGGTAGTTCTAAAGACCTTTCTTGCTAACAAGCTTATCACGCTACCTGATAATTCATGACCCTATGACCCACCTATCAAGCCTGATTGGTGGAGAGATGATCACTTTTGAAACTATCATAAGAGTAAGGGACACAACGCTGATAATTGTTACAAGCTTAAGGATGTCATCCAAGACCTCACTAATGGAGGAAAGGTTGTTATAGATGGCTTAGTCAATAATTTTGATCATAAATTCTTTAACAAACCATTGCTTGAGTATGAAAAAGGGGATTCATCTCACGCTGACAAGAGGAATCATGATGCTAAGGTCAGTTATACTTACATCAACATAGACAATGTCATCAACATGTTGGAACCTATTGAAACCATCTACATGATGGGTCCTATATTTGACAAGGAACCAAACTATGATAATGATGATGAAAAGCCTAAAGTAGTCTTACAGATATACAACTCGCATCAAAACTATAGAGACATGAGACTTAGGGTGACTCTTAAGGTGGAAAAATCTTCCTCTTTGCATGGTGAGATGCTAAACGATGTCACTGGGGGGCAATCTAAGATTTTTCTCAAAGTAGAAAATTATTTTAAGAGCACATCTTCCTCCAAATAAGTGGTTGCACTAGCCATATATAGTTATGATCTTGTCAGTCAATTGCATTGAACCCCTGCACTAATTTCTATCTTTGAGTTGCTAGAGTTGTCTCCTTTGCACAAGGAGATTCCTGAAAAGGCTTTACAAATATCCAATGTTCACACAAATATTGACACTGAGAGGTTCCAAGATATGGAAAATTACATCTCCTTGCCTCATTATCTCACTTTCTCTAAAGAAGATGACAAGTCCCTTAGTCATCCACACAATCTCATCCTCCATATTGAAGTCCAAGTCTTTTGCACTCAAGTTTGTTGAGCCCTGATAGACAATAGTGTTGGGATAAATATTATTTCTTTCAATGTAATCCAACAACTTGGAATGTTTGAATTTTCTATTGATCCTAGATGAAAAATCACTATCAAGGCATACAATAAAGTTGAATGGTCTTCTAAAGGCCTAATTGTGTTACTTATCCATGTGGGTCTTGTAGAGAAAGACGCAATCTTTCAAGTCTTAGATATTCTGCTTGCATACAATATTTTTCTAGGAAGACCATGGATCCATGAAATGTAAGTTGTACCATTGACATGCCATCAATGCATAACATTCTGATTCAATGGTGCAAATATTTTCATTCCAAGAGATAACTCCATGTCCATTAACATGCTTACTATTGTAGAAATGCTAGTACCACATATTCTCTCTTCTCATGAGATCAGACCATCCCTTATAGAATGTGAATAGTGGCTGAAAATGATGAGCCCTAGTATGGGAGAGTAAAATTTAGACTCTTGTTGCAATGCTAGTTTCTCCATGATCTTGTGGGAGACCTTCTGAGAAAATGAAGCCCTCAGTTTCTACTATGACTATATTTGGTACCTTTGTTTACTTGTCCATCCCTTTAGAAGTAGAGAAGGAAGACCAAGCTATAAGAGATTGGATCTATAGAGAAGAAGAGGATGTTGAGGAATTCAATGTTACTGTTATCATTTTTTGCCTCCCACCAAAATTTGAACTTTAAATTCTTGCCCTCCCAATGGTTGTACACTCAAAAGTGTCCCACTCTAAACCTTTCTATCCAAACGATTCCATGATTTTGGAATGTTTGAATGTCGGCTTAGAGCTCCCTATCCATGGAGTGCAAGAGAGTATATTTCAAGAATAAGAAAGCTCTCATATGAGCCTTAGAGATACTCTTCTTGCTAGTAAACCATGCAATGGGAGGTTCCAAAGACAAGATGCAAGAATGCAAATGTCCCAAGGAGTTCCTCAAGGATGCAATGCAAATGAAGATTAAGCTAGAATGAAATGTAAAGTGTAGCTATGCTAAGCATGTATGAGAGTGTTGCAATCTAGCTATTAGACTATATGATTTAAGCTACATGTAAAAATGAAAGCTAAGCTAAGCTAGAATGCCATGGATGAGAGAATGTAGACAAGAAAGAGAAGTTCTCCACAAAGCTCCAAAGAAACCTGTTAGAAAAGTTGTAGCATAACAGTATTCAAATGATGGATGGATCCTTTGAGGGGGAAAGCTCTCTCCCTTTTAAAGTCGTATGGATGGTAGAGATCAAGATCAAGATGGTGGATGATCAATGGTGGAATTCAAAAATAGTAGTGATCCATGTGTATACACAAGTCAACCAATAGAATATAAGTTGACTTGTCACATAAGACAAAAGTCTCACAAGCCTTTTCTTTTAATTGTAAAATAGAAAAAAGACTTTATGTGTGCACTTTAAGTGGGTTAGAAGAATGGGGTGTTTTATTTAATTAAAAGGGGACATGTTCTTTTAATCAAATAATGAACTTAGGATAGCATAGTCAAACTATAGGTTATAATCAAATAAATTGATTATTAGCAATTTGGTCTAGATAGATGATTAAATTAATTTAGGCAAAATGCTGAGAAGGGGGCTAATAGTCTAGATGACCATTTTTAGGTGATTACATTTTCCCATCTTTGACTAATGCGTGATCGATCTGGGAACACATTATGTCAAAGAAAATCAAAGCCAAGTAGGTGATGATAAATATAGATATCTGATTCCAAAGAATGAAATGTAGAAATAGATAGCAAGTCCTGAATGCATAGCTTGATAGCAGTAGTACTGAACATTAAGAAGATGATGTTAGGATCTGAAAAGAATTCTAACATCTAGCAAAGCGAATAGATCGAGAGCAAGTGATAAGGTCAAACAAATGCTCCTAAGAAATAGATAGCTGTAACAATCAACAATAGAGTATTTCTGCCCCCTCGGGATTGAAATCAAAATAAGGTAAGAGGAAGTAGAAAGTAGCTAGACATGAGAAAATCAAGATATAGCAATGTCTGATATGATAGATAAATGATTAGAACCTAAGAATGACTATAAGAAACTGATAAAATGCCCCATTTTGACAAAAGTTGACCATGAAAGATAAATCATAAAAATTAGATCAAATTGAGTAGAAAGAGGATTTAGATGTGAAAAGGTGAATAGAAGTAGATATGAAGCATAGAAATGATGAAGTCATGAAGAAATGAAGATGCCCCAGCGATGATTCAAAGATTAGACCTCAAATGGTCAACTAATTGCTCAGAAGAAGGTAAAATTTTAAAATGTGATTTTGACCATCAAGATGAACTTTGATTTTGATTTCGATCCTGAAAATGGATCCAGGACATTAAAATTATCTAGGGGTGCAGTTTTTGCACAATTTTGAGGAGTTTGAAAATTAGGTCAAAATGAGGTTGGAGGCTATAAAAGGGGTCCAAGTGTCATTTTCACTATTCATTTGTCTTTCTGTGATTTGAGAGATTTTTTGTGGTCCACATAGCATCATGGCTCAGGTGAACATTCCTCTTCATCAACACAGTTTCGAGCGCAACCAGTTGCATAATCGGCCAGAGCGATATGGGGCACCGGTAAGTAACTACCTTTTTGTTGCTTTTTCGAGCTTTTTGTGAGTTTTTTTGCATGTTTTTAAGTTTTTAAGAAAAAAGTCATGCAATACTTTTAAAGTATCGCATGGGCTTAGAAAAACTGTCACACGACACTTTTTTTCAAAAAGAGTGTCGCACCGTTCAGAAAAATATGTTGCCCCGGCCATACCCAAATGTCACATGACGCGGTGCGAAATGTCGCACTCCTATGTAAAAAGTGTCGCGCGACACTGTTTCAAAAAAAATGTCTAGATGAGAAGGGGGCTAATAGTCTAGATGACCATTTTTAGGTGATTACAATGGTCACCTTCCATCTTTTATATTATTTTAATGGCCCAAAAATACGAAAATTAAAAAAGCATTTAACATTTATGGTATTTCCTATTTTGTTTTCGCTAGCCTACAACTTTCCCCACCGTCGGATCTTGCCCAGATCTATGGTGGGCACTTCCCTACATTTTGGAAATGCACCACCTTTACGTAATGTGGGGAAGCCCCCTTTGCAACACATGGATCAGTGGGTCCAAGTTCTCTTGTAGGCCATAAGGTGGACAAAGTGGCTAGTGAGTTGGTGATTCTATTGGCACCCACTTTCCCATATTTTATCTTCTGTCAGACTTTTCTGACAATGTGGGTAGGCACCCTGGCGACACGCATCCATGTGATGTCATGATGGATATTTACATAGGTTCTGAGAGCACATGTTATGAACATCGTCCGATGTGATTAGATCAATGGTTGGCGCATGCTCGCAAGATGAAGTTACGAGGATGTTAAACAATGCGGGCATGCCCCTTTGTGACACGTGGCTAGTGTGATGTCATGGGCCCACTTTTCTCAAAGGTAATGACGGCCCATCTTCAATGGCAATTGTTAGGCAAGTTAGTGTATGAAAAAGGTATCTCATTGGTCAGTTTTACTGACTAGGTATGTAGTCTTGTAGAATTATGATCACCATAGATTTAAAGAGGATCAAGAGCCAGCACTTTCTCGCATTATGAAGTTGCAAGGAGATTAAGGAATGTGGGGAAGCGCCTTTCTATCACATGTCTCTATGGGACCTATTTCCTATGTGGGTCACCAAGGTGGTGCCAGTTGTATGCCAAGGTGGTGCCAGTTGGGGCCAGGTCAGGCTAAGTTAGATAACGAAGTGTCCGTGGGCCCAAAATTTTTGAGGGGCAAGCGCAGTATTATAGGGATCTTTTGCAATCGCTGATCTTTTGGAGATCGACGATCGACGCTTCTCCGCAATATGGAGATGTGAGGACATTAATTAATCTAGGGAAGCGCCTAAAGGACACATGTCCTTACGGGCTCAGCTAAGGTATTAACAATAGAGGTAGTGCAGTTAGGGCTAACGGCTATTAGTTACATCATGGTCAGGGTTTGAGGAGGTGGCGCAGTTAGTAAGGAAGGTGTTGGTCAACCGCGAGAGACTTTGCAGGGTGGGAAAACAAAAGAAGATCGTTGGTCCACATGGCTCATCCTAGTGCTAGAGTTAGGTTGATTTGCTGATCATGTTGATTCATGAGCCAGAAATGAAAGAGATCAAGTTTTTCATGTGATTTGATCCCTATGATGAATTCCAACTACCGTCAAATGAATGCTAATCCTAGGAGAACACTCTATCACCTTTGATCCGATCCATCTACCTGGTCAAAACTATTTAATTGTATCATTTCTATCTTCTTAGGGCCCTGTTTCCATAGAGATTAGATATCATTGCATCTGGATCTATGCTCAGATCAGATTTGCATCTGGATCTCCATGATTATTCTCTATAGGATTTAATGGTAGTAGTTGTAGAGTGATGTCGGTTGGAAAAAATCTCAGTTATGCCTAAACTATAAAGGAAATTTTTGTAAATTTTGTAAGGGTCAACTCTTCTTTGACTTCTCTGATATTGCTCTATAATTTCATGTGTAAATTCCCTTTGCCTCTGAATTGTGTGACATTCTGCCTTATCTCCTTCAGCTACTGATGTAAAGTGCGAGAACTATTTGATCCGCATTGGTGTATTATAGAGATTTGCAATCTTGTATGATTATATCTCTTTTGGCCTATGAATGGTATATAAATGAATCTTCTTTTTCCTTGTCTCATTCATCTAGGTTTTCTGATTCGCATGTGATTGTTAGATTAAAGCAAGTTTGAATGTGTATATCTTTTGGTGTCATGATGGTTCAATAGTACATGTATGGGCAGAGATTGGTTTGAACACTCTATTTTGGTGCATCAACCCCTTAGGTTAGAATAGGTAAATTTTCTTTTCATGCATTTCTTCTCTTTTTTCCTCCCCAAGAGTAGTTAGGTGCACCCTGATAGTGAAGGAAGATGGCCTTCTCCAGAGACTCAACCTCACAATTCAAGTCCCATAGCTTGGAGGTTGTTTCCATGTTTCACAAAGTTGTCCTTACATAAAAAATTTGGATGTGGCTGCAAAATTTTGTGAATTTTTTTTTTGGTATGCTTGGTGGGACAATATTTAGAAAATTTCAAGTCTACTAGTGTCAAAAGGAAGATTTCAAGATTAATACTAAAGAGAGAGTATTGGCTTCAGTGTTGAAGCCTTCAAGAAGCTCATTCTTCAAGTACTTGGCAACTATAAGCTTCAAATACATCTAGTTCCAGACCAAAGTTGTAGTAATTCATGCCCAAAGCCAAAACAAGGGCATCTTCTAGAGGTAAGTTTCAGTACCAAGAGCTTTCATTTTCAAATCCTAGAAGAAGAAAGACAAGAGTATCTTTATCACCAGTTAGGAGTGTAATAGTAACAAATACACCTGTAAGATCTATTTCTACTCCTCCTACTATTAGATCTCAGCCTAGATTGCCATCAACACATATAAATAAATCACTTTTCTATATGGTGTTGCCTAGAGCTCATACTTTTTCCACCTTCAATGGTGGGAATCCTCTTTTATTGTCCCAAAGACATGACATACCAATAGCTGCACTCAAGAGTATACCAAAATTTACTGGTGAAACTTTTATCTCTCCTCAGAACAAACTCAAGAAGTTGCAAATGTGTGTAATATCCATGGTATTACAGAGGATGATGTTGTAGTTAGGCTTCTAGCCTCATCCTTGAAAGGAAAAGCACTACAATGGTATAGAGGTTTGGCTCATGGTTCTATAATAGATTGGGATGGATTAGGGGCAGGACTATGTAAACACTTTGAGGAAAAAAGTGACCATTTGTCACTTTTAGAACAATTGACTACTATAAAAAGAGGCCCCCATGAATGTATGACTAATTTCAACTATAGATTTCAAAAGGCATGGGATAAAATACCTACTTCAGTAAAACCTACCCTTCATAATGCCTTCTTGCATTACCTCAGAGCTCTTAACAGTGACATTGCCACTACAATCCAAACTATGGGAGGAGATACCTTGCCTAATGCTTATGATATAGCGATAAAGTTAGAAAATATCCTAATACAGGGAGTCAAGCTAGCCCCAAGGCCTCTCATGCCTTTCTTTCCAAATGTTCCAAACCACCAACCAACAATGGCTCCTCTTCCCACAACTTCCACATCAAAATCCCTTGCTCTAGTCCCTCAAGCTTCCACATCTTCAAATGGAATAGATGAAATCAAGGAGATGATGCAATCTATGATGTTGAACATAGATAAAAGATTGCAAGGTCAAGAGAAGAAGTTGGAGGATAGCTTCTCTGTGATGCAGAAAATGAGCAATAAGGTGGTGACTTTGGAGAGACAACAGGCTCAAGGTAGTAAAGCTCATCAATTGCAGCATCAAAATATGAACAGTGGTAGGCCTCCAAATCAAAATTATGGGAACATGTCTTTTGATTAGAATAGGCAGAATAGCCATGCTTCAACCTCAAATGTAAATCAAAGTAGGGCCATAATTCCTCAAAACAATATGCCCCAATATCAGGATTTTTGTCCCTCCTGTAACTACTCCTATGCTCGTTGCATGTGTCAGAAGGCTGAATCTTATTTGGCTTTGACCATCCAAGAGCCTGTAGCAAGACAATCATACAAGGAGGACCAATTTAAGGAGGCCTCATATACACAAGGATAGGGTGATTGCTCCTTCATGAATCATTAGGTAGAAGAACATTGTAATGTAAACCAGGATTCCATTACTCACAACACTAGGAGCAAAAGAAGAGCTATTGAAGATGCTACCCCTCCTCCTCCCAATCATGCCTCAACTTCAAATGCAATACATCAGGATCAATCAGCAAATGATCAATCAAACCCCTTTCAGTAGCAGAGGTGAGATAATGGCAGAAGGAATGTAAATGATCCTCGGGTTGTTCCATCTCAACCTCCTACAAATGCAGCTCCTAAGGCTTCTACCAAAGCACCTACTATGCCATTCAATGTGGTAGAAAAAATGAAGAAGACAAATGTGAATATTTCCATGTGGGATGTTGTTGCTACTATACCCATGCAAAAGAGGTTTCTATAGCAAGAATTGGAAAGTATTGAACCAAAGGATCAACGACCTAGCATGGAAAGTTCCATAAGCTTAGTATAGCCATCAAGGGAGGAAGAAACAAGTAAAAAGGTTAGACCCCCTCCATTTTATGTTTCTTTAATCATAGGCAATCAACTATTCCACAATTGCATGATTGATTCAAGGGCTAGTAGTTTAGTGATGACTAGGTGTGTTGCTAATGCTTTGGGAATGAAATATGAACCCATTGTTAGGGATGTGTTATAGTTGGATGGTGATACTATCAAAATTGTAGGGATCCTTAGGAATGTGGAAATGGCTCTACATGCCTGCCCTAGTTGTACTATAACTCAAGATATCTCCATTGCAGAAGTCAAGCCACATTTTGCTATCTGTCTGTCAAGAGATTTCACTGCCCAAATAGGTGGTTACATATCTTTTGATTTGTCATATATATATTTTAGAACAATAAATGGGGCCAAAGCTTCGATCAGAGTAGAGCCTCTAGCCCTCCATCATACCAAACCCTACATCTCGAATCTCATCAACATGAATTGCACTATCCTAGAAGTGGATGAGAATGACATAGTAAATGAGCCTACTACTTCCCTAGAAGAGATACTTGATTTTCTCTTAGATGAATGGGCTAATGCATATCAATTTGATCCTATGTCAGAAACCCTCGAAACAAGCCTCAGTACATATTGTATATTAGAGAAAGGTGCTCTAGTTCCCAATCTTGCGGAGACTAAAGAAGATATAAGTGGGGTATGGAGCATGTACTTTGATGGTTCAAGGAATAAGAATGGATCAGGGGCTAGCGTGGTGTTGATTTCTCCTGCACAAGTAAGGTACTACTTCTCCTTTAGGCTCCAATTCAGTTGTACTAATAATGTGGCCGAGTATGAATCCTTGATTCAGGGTCTCCTACTTGCTCAAAAAAGAGGAATTCAAGCTTTAAGTGTATATGGAGATAGTGAGTTGGTGGTTACCCAAGTGAGAAATCATAATATCACCAAGAATGGTTTGCTCAAGTCTTATAAACATAGGGTATGGGATCTTCTTGAAGGTTTCAATGCAATTAATATTCAAAGCATCCCAAGAAGAGAAAATAGACATGATGATAGACTTGCAGCAATAGGTGCATCTTATGATGTGCTAGGGGATCTTGAGAAAAAGAGAAAGCAAAAATTTAGGATGGTAGTAAGGCCTTCCATCCTTGAAAACAACATCCGTTGGCAAGTGTTTGAATCTGATGAAAAAATTGTAAGCTTCTTGCAGAATGAAGCAGAATTTTTAGACAAAAACTAGTCAAGATTGCAGGATCAATGTGGTGATCAAATCATTAACCTAAGTTCCAACAGATTGTCCAAGGGCCTCATTACCTTGGAGAGTGTTTTCAATCTTGATGATCAAGCAAGAGGAAGATTCATGAACTTAGCTACTGACCAAGATGATCACACTCCAATCACGATTGCTGATGGAAAATCCTTAAACATGGGGAAGGTATGTTTTGAGACTGAGCAAAAAAGTTTTATTCATCTATGTCAAGAATTTAATGATATATTTTCCTGGACATATGATGATTTAAAGGGTTTTGACCCAAGGTTGTGTCAACATACCATAGATTTAATTGATAAGGTCAAACTAGTAAGACAAAAATAGAGGCCAGTGAATCCCAAGATTGAGCCCTGAATGAGAAAAGAGCTATCCAAATTGACTGAGGCCAATATAATTTTCCCCATCAAGCACTCGTCATGGGTAGAAAACCTTGTCCCTATTAGGAAGAAGAATGGAGAAATTAGATTGTGTTTGGACTTTAGGGACCTTAACCAAGCTTCCCTTAAAGATCACCATCCTCTCCCTTCCATGGAGCAGATTTTGTCCAAAGTTAGTGGTTCAATGAGTTTTTCATTTCTTGATGGATTTTCTGGCTACAATCAAGTACTAGTCAAAGAGTCTGATAGGTACAAGACTGCATTTACCACCAAATGGGGTACCTATGCTTATTGTAAAATGTCATTTGGGCTAACCAATGCAGGTGCTACATTTCATAAGGCAATGGAGATGGCCTTCAAAAGAATAATTCAAAAGTTTGTGTTAGTTTACCATGATGACACCACAGTGTATTCAAAGAATGTGGAAGATCATTTTGATCATTTAAGATACGTATTCTTAAGGAGTAAATAGTTTGGGGTATCCTTAACCTAAGTGTTGGGTGATGCGACGCGCTCCCCTGCCCACAGGTGGTTAGTTATGTGGTGTTCCATATTCACTAACAGTCATGGCTTTTGGTGCAACGACAAATGGGCCCTACAAGTGGTATCAGAGCTATGGTTTTATTATTGTAACCCTAGATTGAATCCATGGGAATGCATGAGAGGATAAAAGAAAGGGCAAGATATATGAATGATTTATTGCAGATCTGAGGACTTTGGATTTGTTGTTATGATGGGATGTTAAAAGATTTGGGCATGTCAAATTGTTGGACAAAAATATTTTTTCGGATGTTTCATTTAAATGAAGGTTTTTGGAGGTAGCTTGTAGAAATGACCTCCTGGGTAAAAACAGACCTCACCATTGGATCCGGGTCAACATTTCCATAAAAATTGATATATAATATGCCCTAGTTTTGCCATGTTAAGAGGAAATGAAAGAGTTTTTTGGTTTCAGCCCATGATGGCCGTCAAATTTAATCCCGTCAGAATTTTCATCACTGAAAAAAAATAAAAAATGAAAAATCATACTGAAAATGGTAAAAAGACTTTCTTAGTAAAACAGCCATAACTTTCTCTCAGAATATCGGATTTCAAAGTTCTTATAGGCGTTGGAAAGCTAATTCAGAGTACTACAAGATGGTGTAGGTTTGGTTTTATGATTTTGATATTTTTTCAGGTTTTTAGAGCCCTAAAGATAGATGTTCTTTACTTTTGAGCATGGATTAGGGCATAACTTGGGCATACGGAGTCAGATTTTGGACTTCGAGTAGTCAACGGAAAGCTCTTAGAGAGCTCTACACATTGATTCAGATTTGGTGTAGGTTTGGCATGATTTATTTGTTGATATATTGATCTGAACAGTTTATAGATATATTTTGACTATGGTAACATTGTGAGTTTATGGCATTGGAGATTTAAGATTTGATATCATTGTATACTCAGTTCATATTTCAGATTGGTCTCATGATGATATGGTTATGAGTGTTTGGTTTGGATATGCATGATGACTTGTTGGGTCTACAAGTTGTGCAGTGTTGTAAGCGGTCTATACTTACAGGTTGCATTTATAGCTTGGTTATGGGTTGTCTTTGCCCATTGATCTTTCATTATTGATGCATATTCAAATTGGTGGCTTGGATTTGGGTTGTCTATGCTCTAAGTCACATGATTTTATCTTCATGTAGAAGGGATGAGATGTTGTTACCAGGTATAGTCATGGTGGAGGATTGTGGTTGACTATGCTGACAGGTTGGACATATTGAGAGCCAGATGCTCGGTTCATGGATGTTATGATGGTGTCATGGATTTTGGCATGACATGATTGGATATACAGTTTGATGCCTTGGTTGATTCTCATGGTTAGAGGATGGTTATTTTTCATCATGATGTCATATAGCTTGGATACACGGTTTAGTGGGAGCTTGTGACAGTGATGGGGTGACAGTGCAGGATTAGTTCCTAGTTTGATTTGGATCTTCATATAGGTGATGGATTTTATGATGCCATAGGTGACTTGGTACCACAGTTGAGTGAGAGTTGTTGGCATTGATATATTTATTGAGTGTTTGCAGATGTTGGAGGTTTGTCTTAGATCCTGTTGCTGCAGAAGCGTCTTTGACATTTGCATGGTGCACTTGTTATCTTCATGGTGTTTGAAGATGGTTAGATCTTGAGGACTCACGGAGTTCTTGGTTATCTTCATGGTGTATGGAGATAGTTCTTCATGGTATGTGGAGATGGTTTTCTTCATGGTGTGTGGAGATGGTTGCATCTTGAGGACTCACAGGGTTCTTGGAAAAGGTGTGGTTTATGCTTTTAAGTGGCATGTTATCCTTGGTGTGAGGATGGTTTCATTATTATGTCATGGTAAACTCTTGATATGCGTTTAGAGTTGTGACATGTTATAGTATGTTCATGTGGAGCATGTTATCTCTTTAGTTGAGATGGTAAGATCATGTTGTCATGTTTATGTTCCTGAGGCCATGGTTGGAACTTTGACATTGATCTTGGTTTAGTTTCTTGGTATTGAGTACACTGATCATAAGCTGGATACTTAATGATATTGTTATGTTGCATTTGGAGTTGGCATGGATTGATTGGTTACAGGTGCTCATGGATACTTAGAGACGGTGGTGACGCTGATTTCTCTTGGATTAGAGAAGTATCTGTTGGGATGGTTGATGGTTTCAGCAGGAAGTCCGAGGGGCAGTCACCTTATATGGACTTGAGAGGAGATTGTTCTTAGATGAGTCTTGGTTGGAGACTTGAGTATCTTGATGAGCATTCTCATTCCCCACTCTTGGTCTACTCGGCGGTTTGCTACTTGAGAGGTATAGCCCATTTTTTCTCTCAATTGCATTATATTTATGCTTATCTTTCATGGATATGGATCTTGAGCTATGGTACATGAGTTAGTTCTGGAGGGTTCATTTGAGAGATGGTTTAGCATTGGTTATCTCCATGTGCATATGTTGTTATGTTGGTTGAGTTTGGGAGATGGTTTTATATTTGGGCATATTCCTTGGATTAGGAATGGTTATTCCTTGATTTAGGAATGGTTTTATTGAGTTTGATCTTCTTGTGAGAGGCTTACATCCATGATTAGTTATATGGTATGGTTTGGGTGTTGTTGAGGCTTCTTGTTGGGGTTTTATGGAGGAGATCATACTTGCACAGTTTACATCTAGAGGTGTGTGTAGAAGGACATGATACATGTTATGATTTGCATGGTTTCTCTGGTCTTGGTTATCTTCCTGGATGTTCAGTTTTGCCTACATTGGATTTGAGATTGGTTGGAGATTGTGATCACTGGTTTGTGCTCTTGCATGTCATGTGAGAGATGACATGGTTATTTCTTCCTCTTTCCTCTGTTGGTTGTGGAGAATTTGGGAGACTATTGGAGACTTGTTATGAGAGTTTTTCTTGCAGGATATTGGATTATGTATTGTGGATGTCCTTGATACTACATGGATTCACTTCTTTGAGATGTGTTGAGTGGATTGGTTATAGATTTGACATTATCTTTTGCAGTGGGAGCTTCTTGGTATATATGTGGCAGGTATTGCTCTTGAGGCTTGTGATTGCAGGTTATAGATTGGATATGTCGGTGATATAAGATTCACTTATTATACCTTTGAGGTATGGATAGTTGGATGGGTTTGACACTTTGTTGTGGGGACTATTTCAGCTATGGATATTTTGACAACTACGGATACATGTGATTACCTTTGGATCAGGTTATTTGTGCTTGGAATTTTAGTTGGTATAGGATTTTATGATCTTCTAATGCGACAGGTTGGGTGGCTTTCTCTTTGGATGGCTTCTATGTATGTCCAGTGGGAGTGGCATAAAAGGAGGTGAGATTATTCATGTTTGAGATGTTGGATACTTTGATTTTGTTGTGGGTACCAGGATGGAGCACTTGGTGTATTTTGATACATGATGGTGGATGTGCTAGGAGGGATTGTTCCCTTGTTCATTTATGTGGCTATAGATTGACCCTATGCAATGTATACAACAAGTGGGAGATTGTTGAGATAATGGGTGTTTCACACATTACATAATATTGTTATTTTATTATTTTATTTTATTATGTAATGTTGTGCCTAGATGGACGTGCAACATGTAAAGATTCCCATAGAATATTCTTGATGAGTTGTATTGTAACATTGTGATAATATTTTATGTAATTATTTAATATTGGGGAAAAGAATTAAATGCCCAATATTAAATGGGGGGTCAGTGGGTTAGGTAGCACATGGTTTTAGCACATGGTTTATGTAATACCACTTAGTGCTTTTGTGGGACTTGCTACTATATAAGCAGCAACAAGGGTAGTTGTTGTAGAGAGGAAGAGTGACAGGAAGAAAAAAGGCAAGAGTCGAGCGAGACAAGGCTTGACAGGTTAGCCAATGGAGCATTTGTGAAGGTTGAAAGCATGGCATGGGATGTGTGGATTCATGCTTGTTCACATAGTTTGTTCGGTTGTGGCTATGGCCATGAAGGCTTCCATGGTTGTATGGCAATGGTATTTTTGCTGAATAATACATGGTGATGGATGCTTTTGGAGGCTGGATTTTTTCCCTCAATGAGGGTTTCCCAGGGTATATCTTGTGTCACAATTTTGTGGGTATGTTGTCTATTCTCTTGCATGTGGATTTTAATTTCGTGTTTATTTCAGATCTATTATGGGTTATGTGGAAACGGTTATATTCTTTATTGCCAAGTTTCCTTACAATTGGTATCAGAGCCTGGTTTTGGCCTGGTCATGGGTTCAAATCTCTCCAGTGCCTTCCCGACCTGCGTAAGCACCTGGTATGCGCGTCGAGGGGGAGATTATTGGGTGATGCGATGCGCTCTCCTGCCCACAGGTGGTTAATTATGTGGTGTTCGATGTTCACTAACAGTCATGGCTTTTGGTGCAACGGCAAATGGGCCCTACAATCCAGCACATCCACCATCATGGATCAAAATACACCAAGTGCTCCATCCTGGTACCCGCAACAAAATCAAAGTATCCAGCATCTCAAACATGAATGATCTCACCTCCTATTATGCCACTGCTACTGGACATACATAGAAGCCATCCAAAGAGAAAACCACCCAACCTGTCGCATTAGAAGATCATAAAATCCTGTACCAACTGAAATCCAAGCACAAAAAACCTAATCCAAAGGTAATCACATGTATCCGTAGTTGTCAAAATATCCATAGCTGAAATAGCACCCACAGCAAGTGCCAAACCCATCCAACTATCCATACCTCCAAAAGGTATAACAAGTGAATATCATATCACTAACATATCCAATCTGTAACCTACAATCACAAGCCTCAAGAGCAATACCTGCCACATATATACTAAGAAGCTCCCACTGCAAAAGATAATGTCAAATATATAACCAATCCACTCAACACATCTCAAAGAAGTGAATCCATGTAGTATCAAGGACATCCACAATACATAAACTAATATCCTGCAAGAACAACTCTCATAATAAGTGCACCATGCAAATGTCAAAGACGCTTCTGCAGCAATAGGATCTAAGACAAACCTCCAACATCTACAAACACTCAATAAATAAATCAATGCCAACAACTCCCACTCAACCGTGTTACCAAGTCACCTATGGCATCATAAAATCCATCTCCTACTTGAAGATCCAAACCAAACCAGGAACTAATCCTGCACTGTCACCCCATCATTGTCACAAGCTCCCACTAAATTGTGTATCCAAGCTATCCATGACATAATGATGAAAAACCATCCTCTAACCGTGAGAATCAACCAAGGCATCAAACCATCAAAGAACTCAAAGTGCACATCATGAGCTCCTCAAAAGAAACCAAATAACCATGATCCTCAACCAAGAAGATATACCACCATAACCAAATCAAAAAATCCAAGCTAATGAACATCAAGGATGTAACTGTATAACCAATCATGTCATGCCAAAATTCATGACACCATCATCACATCCATGAACCAAGCATCTGTCTCTCAAAGTGTCCAACCTGTCAGCATAGTCAACCACAATCCTCCACCATGATTGTACCTGATAACAACATCTCATCCCTTCTACATGAAGATAAAATCATGTGACTTAGGGCATAGACAACCCAAATCCAAGCCACCAATCTGAATATGCATCAATAATGAAAGATCAATGGGCAAAGACAATCCATAACCAAGCTATAAATGCAACCTGTAAGTATAGACCGCTTACAACACTGCACAACTTGTAGACCCAACAAGTCATCATGCATATCCAAACCAAATACTCATAACCATATCATCATGAGACCAATCTAAAATATGAACTGAGTATACAATGACATCAAAACTTAAATCTCCAATGTCATAAACTCACAATGTTACCATAGTCAAAATATACCTATAAACTGTTCAGATAAATATATCACTAAATAAATCATGCCAAATCTGCACCAAATCTAAACCAATTTGTAGAGCTCTCCAAGAGCTTTCCGTTGACTACTCGAAGTCCAAAATCTGACTTCGTATGCCCAAGTTATGCCCTAATCTGTGCTCAAAATAAACAACATCTGACTTTAGGGCTCTTAAAACCTGACAAAATTTCAAAATCATAGAACTAAACCTATACCATGTTGTAGTTCTCTGAATTATCTTTCCAACGCCTATAAGAACTCTTAAATCCGATATTCTGAGAGAAAGTTATGGCCATTTTACTAAGACAGTCTTTTTACCATTTTCAGTATGATTTTTCATTTTTTATTTTTTTTTCAGTGACGAAAATTCCAACGGGATTAAATTTGACGGCCATCATGGGCTGAAACCAAAAAAATCTTTCATTTCCTCTTAACATGGCCAAACTAGAGCATATTATATATCAAATTTTATAGAAATGTTGACCCGGATCCAATGGTGAGGTCTGTTTTTACCCAGGAGGTCATTTGTACAAGCTACCTCCCAAAACCCTCATTTAAATGAAACATCCAAAAAAATATTTTTGTCCAACAATTTGACATGCCCAAATCTTTTAACATCCCATCATAACAGAAAATCCAAAGTCCTCAGATCTGCAATAAATCATTCATATATCTTGCCCTTTCCTTTTATCCTCTCATGCATTCCCATGGATTCAATCTAGGGTTACAATAATAAAACCATAACTCTGATACCACTTGTAAGGAAAATTGGCAACAAAGAATATAACCATTTCCACATAACCCATAATAGATCTGAAAATAAATACGGAATTAAAATCCACATGCAAGAGAATAGACAAGATACCCACAAAATGTGACACAAGATATACCCTGGGAAACCCTCATTGAGCAAAAAATACTATTGCCATACAACCATGGAAGCCTTCATGGCCATAGCCACAACCGAGCAAACTATGTGAACAAGCATGAATCCACACATCCCATGCCATGCTTTCAACCTTCACAAATGCTCCCTTGGCTAACCTATCAAGCCTTGTCTCGCTCGACTCTTGCCTTTTGTCTTCTCCTTGTCACTCTTACTATCTACAATAACTACCCTTGTGGCTGCTTATATAGTAGCAAGTACTACAAAACCACCAAGTGGTATTACATAAACCATGTGCTAAAACCATGTGCTACCTAACCCAATGACCCCACATTTAATATTGGGCATTTAATTCTTTTCTCCAATATTAAATAATTACATTAAATATTATCACAGTGTTACAATACAACTCATCAAAAATATTTCATGAGAATCTTTACATGTTGCACGTCCATCTAAGTATAACATTACATAATCAAATAATAAAATAAAAATGTTATGCAATGTGTGCAACACCCATTATCTCAACAATCTCCCACTTGTTGTATACATTGCATAGGGTCAATCCGTAGCCACATAAATGAACAAGGGAACAATCCCTCCCAGCACATCCACCATCATGGATCAAAATACACCAAGTGCTCCATCCTGGTACCCACAACAAAATCAAAGTATCTAGCATCTTGAACACGAATGATCTCACCTCCTATTATGCCACTCCCACTGGACATACATAGAAGCCATCCAAAGAGAAAACCACCCAACCTGTCGTATTAGAAGATCATAAAATCCTCTACCAACTAAAAATTTCGAGCACCAATAACCTGATCCAAAGATAATCACATGTATCCGTAGTTGTCAAAATATCCATAGCTGAAATAGCACCCACAGTAAGTGCCAAACCCATCCAACTATCCATACCTCAAAGATATAACAAGTGAATCTTATATCACCGACATATCCAATCTATAACCTACAATCACAAGCCTCAAGAGCAATACCTGCCACATATATACCAAGAAGCTCCCACTGCAAAAGATAATGTCAAATCTATAACCAATCCACTCAACACATATGTAGTATCAAGGACATCCACAATACATAAACTAATATCCTGCAAGAACAACTCTCATAACAAGTCTCCAATGCTCTCCCAAGTTCTCCACAACCAACAGAGGAAAGAGAAAAAAGAATAACCATGTCATCTCTCACATGACATACATGAGCACAAACCACTGATCACAATCTCCAACCAATCTCAAATCCAATGTAAGCAAAACTGAACATCCAAGAAGATAACCAAGACCAGAGAAACCATGCAAATCATAACCTGTATCATGTCCTTCTACACACACCTCTAGATGTAAACTGTGCAACTATGATCTCCTCCATAAAACCCCAACAAGAAGCCTCAACAACACCCAAACCATACCATATAACTAATCATGGATGTAAGCCTCTCACAAGAAGATCAAACTCAATAAACCCATTCCTAAACCAAGGAATAACCATTCCTAATCCAAGGAAAATGCCCAATATAAAACCATCTCCCAAACTCAACCAGCATAACAACATATGCACATGGAGATAACCAATGCTAAACCATCTCTCAAATGAACCCTCCAAAACTAACTCATGTACCATAGCTCAAGATCCATATCAATGAAAGATAAGCATAAATATAATGCAACTGAGAGAAAATAATGGTCTATACTTACAAGTTGCATTTATAGCTTGGTTATGGGTTGTCTTTGCCCATTGATCTTTTATTATTGATGCATATTCAAATTGGTGGCTTCGATTTGGGTTGTCTATGCCCTAAGTCACATGATTTTATCTTCATGTAGAAGGGATGAGATGTTGTTACCAGGTACAGTCATGGTGGAGGATTGTGGTTGACTATGCTGACAGGTTGGACACTTTGAGAGCCAGATGCTCGATTCATGGATGAGACCATGGTGTCATGGATTTTGGCATGACATGATTGGATATATAGGTACATCCTTGATGTTCATTAGCTTGGATTTCTGATATAGCTATGGTGGTATATCTTCTTGGTTGAGGATCATGGTTATTTGGTTTCTTTTGAGGAGCTCATGATGTGCACTTTGAGTTCTTTGATGGTTTGATGCCTTGGTTGATTCTCATGGTTAGAGGATGGGTTTTCATCATGATGTCATGGATAGCTTGTATACACGATTTAGTGGGAGCTTGTGACAGTGATGGGGTGACAGTGCAGGATTAGTTCCTGGTTTGGTTTATATCTTCTTAGTTTGGAGAGGATGGATTTTATGATGCCATAGGTGACTTGGTACCACGGTTGAGTGGGAATTTTTTTGGCATTGATATATTTATTGAGTGTTTTCAGATGTTGGAGGTTTGTCTTAGATCCTATTGCTGCAAAAGCGTCTTTGACATTTGCATGGTGCACTTGTTATCTTCATGGTGTATGAAGATGGTTAGATCTTGAGGACTCATGGAGTTCTTAGTTATCTTCATGGTATGTGGAGATGGTTCTTCCTGGTATGTGGAGATAGTTTTCTTCATGGTGTGTGGAGATGGTTGCATCTTGATGACTCGCAGGGTTCTTGGCAAAGGTGTGGTTTATGCTTTTATTTGGCATGTTATCCTTGGTATGAGGATGGTTTCATTATTATGTCATGGTATACTCTTGATATGCGTTTAGAGTTGTGACATGTTATGATGTGTTCATGTGGAGCATGTTATCTCTTTAGTTGAGATGGTAAGATCATATTGTCATGTTTATGTTCCTAAGGCCATGGTTGAAACTTTGACATTGATCTTGGTTTAGTTTCTTGGTATTGAGTACACTAATCATAACCTGGATACTTCATGATATTGCTATGTTGCATTTGGAGTTGGCATGGATTGATTGGTTACAGGTGCTCATGGATACTTAGAGATGGTGGTGACGCTGATTTCTCTTGGATTAGAGAAGTATTTGTTGGGATGGTTGATGGTTTCAGCAGGAAGTCCGAGGGGTAGTCACCTGATATGGACTTGAGAGGAGATTGTTCTTAGATGAGTCTTGGTTGGAGACTTGGGTATCTTGATGAGCATTCTCATTCCCCACTCTTGGTCTACTCGACGGTTTGCTACTTGAGAGGTATAGCCCATTGTTTCTCTCAGTTGCATTATATTTATGCTTGTCTTTCATGGATATGGATCTTGAGCTATGGTACATGAGTTAGTTCTGGAGGGTTCATTTGAGAGATGGTTTAGCATTGGTTATCTCCATGTGCATATGTTGTTATGTTGGTTGAGTTTGGGAGATGGTTTTACATTGGGCATTTTTCCTTGGATTAGGAATGGTTATTCCTTGGTTTAGGAATGGATTTATGAGTTTGATCTTCTTGTGAGAGGCTTACATCCATGATTAGTTATATGGTATGCTTTGGGTGTTGTTGAGGCTTCTTGCTGGGGTTTTTTATGGAGGAGATCATACTTGCACAGTTTACATCTAGAGGTGTGTGTAGAAGGACATGATACAGGTTATGATTTGCATGGTTTCTCTAGTCTTGGTTATCTTCCTAGATGTTCAATTTTTCCTACATTGGATTTGAAATTGGTATCAGAGCCTTGTTTTGGCCTGGTCATGGGTTCAAATCTCCCCGGTGCCATCTCGACCCGCGTAAGCACCTGGTATGCGCGTCGAGGGGGATATTGTTGGGTGATGCGACGCGCTCCCCTGCCCATAGGTGGTTAATTATGTGGTGTTCCATGTTCACTAATAGTCATGGCTTTTGGTGGAAGATCATTTTGATCATTTAAGATAGGTATTCTTAAGGTGTAGAGAGTTTGGGGTATCCTTAACCTAAGCAAGTGTGTCTTTGCCACCAATCAAGGAAAATTATTAGGACACATTGTATCGAAGGATGGTTTAACCATTGATCTAGAAAGGACAAAAGCAATACTTGCTCTTCCCCTTCCTAAACATAAGAAGGGGCTACAAAGTTTCCTTGGTAGGATAGATTTTGTAAGAAGATTTATCCTTAATCTTGCTACCATGGTAAAACCCCTTACGACTATGCTCAAGAAAAGTATGGTTTTTGCATGGACCAAGGAAGGGAAGGAAAGGTTTGAAGAGGTCAAGGTAGCCATAGCCTTAGCCCCTACTCTCATTAATCCAAACTTTGAAAAGGATTTCATCCTTTATACCCTAGGCAGTGAGTCAAGCATTTCTACTATCTTGACTTGAACAAATGACAAAGGTGAAGAGCAGCCCATAGCCTTCCTTAGTGAAGGGCTTAAAGAGTATGAAGACAAATACAACTATGTAGAGAAGAAAACCCTTGCAATCATTAGATCTTTAAAGAAATTTAGACACCTCATATCTCATAATAAAATTCATCTATTAGTACCCCATGCCAGTGTGAAAGATTTCCTTTTGAGCAAGGATAATAGTGAGAAGAGAGCTGGCTAGATTACTAAAGTGATGGAATATGATGTTGACATCTAGATCACCAAGCTGGTAAGAGGGAAAGGGTTGTGTAGATAGATGATATCATCTCAGGAATTGGATGAAGAAGTTGCTATGATACTAACAGAGCAATAAGAAGCAAGAAATGATGACCCAAAGAACTAGATGGATGATATGAAGAATTTCTTATTAGGCAATGGATACCCTCAAGGATCAGATAGAACTAAAAGGAGACAGTATAGATTGAAATCAATCCCTTATGTTATAGTTGATGATATCCTTTTCAAGAGAGATTTTAAGGGAGCCCTATTAAGATGCATTGACATAGACCAAGCTGAAAGAATGATCAAAGAGCTTCATGATGGTCTTGATGGTGGTCACTTCTCAGCACGAACAATTGCAATGAAGATCATGAGAGTTGGTTACTAATGGCCATCCCTATTCCATTATTGTCATAAGTATGTGAGGAAGTGTGAAAAATGTGCCTTCTTCTCTGGCAAGCAAAGGCTTGCAACTCTTCATCTCCATCCCATTCAGGTGGACCAACCTTTTGCTCAATGGGGATTGGATTTCATAGGCCCTATTAATCCTCCTTCTAGTTCTGGTCACAAATAGATTTTAGCTACTATAGATTGCTTCACCAGATGGACGGAGGTAGTTGCATTGAAGGATGCCATAGAATCTTTAGTTGTTGAGTTCCTTGATGGAATTGTGACTAGGTTTGGTACCCCTTCAACTATTATTTCAGATAATGCAAAATATTTTGTTAGAGCTCAAATTTGTGCATGGGTAGTTGATCATAATATCTACTTAAGCACATCCTCCAACTACTATCCCCAAGGAAATGGTTTGGTTGAGTCCTCCAACAAAAGCCTGATTAGGATTATGAAAATAACTATAGAGGATAATCAGAGGTGCTGGCATCAAAAGTTGAGAATTGCACTGTGGGCTGATAGAATAAAACCTAAGAGGTCAATAGGGAATTCACCATTTATGTTGGTCTATGGTAGAGAGGCAAGGCTTTCAATTTTGTTAGAGTTCCTAGCCCTGGAATTAGCTCATCAACTGGAGCTAATCAAAAATGATACCATGATAGTAAGAATGGCAGAGCTAATGGAGTTGGAAGAGAAAAGAGGCCAGGCCATACAAACCCTAGAAATACATCAGCAAGAGGTGAAAAGGAGTTTTGACAAGAAGGCTAGGGTCAAAACCTTTAGGGAGAGTGATTTAGTTTTGAAATGGGATGTGGACAGGGCAAAACTAGGGAGGCACTCAAAATTTGATGCACTATGGAGTGGTCCCTATCTGATTGTCAGTTGCAAGCAGGCTAATGCTTTTCAATTAAGTAGGCCGAGAGGTGAAATCTTGCCTATCCCAGTCAATGGGATCTATCTAAAACCATGTTTTTGATAGGGCTTGAATTTTCCTGTACATATTAAAGTAATTTCCTTTCTATTGTTTTCCAGTTTTCCAAGAAGTCCACAAGCACATGTGTTTTGCCAAGTTGCAAAGTTGCAAAGATAGAGATTTTTAGAGTGTTTTTGCCACAGAGGTGGGGTTAGGGTTTTACAGTGCACTAATCCACATTGTTCATGACTCCATAGCCCAATTGATGTTTTTAGGCCACTAATCTTACGCATAGTCAGCTTGCATCCCCTCTGAGTAGCTAGAAATGATATCATTTTTTGCCTCCTGCCAAAATTTGAACTTTAAATGTTTGCCCTCCCAATGGTCACCTTCCATCTTTTATATTATTTTAATGCCCCAAAAATATGAAAATTAAAAAAGCATTTAAAATTTATGGTATTTCCTATTTTGTTTTTGTCGTCCTACAACTTTTTGTGCCGTTGGATCTTGCCCAAATCTACGGTGGGTGCTTCCTCGCATTTTGGAAATGCACTACCTTTACATAATGTGGGGAAGCCCCCTTTGTGACATGTGGATCAGTGGGTCTAGGTTCTCTTGTGGGCCACATGGTGGACAAAGTAGCTGGTGAGTTGGCAATTCTATTGGCACCCGCTTTCCCGCATTTTGTCTTCTGTCAGACTTTCTGACAATGCGAGTAGGTGCTCTGGCGACAAGCATCCATGTGATGTCATGATGGATATTTACGTAGGTTATGAGAGCACATGTTATGAACACCATTTAATGTGATCAGAACAATGGTTGGTGCATGCCCACAAGAAGAAGTTATGAGGATGTTAAACAATGGGGGCATGCTCCTTTGTGACACATGGCTAGTGTGATGTCATAGGCCCACTTTTGTTAGAGGTAATGATGGGCCATCTTTTGTGATAGTTGTCAAGCAAGTTAGAGTATGAAAAATGTATCTCATTGGTTGGTTTTGCTGACTAGGTATGCAGTCTTGTAGAATTATGATCACCATAGATTTAAAGAGGATCAAGAGCCAAGACTTTCCTACATTATAAAGTTGCAAGGAGATTAAGGAATGTTCGTGGGCCCAAAATTTTTTAGGGGCAAGCGCAGTATTATAGGGATCTTTCACGATCATTGATCTTGTGGAGATTGACGATCGGTGCTTCCCCACAATATGGATATGTGAGGACTTTAAGTAATGCGGGGAAGCACCTGAAGGAAATGTGTCCTTGCAAGCTCGACCAAGGTATTAACAATGGAGGCAACATAATTAGGGCTAATAGCTAGTAGTTACATCACGGTTAGGGTTTCAGGAGGTGGCAAGGTTAGTACAGAAGGTGTTGGTCAATTGTGGGAGACTTTGTGGGGTGGAAAAATAAAAGAAGATCATTGGTCCATGTGGCTCATCCTAGTGCTAGAGTTACATTGACCTGCTAATCATGCTGATTCACAAGCCAAAAATGAAAGAGATCAAGTTTTTCGCACGATTTGATCCCTATGATGAATTCCAATCACCCTTGAATGAATGCTAATCCCAGGAGAACACTCTATCACCTCTTATCTGATCCATCTACCTAGTCAGAACTATTTAATGGCATCATTTCTATCTTCTCAAGGTCTTGTTTCTACAGAGATTAGATATCATTGCATCTGGATCTGTGCTCAGATCAAATTTGCATCTGGATCTCCATGATTATTCTCTATAGGACTTAATGGTAGTAGTTGTAGAGTAATGTCAGTTGGAAAAAATCTTAAGTATGCCTGATTTATAAAGGCAATTTTTGTAAATTTTGTAATGGTCGACTCTTCTCTAACTTCTCTGATATTGCTTTGCAATTTCATGTGTAAATTCCCTTTGCCTCTAAACTGTATAACATTCTACCTTATCTCCTTTAGCCACTAATGTAAAGTGCAAGAACTATTTTCCCCTCATTGGAATATTGTAGAGATCTACAATCTTGCATGACTGTATCTCTTTTGGCCTATGAATGGTATATAAGTGAATCTTCTCTTTCCTTGTGTCATTCATCTAGGTTTTCTAATTTGCATGTGATTTTTAGATTAAAGCAAGTCTGAATGTGTATATATTTTGGTGTCATGATGGTTCAATAGTGCATGTATGGGCAAAGATTGGTTTGAACACTCTATTTTTGTGCATCACCCCCTTAGGTTAGAATAGGTAAATTTTCTTTTCATGCATTTCTTCTCCCTTTTCCTCCCCAATAGTAGTTAGGTGCACCCTGATAGTGAAGGAAGCTAGCCTTCTCCAGAGACTCAACCTCACAATTCAAGTCCCACAACTTGGAGGTTGTTTCCATGTTTCACAAAGTTGTCCTTAGGTAAAAACTTTGGACGTGGGTGCAAACTTTTGTGACAACAGTTACTACTCTTGTTTCTCCCAAATGATATGGAAAAGGCTATAAGTTTTTGAATAAAATGGGCTATCATGGTCAAGGATCTCTAAATGGTGATAAAAAGGCTCTTGTAGAATCCCTAAGTTATAATAAGCGACAAAAAAGAAAGGATACTACTAGTCTAGGATTTGGTGTAGATTATAAACTTCCAAGGTTTGATAGGAAGGCCCCTGTGGCTAGTGAATAAAAAGATAATGATTAACCCTTTGCTACACTACAACATTTAGGGTGAAATTATGATGACAATTTATGATGGGAATGTAATTTTCATGTCTTTTTTTGCAATTATCCCCAATGTCATTGCAATACCAATGTTGGTGTCATAATTGTGACACTTGCATGATTAGAAACAAAAAAAAAAAAAAAACATGACATAAATCATTCCCCATTTGATCAATTGTGATATTGGAGAGTTGCAAAGAGGCCAATGGAGATAAGCTAAGATGTCAATGGATCAATGTTGAGTTTTCCATGCCCATGCACTTGAATGTGTTCTTGTGTCATTGTGATCTACATCATGTCGTTTCTCTAACATTACCTTACTATGCTTGTACCCTTATCGTACTCATACCCTTTCCATCAACATGATCTCAAAAAAAATAGGAATACCAAGATACAATAAGGCCAAGGGATCCTTCCTCTCTATATTTTATTTATTTGGGTGAAATTAGAATAAATCAATAGCTTGAAACACAAAAAGGAGAGAAGAAAAAAAGATATTGAGTGGTGTTGGGATAAGAGTTTTTAGCATAGTTGGGAGGAGGTTACTTGAACCATTAGAGCTATGGGCATTGTAGACCATAATCAAGTTCTTTTCTATACTTTTCGATGTGTGCTATACAAGTTCATTTTATTTAAATAGAAAATAAATAAATAAAACAAAAAAAATTACATGTGTATAACATAGAGGAGGATAAACAAATTTGATCCTCATCCACTATGTTTCTTGTTGATGTTTTAAAATGCCATATTTCAAAAACCCAATGACAAGAATAGAATACATCTAGGGGAAGCTAACTCCAATCTACAATATACCTATTCAAACACTAGGGCCAACTATGAGGTGATACCCTTCTTCTACTTTAGGCTCTGTAAAACCTAGGCGAGTGTACCTCAGATTCATTCATATGCTATGAATGCTAAAGCATACACTTGAATCTAACAAATCAAATAAAACCCTTAATCTTATAAAACTTATACAAAAAAAATAAACATGAAATAGCTAGAATCATGACATATGAACTAGATAAGATAAGTGAGGGTAACTCTTTTAAGCTCTTAAATGAAAATGGAAAAGAATTTGATTATAATTGGTTTTAGCATAACGAAGACATGAACAAAAAAACACATCAATCATGTAGTTGATCAGTGCCTTATCTATTAGGAAATTGAATGAATCCCTAACCTAAATCCTTGGATATCATTGAGACATTTCATGTATCAGGACTTCCACATCTATCCATTCACCTTGTGAATAAGACATCTACATCTTTCTAAATCTCATACTCAACTTATCCCTCCATGAAATGTGGAATCCTATTATGGTACATTAATAATTTACATGACTCCTTGAATTATAAGTAAAATAGACCACAACATACAACCTCAAATAGATTGCAACTGGACTTGTGCTCTTTGTTCACAAATCACAAAAGATTGCTAACTGTATGCCTAAAATGTGGGCACACTTCTATGAGTCATTATATTCAAGATTTCTCAAAAATGAGGTCTCGAATGGTGGCTCATCTCTCTCTATTCATGGAGTGTAGGGGTTTGTAATGGAGGCCCTAAGCTTGACCTAATTTTTGCCCATGCAAGTACACCATGAAACAAGAGATTCATGGATCCAATATGCATGCAAATGGAGATGAAAACTAATCTAAATGATAACAATGCAAAACAATGCAAAAATAGAAATGTAATAACAATGCAATACTAATCTATGACAATAAATATGACTCTAAGATAATAGGAAAATGCAAGGATGAAACCTCATGATAGAAGCCATGGATGCAAGAGAGAATAAGACAAGAAGATAGAAGTTCTCCACAAAAAGCTTTAGTACTCAAACTTCTCTTTCAAAAATCACTCTCCAAACCTATAGCATAACAATAGTGTAATTGTGGATGTATTGTGGATATATTGTGGATGTCCAAAATGAGGAGAGTGCTCTCCCTTATAAAGGAAAATATGGAAGTGAGAGGCTTCTCACAACCAATATGGGATAATAGAGTTTCATCCATGTGAGACAAAATTCCACCAATGAGAAAAGAGAAGTGTTTGAGAAGAAAGTGGAAAGCGGAAAATGAGGACTCCCACTTAGAGTTATGTGCATTTAAGTGTAGAGAAAATAAAACAAGATTTATTTAATTTAATTATTTTATTTTATTTCCTTTTTCAAGTGGGTTTAATTTTTATTTATTTAATTTTCTTTTCCATCACAAAGAGATATTTAAGTGAGAATTTTATTTAATTAAAAGGGGGCAAGTTCTTTCAATTAGATTAAAAGAGAGGTTTTATCTTAATTAATTCAATGTGGATGAATTTAATTAAAAGAGAGGTTTTCTTTTAATTAAATGGGGACTTATTTTATTTAATTAAAAGAGAGATTTTCTTTTAATTAAATAAGACTTAGGATAAAATGATCAACCTTAGAAATGAAATAATCGAATTTGATCAAGGAAATTGATTTAAATTGATTTAATAAAATATTGCAAACCATTGATTCAGGAAATTTGATAAATTGATGAATTGAATAATGGGGGCCCATAGTCTAGGCAACCATTTTAGGGTGACCCTCTTTGACTAATGTGTGATCGATTTGGGAACACATGTAGTCAAAGAAAGAAATTGAAGTGTGAGGTTGATTTGGGATCACAAAACAACCTAGATGTGTGGTCGATTTGAGAACACATTAGGACAAAGAATATAAATAAATTTTGACTTAAAAAAAGTTGAGGATAAAATTGATAAAACTAAATCAAGGATTTAAGTTGATAGGTAGTACCCCATTGTGATCGAAATCAAAATGAGATAGAGGAGAAACAATAAATTGATAAAATTGATCAAATCAAACCAAAGATTAAGTTCTTGATGTAAGATGAAAGATATAAGAATAATAGAACCAAGGTAGATAAAAAAGAATGAAATATTATGCCCCAAAGGTGATTTAGAAGAAAATAAGTGGGGTTAAAGTAAATGGATGATAGAAGTTTGAAAGATATGGAAAGAAATAGAAAGAAGAATATAAAATGTTCCATAAGAAAGAGAATGCTCCAAAATCAATCAACTGTTTAAGATAGAAATTTCAATTGAGATCATGAAAGAATATAAGGAAATGAAGATCAAAATGTGACCACAAATGATTAAAAGTCCACAAGAAAGATGGAGGGAAAACCCTCTCAAACTCATAATGCAGCCTAAAAATGCAAACTAACATGAAGTCTAATAATGCAAGCTACATGAAAATGCAATGGTGTACTTGCAAAAGAGAAACTGCAACATAGGATTTTATGTTCATCATTCATTAGAGAATGTAAAAGAACTTGTTTCCATCATTGGGCCATTATTAATGAACATTGGAAAATCACACAATCATCACTAGTCACAAACACAACTATGAAAATATGAATGTGATTTGTATCAGATTGGAATGTGGAAAGATTCTAACATAAGCATCAAAGACATAAAGGTCAAGATGACTGTGACATTAGATTACCCAATTTAATGTAGCAAAACCATGCTCGCATCAAGGCATAAATGTCAAGATGACCATAAGAACAGTTGTGCAGAAATAGTCAAGGATGATGCCTCAAATCTCCTAAGTGTTTCAAGGAGACAACAAGAGACACTCTAGAGTTTCAAGACCATGCCCACAAGCAGAAAACAAATAAAAACATGTCCCCATGCCCCAAGTCCTCTAGCTATGCATCCCGAAGAAACTTATCAAATAAGGACACTCAATAAAAATTAATAACAGTCAGCACACAAAGAAAAGATCATGATATAAGTCAAGCATTAAGTGTTGCATTTAAAAAATTTAAGTGTGTTAATTGATACTGAGTTCCGAGGATAAGTATCAAATGTTTGCAAGAAGGGATGATTGCATGACAAAACTAGGTAAGACCAAACTAATAAGTGTTGAAAAACACTCGATGTGAATGGTTGTATTAAAAAATATAGTTGGGGTGGTGTTGAAAAACACTATTTGCAAGGTGTGCTAAAGACTATTGAATCCAAGAGACCAAAGCTAACATAGTTATGCCCCCTAGACAAAGACCAATTCCAAACAAAGGAAACAAGGACACGGTATGGTGGAGAAAGGCTAAGTATTGAGGAGACACACGAAGAAACAGGGGTGCAAAGGCTTCAAGTAGCGCCTATTTCCAAGTTTTGCACCACTTGAATTTTTTTCAGGACTTTTTATAATTATTTTGTATTTTTTCTACCAAGGCACTTGTTTCTAGGTTTTCACCAAGGCATTTTTTTCTCTTTTTTTTGAATTTTTGAATTTTTTGATTTTTTTGTATTTTTGGAATATATAAAAAAAATTGAGATACATCAAAGTGCTTATTATTAAGATGATCATTTTTTTTAAGACATTTTTTAATTTTTAGAATTTTCACAATATATCATTTTTTTGGATTTTTGAAATATATCATTTTTTTGTATTTTTTTTTGAAATATATCATTTTTTTGTATTTTTTTCAAGATCAATAAATATGTACAAAGGTGTCCCTAGACAGAATGGGCATCAAACTCTCAAGAAAGATCACATTTTGTAGTCTCAATGTCTAGCAAAGTGGAAGACAAGAGTGATTAACAAGCTGGTGGAAGGAATGAAAGACAAGAGAATGAAGGAGAATAAAGGGAAGAAATCCTCAAGGAAAAACTTCTCAATCGTACCCAAGTTAGGGAAAAATTGTCATGTAAAGTACATTTGGACAAAAAATGAAAGGCCAACATAAGATAATTCATGAAAGCATAACGTAAACGTGGGAAAGATGCAATCCAAAGGAGTAGACATGTCAAGAGGCTTCATAGCATCATAGTTTACTCTTTTTTATTAGATCAAGACCAAAGGGGTAAATGAGAAAAGGGCAGAAAAAGACTAGAATGAATGGAGGAAAATAAATATGAAGGCTAAACATAAAAGGAATGAAAACAAGATCATCATAAGATAGCTCACAAGATAGCCAAATGTTTTTGTATAGGTCAACATTGTCAAGATCAAAGAGAGAAGAAAGAATGGATGAAAGATGTAAAAGAACTACTCATGATGCTTGATTTTCTGGTTTTCATCATGGTACTTATCCAAGGCACCACAAAGGAGTGGTTTTCACCATAGGAAAAATTTATTTCTCTTTACTTTTACTACCAAGGTGCCTGATTACCAGGTTTTCACCAAGGCACTTTTTCAAAATTTTCATTTTTTTCTTCAAATTTTTTTTGGATTTTCTTGGAAGAAGTCAAGCTTTTTAAATAATGCTCCTTCAAAGTTTAAACCATGACATGCAAAGGAGTTGAAATGATATGCTCAAAGATGTTGATAGGGAAAGGAAGATGGAAGACAAAAATGGAGGATACAGCTTCATGCAAAGTGAGTGAGAATGGAAAATGGAAATGAAGGCAAGATCAATGTCAACACGCACCTTGAAGGGTACCAAGAGGGTGGAGAAAATGTGAATGAAGGAATATTTAAAGGAATATGGTGAGTGGATAGAAGAGGTTGTGGTTTAGGTGTATGGAATGGAAGAATTCTTTTGAAAGAAGATGAAGTGGAATTCCTTGGAAGCTTGAATGTCAACTTCATTTGTTGTTTTACATTAGACTCTCTAAAGAGAGACTTTGGAATCCATATAGTTTTAGTCCTCTTTTAATTTATTTTTGATGATTTAGAGATAATATCTTTAATGATGGATTTCAAAACCCATAATTGTCTTATAATTTTTTTCTTAGATATCTCTTTTGACTTTATGCCCCCATGTCAATTAGAGGAGACATGGTGGTCTTCTTTTCTATATGGATTCTTGAATTTCTTCTTTTTCTTGTATTGAACATTCAAATTACTTCCAAAAGACTTGGGAATTGTGGAAGAAGAAGGATGATATGACTAGTTTAGGTAAATGGGTGGATGAAAAAGATTCAAGGATGTGCATCTACGTTGATCTTGAGGAAAAATAGGAGAGGAAGGGACATAAGGACCCAAGATGGATGATAAACTAGGAAAGTTGGGAGGGGAAAGTGAAGTGACATAAGGACCCAAGATGGAAGAAAGTTGTGAATAATTTAGTATTGGTGGGGGAGATCCAAGGATGGATGTGGACGATGCAAAAGGGTAATCAATAAGTTCATGAACATCTATATGACAATCAAGGACATTAGCATCTTTAGAGTGAGCATTAGGATCTTCAATAGGATCATTAACATCTTGAATAGGAGAAAATTCTTTGATAGGAGTACTTGAAGCTTGAGAAGACTTAGGAAGAGTAGAAAGTGGAAGGGAACATGAAGTGGTAGAACAAGAAGATGGAAGACTTTGATCTTGACAAGGATCTTTGGATAGCATAACTATAGAGTTTTTCTCTTGATTTTCAATAGACTCAACATTGGAAGTAATAAAATTATTTTTAATAACCTTAATGGAAGTATCATCTTTGGAAGGAACAACTATATTAAGGTCATTTTGATTGTCAATAACCTCATTGGTGTAAGTAGTAGCTTGATCTTTCTTAGGAGAAGACTTAAGACATGGTGGAATGAATGAGGAAGGGCACAAAGGATCAAAAGAACCATAAAATGGAGTAGAGACATCATGAAAGTAATTGGATGACATGGAGGGTTCTTAATATTTATCTTTCTTTATATTATTTTCTTTATCATTTTTAGAGTCCTGTTGACATGAAGCCACTCCTAAGGAGAAGGAAGCATGTTGTAATTGTATGGAGGGCTTTGGACTAGATGATGAAGGACTAGCTGAAGTAGGTATTATAGTGCATAAAGGCTTAGACTCTTTAAGTTTAGCATTATCAAAAGTATTTGCAACCAAGTGAAGATTATCTTGAGTTTCTTTAAGAGGTAGCCATTGAGGATAACTATAGGGAACTGCATGAAAATCATTAGGATCTTTGTTGGATGAAGGATTGGTAGAAGATCTGATAAACTCAAAATATTTAGCAAATATATGGATAGTGGAGGAAATAGAAGATGGAAGGGGAGCATCAGAAGACAAAGGTTCAACATTAACATGATCTTGCTCAAGAGTGTAATATTTATTTTCAGCATGAGGTTTTTGAGAAGAGAAACTCTTATGGCATTGATGGTTTATTTCAGCTGAAAAAATGCTTTCTCTTCGTCAAAAAATGTAGATTTATCATTTAGGTATTGTTCACAAAATTTATCAATGTTGTTTTCAAAATTTAAGTCATATGGATTACCATCAATATCTATCTATGACTCATCCCCTTTAAGCACATGCATAGGACTAGGAGGACTTTTAGGACATGTAGGAATATAATAGTCATTGTCATCATAATCATTGTCACTATAAGCATTATAGATAGGCATACCACAAGACTTTTCATGTTGTTCATTATCATATGTCTCAATAAGAGGAATACGACTCTTGGTAGAAGTAGAAGAAGAATGATATTATGAAGAAGAAGTAGGTGAAGACCTACATGAATGATATTTAGAAGAATCATGGTAAGACTTGGAATATGAAGAATGTGAATAATATTTAGAAGAATCATAATAAGACTTGGAAGATGAAGAATGTGAATGATATTTAGAAGAATCATGATAAGGCTTAGAAGATAAAGTATGTGAATGATATTTAGAAAAATTATGATAAGACTTAGAAGATGAAGAATCTGAACGATATCTAGAAGAATCATGATGAGGCTTGGAAGATAAGGAATATTTGGAAGAAGAATATTGTGATCTAATCTTGTGTATGATCCTAGCAAGAACATCTGATTTCTTCCCTTTTTAAATGATTTTTCTCACAAGGTTAGCATCCATATATCTATTCTAGTAACAACACCTTTGAAATTCAAGAAGGAGGTGGATTTCATCTGAGCTCAAATGAGGATCCCTAAAAAGACATCCAAGATCTATGGTTCTAGAAGAAGAAGAATCAAGCATAGAAGAAGACAAAGGGTGAATAGAATAAGGTAGACTATATGATAATAGGAGGCAAAGAATCAAAAAGACATGAAGAAGAGGAAGAATAGAAATGGGAGACTAGAAAGACATGGAAGATGAAGAAGATAGAAGACTAAGAGTCATTTTGGGAAATTTGATACCATTTGAGTTCATTTGAATTTTGAGCAACATGTAATAGCACTTGTAGCCATCATGAAAGAAAAGGTAATAGGTTATAGGATAACCCTAAGAAACATTGGTACCAAACTAGGATAATAAAAGCATTCACTTGTCCAGAAGAGAAAAGATAAGATAAACTATTGCAATATGTGTAAACCAACACTGCCATAGAGGTGCCCACAACTTTGGCTGAATATCTTAGCACATATGGACCAAGAGGATGATTTACCCAAATTTTAGTTACTTAAAATTGAATTTTGATGAAAGTGGATGGACAAGAAATTACTAAGACTCTCCAAGCATAATATCAAAGGATGCAAAGGTATATCTTTCTCAGCAAGGACGATCTCTAACTCAACAACTCTGAACAAGGTCTTTTGTGAAATAAATGATTACTAATTCAAGAGGTCAAGGCACAATAACCCGAGGTGAAAACAAGCTTCTAACAATGGGGTAAGTAGCCTAATCTGAACTGGATCAACCTAGGGAGTTTGGAAATAATAGGACAATAAAGCAATTTGATTGTAAAGTCTCGACTTAGGAACTTAGATTTTGTTTATTTTAAATTTCCAACTAGGTGTATCAATAGATTTTTAATCATGAAACAAACACACAAGACAACAATCAAGAATTTCAAGAAAATGTATTCAAACAATGAGCAAGGGACAAAGAAACCTTGCAAATTAACAAGAATAGTGTCGTAGTATCAATCTAATCTCTAAACCACTACTATGTATGTTTTCAAAATATTTTTCAATCACACACATAGTCTTAGAAAAGAAAATTTGGTAGCACTATGGTTCTTAGTAATGTTCAACTCTGTAGCTTTTGCAATCTAGAGTGGGCAAAATCCAATCCTGACGCACCAGGGTTTTGACATATTCTAAGAATTTAATCAATTAGAGATACTAAGGAGATCTAAAAACCCAACAAAAGACTAAACCTATGAGGATTTTGCCTACATGAACATTTATATAGTGGTTGCTACTACCATGTCAGAAATGGCTATTACCACTTGAGGTATCGTCCACATGGTTGACTCTATAAAGGGAATGTCCACTATGGTTTAACCCTCTCTAATTAAGGAAGACTCACAAAGTTTTACCACATGGTGACTTGGTTTGGATTCAAAGGTTCTAAGTTTTTGATGTGCCCAAAAGGGAATAGAGCATACTCCTCTAGCCTCTTCACCTTACCCAAACATAGCAAACAAGATTCTTTGACACGCTAATTTGAAATCACCTCACCAACTATTTGAAAAATCTAACAACAAACATCACCAATCTCAAAAGAGAAATGACTAATGGATGTTGAGGACAAATCCAAGTATAATAGCAAGATAATAACAAATATCCTTTCCTACCTACAAGGGGATCCTTCATCAAGAGGAGCTTCACATGTAAAGAAAGGGAATGAAGCTCAGTCTCTCAAGATCTCCCAAATAGTGTTCATAGGGCCTAATTACTATGTGAAACATAGATGTGTGAAAGAAAATCTAGATCCAATTTCAGAGCACCAAATGAAATGTGAATCTATGAAAGCATGTAAAAGCACTCAAGCCAAACACAAGATATGTTCATTTTAGTTCCAAATGTAAATGTTATAGAGATCAAACAAAATAATTGATAATCCTTGCAATGTGCCTTTTCTTTGTTATACCTTTCATTTATGCTTGAACACTCACTCACAACAAACAAAGCAACAAATAAGACAAGAAAACACAAGATATGCAATATATGTCCAACTCATGCAAAACTAGGGTTAGATCTAAAAATCTAATTTTTTAAAGTGATAATAATCAACAAGTAACCCAAATGACAGCCCACATCATGCATTGATTCATTGTAAAAATTAAATGCAAGCTATTCATTAAATGCCCTTTTTTAAAATTGATTTTTGACATAAAGATTGAACCTATATGATATGAATTTGGATCCAAAACCTTAAATATAAAAAAATGACCCCTATAAAAAATTAGAGAGATTTCCAAAAATGTTAGAATTTTAAAAATATCTTTTCATTTGTGTCTTAGGGAGCCATTTTGTCAAAATAGACTAGTTTTTGTAAATCAAATTATTGAGCCCTAATATGATCTCTAAAATAAAAACACAAAGAACCAACTCTATTTATAATTCAGAGAGCTTTCCAAAAATGAAATTGTTTTCAAAAAATGTGCTAATTTGCTCCCAAAAATGACTTTTCATGAAAAATAAGGTAAAATCATAAAAAATTGAAAATACCTCGAAAAAATCTAAAAAATGGACTGCAACTTATGTGATATATCCCCACCCTGCAAACAAAATTTTAGATCAAAATACATAGTTTTTTGAAAGATATGATCAAATCTTTCAAATCTAGGGTTTTTTTCGCTCCAAACAAATCTGCACAAAAACTAGCAAGCAAAGGTGAGTTGCCCCGTAGTGGGTGCCAAAAATGTATTCCTAAAATGTGGGCACACTTCTATGAGTCATTATATTCAAGATTTCTCAAAAGTGAGGTCTCGAATGGTGGCTTATAGCTCTCTATTCATGGAGTGCAGGGGTTTGTAATTGAGGCCCTCAGCTTGACCTAGTTTTTACCCATGCACTTATACCATAAAACAAGAGATTCATGGATCCAATATGCATGAAAATGGAGATGAAAACTAATCTAAATGATAACAATGCAAAACAATGCAAGAAGGGAAATGTAATAACAATATTGCAATACTAATCTATGAAAATAAATATGACTCTAAGATAATAGGCAAATGCAAGGATGAAACTTCATGATAGAAGCCATGGATGCAAGAGAGAATAAGACAAAAATATAGAAGTTCTCCACAAAAAGCTTTAGTACTCAAACTCCTCTTTCAAAAATTTCTCTCCAAACGTGTAGCATAACAATAGCGTAATTGTGGATGTATTGTGGATATATCGTGGATGTTCAAAAGGAGGAGAGGGCTCTCCATTATAAAGGAAAATATGGAAGTGAGAGGCTTCTCACAACCAATATGGGATAATAGAGTTTCATCCATGTGAGACAAAATTCCACCAATGAGAAAAGAGGAGTGTTTGAGAAGAAAGTGGAAAGAGGAAAAAGAGGACTCCCACTTAGAGTTATGTGCATTTAAGTGTAGAGAAAATAAAACAAGATTTATTTAATTTAATTTAATTATTTTATTTCCTTTTTCAAGTGGGTTTAATTTTTATTTATTTAATTTTCTTTTCCATCACAAAGAGATATTTAAGTGGGAATTTTATTTAATTAAAAGGGAGCAAGTTCTTTTAATTAAATAGGAAATATTTAATTAAATTAAAAGAGGGGTTTTCTCTTAATTAATTAAATGCGGATGAATTTAATTAAAAGAGAGGTTTTCTTTTAATTAAATGGGAACTTATTTTATTTAATTAAAAGAGAGATTTTCTTTTAATTAAATAAGACTTATGATAAAATGATCAACCTTAGAAATGAAATAATCAAATTTGATCAAGGAAATTGATTTAAATTGATTTAATAAATATTGCAAACCATTGATTCAAAAAATTTGATAAATTGATTAATTGAATAATGGGGGGCCATAGTCTAGGCGACCATTTTAGTGTGTATGCACTAACAACATGAATAGGAGACAAGAAATTAGACAAAAGATAAAATTGTTGCATTTTTATTTATTTCTTTGAAACAAATACATAAAATGATGCATGAAAACAACTTTAAAAATTATTGAGTAAACTAGAACTATCTCTATTCTCATTAAATATTGTTCATTACATGAGAGAAATGCTAAAGAATGGTGGAAACACAGTCATGACAAAAATTTCAACCTTACTGGAACCATCCTTGTGGTATCACAGTAGTGAAAAAATCCAAAAACTGGAACCAACCCTAAAGAAAAAGAAGAGTAGAGAATATAAAGACTGGAGAATTCTCGAATTAGATTAGATGCTACCATTTGTCTACTTGAAACTTCTTCACTTATAGATGAAAAACCTCTCTCTACCTTCTTTTTATAACTAGAAATCAGATCTTTTCTTTGCTATTGAAGAATGCTTTGAAAATATCTTCAGACTAATTTAACCTCTAACTAATTTTGATGCCAGATCTAATATCAAAGCAAGCACAAAAATACTCGCCAAAAGATATTTAGAGGAAAAATATAATTTTCATAAATGTTTTCCTCCAAAACTGGAGTCAATAAATTTCATTGTCTTCTTTCTAACCAAATTTGATGCCCAATCATGAAATTTTACTCCTTCTATAAAGAATGATCCCCATTTTACAAACCTTCTTATAGCCTATACTGATGAATACCTGTGCATTTCTAATTCAATATCTAGATATCTCATCTTCTCCCTATTTTGATAGTATACTGCACTACATATTTCTAATGAAAACTACCCCTTTGGCACACATTTTAAAAATTAGGTCTCAGTTCAAGAACGAAGCATTAAAATGAAAATTTTTAAAATTCATATAGTTTTAACTATGGAAATTTTTAAATCTTTTAAAATTTTCAAAACTGGGGTTTGCACATACAAAACTAAAAGAAAATCAATAAAATATGAATTTTTTATGACTTCAGTTTTTGGCCACTTTTTTGAATTTGGGTCAACCCTCCTATTAATTGCCAACTGGGCCCCATGTGGCAGCCTCCCATTGGTCAGATCCTCTCTGTCATCACTTCCCTATCCATAGGCTAATTGGGCCACTACTACATATTGCCTCCTCGCGAGTTTGTGACCTTAACCCTCCATTCTACATTAACCCATGTGACTAGGCGCCTGACTCCAATTCATAGCTTTAGAGCTATTCTCTTCTGACCATGGTTAAGGCCTATGATTAGGAAAAATGAGCTATTTCGCATGGTCACTATAATTTTCTCACCTAACATTAATTGCTAGTCACTTGACAATCAGTGTTTTGCTAACCATTTACATGTCATTGAGCACTTATCTCCAATCGGTGTAGTTAGTCAAAAGAGCGTACAAATGGGTGCCATGTGGCATCTTTTTTGACATCATCTTCCTTCACAATCATTTGTGGTTGGTTTCAAAATTTTGGGTTTTGTGCCAACTGGTCATCTACATGTAGGCCCCCCATGCAAGGCTAGGTTTCTAAAAGCCTCTATGTCTTTAAGACACTATATCATTGTGTGGTTTGGTATTTAAAAAACTCAAAAGTACTCCTTCCTGAGCAATGTGGGACAAAGAAAATATGATTTCATTACAAAAAGGAATCATCGGCGAGCATCTTGTCTTCATGTGATGATCTCATTTTAGCTTGAGGACATTCATAGAATTGAGATCCATTTTTTATGCATTCCACCTTGAGACCTCTCACACATGGTTAGTGTTGGTCTTCATCACTCTAGCTTCAACTATGTAGGAAACTTTTATTGCACTCCTATTTTCATGTTTGATAGTGGCATCACCTTCTCCACTACTAACTAGTATCAAATTGGCGATGACTTCACCAGAAAAATGTTTCAACATGGCACAGGCCCTCCTACCAATAGAAGCCAAAGAACTCCAAAACACACAGCTGACCTCCCACATAGCCAGCACACAAACCTTTTAAAACTTGTGGCTCACTTGGTAGGCTCGAAAAGATAGGTCATTCCCTTATTAAAAAAAAAAAAACTATGCCCACCTGTCATGACTTCCCCTCTCTTATCCAACCTCTTCTTCTAATGTAACATTTTCTAATGTTGAGTGAGTCATAAAGCCACAACAAGCATTGCTATGCCAAGTTCCCAACCTTTGCATCCTCTGGACACCAGACTACTATCGGAACTACCTAATGAATCTATGCCATGATAAGTCTTTGGTCCACTTCAACGTTGACCTACATACTAGAACTTCCTCTTTATATTTATAATAATGACTCAATGAGGGAAATAATTTTTGCAATGTGTCCTTGTAATGATAAAAAAAATTTGTGTAGAGGTCCTATTCTAAAATTTGAGGAGCATCTAAGTAGTCCACTATGCCAAAAAAGTTTTGTTATGTCCAACCTAGCAATCCCTATATCTTGCAATTAAGGAAACATTGTTGCTAAAAACTAGAACACCCTTGTGTTTCGTACCAGCCATCAAGTGCATACAATGCTAGTTTCATTGAATTGTCAAAATGCTGGTGGGTATCAGAGCATATGGATTGGAAAGGATCCTTAGATTTGTGGCCAAATTCATGGTGTAGAATGACTATTTAAATGGGTCCTTGATGGAATTTGGCCACTCAAGGAGCTTTGGAGAGGGTCTTTCAAGTGCTTTACCAACTGAGTCATCCTCCTTATAAATCCCTAGTCTTGATTTTTCTTGGATTGAGGAGATCCCCAAGAAAGGAGAGTCCATTGAATGGCATTTTGGAAGAGTGATTCTTTGCTTGAATTGATTCAATCTTTCCCATAAAACTCCATACAAGCATAAAATCATAGTGCATCTAAAAGTAGTACTCTTTCTTTAATGCATCTTTGAACTTTATCAAATCCTACTTTGGTCAATCATTAATAATATGATGCACAATGACCTGCATGGTGTAAGTCCCTTCTTCATATATGTAGAGATCGAAGGATGTCATCTCATGAGACAAATTTTCATATGGCAACTATCACATGAGCTGGCATTTCAATATTTCCTACAACAATTTGGTCATGAATAATTTTTTGCACATAAAAATAATAATTTCAATGATCATTCCAATTTCAACTTTGTCTTAAACATCTTGAAACTTCATCACACCTTATCAAAATGATGAAATTAGTCAGGCCCTAGAGTGGGTCCAGCTAAAAAAAAATTCAAATTGAAACACACGACCCCTTGAATTGATCCATTGAGCCTGCCATATTGACTAAAATCTAATTCAACCATTTAACCATCATTCATTACTCATTTTACCATTTTTTGCAAACTGCAAATTCCATGCCAAGGGTTCCTCTGATTGGCCTAAAAAATTGACAAAAACACCTAGTTGAGCCTTGAGATCTAACTCAGTGATTCTCTACTCCACATTCTTGCACCCTATCAGATTTCATCTCATGACAAAATCTGGGTCAACAAATATTGAGCATTAAAGTTTCTTACTTGAAACTTCTTGCAAACAAACAATTCAAAAAAACATAAAATGCATTTGGTTTTGGCTTTGGAAATAGGTCAAACTAACACTTGGTGGCACAAAAATTGGGGCATTAGTTCATTATCACAAGGAGAGTATAATTTTATGATTAGGGCTCGTAAAGAATAACTAGGTGCATTTGGAAAGTGGTCAAAGTGGGGTACTTGGATTTGCAGAACTATGAACATTGGCAGAACAATGATTCTTGCAAATAGGATGGACTTGGGAAAGTGTGTAGATGGATTCATCAAGACTTGCAAATTGGCACACTTAAAGTATTTTTAGAGTAGAGCACAGTGGCAACCTATTTGATTCAAACAATCATAGATTCAAAGCTATGACATCTCAAACAAGGGTACTGATCAATCTACATTTCTTGACACCAATAAAACTTTACAAATTGTATTTGGAATCGCGTTTGAAAAATAGTCAAATGGATTCATCATAAGCTCAAATTTGAAACATAACTAGCCTCTGACCTCTAGAATGTAATGGAAAAATAATTTTCTCATTTTGGTCAAGTAGGTCAAAATTACAATTGGTCAAATAGCACCTCCCAGAATTCTAAACAATTTACATCAGCATGACAACAGTAAACAACCAACTTTGAGGGATTCAAAACCTATTCAAAACATATCAAAACAACTTGAAATCTAAAACATAAGTTCTTTGATATACATACTAAACACTCTCAAAGCATTGAGTCATGAAACATAATAGGGTACAATATATTCAATTGCAAACTAGGCTTCTTGTCAATGTTTGACACTAAAGCAAAAATGCAGATCTGAACAGTACTCAAAACAAAACTTCACAGAATGACTCAGAATGGAAATTTAACATTAGGGAATGCATGGATATGTTGAATACAAGGTTTTAGAAAGATAAAACACCTCTTAGGCCTCAAAAGGATAGATAGGTACACATGCATTAAATGTGCTTATATGGGCTCAAAATGACTCAAAGGCTTAAAATTGTACTCAAATTGAGAATGCAATTTTGAGTTCCAATAGTGGCTCTTTCTATGGATGCATGTCCCTTGTGGGCATGGAAAGAATTCACTTTCTTTGGAGGAAGAAAACCACACAGTTGATAGCAAAACTTCTTTCAAACAACTTATTGAAAGCAAAATATGACTACTCCTAAACTGTACAAATGATGGCCCCAGGTGACCAAAACTCAAAAAAATTTCTTACCTCTATCATATATCTTATTTTCATCTCCATTTTCATGAGGTAAGCTAAAAACATCTTTCTTATCAATTTCACCAATTGGATTAGTATTCTCTATTAGCTCATTTAGCAAAAGAAAATAACTTCCTTTACTCTCATAGTGCATATACAAATCAATATTTACTTCTATATCATGCTTATTATGAGAAAGTGAATTAGCATGATCCTCTACACTAGAATAAAACCAAAATCCATCATGAATAAATGAGTAATGCATGCTATCAACTAGAAACACAAAGGCTTCATATTCCATTTCATTCAAAAAGTTGCACATGTCAAAAGTTTGCAACTCACCTTGTAACCGGGTGTGAAGAACATATAGATTGATTTCTCATCATTTATAGCCCTAATACTCATCTGATTAGATTTGTCACATGCTAAAACTCCTTCACACTTAAAAACCTAATTAGTCCCAAGTTTGAAAAACTTTCATGAAAGTGCTGACACAAAATATGTTGATCATAATCTTCATCAAACAACTCATTAGAGTGAACTTTGAACTCAACAAACTCATCAGCACAAAAGGCAAACTCAGAATCATATTTACAACTTTCTTCCCTTTCCTTTTTGTCATATGAAACATCAAAACCAATTGCATCATTGTCAACATAAAAAGAATTTGGATCAATATTAAATCTTCCCTTAACAATACTCTCTACATCAGACAAGGTGTCATGTGTATTGACATTTAAACTACTATCATATAGACCTTCATAACTTGACACATGATATTCTAAATTTATATCACTTTCAGCATCAAAATTTGGGGAAAGGACTTCATCTTGAGAAGAAACATAACAAGTTAAAACTCGAACATTATTAGAAACATTTGCATACCTTTCACAATCATGAGCCAATAATTCTAAAATTTCATTTATATTCAACAAGACTTCATCAAAATTTTGTGATTCTTTGGTTTGATCATTAGTCAATTGATCCAAAATATCTACAATAGTACTGACATTAGTGGAACAATCCAAAAAATCAGCATCCTTATCACAACTTGTTTCCTCTTCAGTGCAAGATACCTCAGCACTGGGTGCATCATTATAATCACTTTCATTGCAAGAAGAGCCATCACTACTGATGCTAGAGTATTCTTCACTCTCATACACATCATCACATGATTCAATTTTAGTTATGTATCCATCTTCCTCATGATGACTACAATCATCTTATTCACTAAATTTTGAATCTTTCTCTTCACACTTGGAAGAAAAATTATCTTTTTTACAAATTCATTACATTCATTCTAAATTTCAACACATTGACTTTCATCATTAGAAGATTCAACATAAACTCTATTGTTATATGGATGACTTTCCATCTTCTTGCTGACTTTCCATCTTGATTTTAACTGTCTTAAGTTTACACTTTACAATTATTTTAAATAGGGCTTGAAGAAGAATTTTTGTGTAATAACCAGTAGCGAACAAGGGAAAAACAAGGTCAAAAATCTCTTGTATGAGTGCAAGCTTAAAGGAAAACAAACACATTATAGAACTCAGGTAAGTGCTACAAACCCTAGGTTTCACCAATGAATGTCATGATATTTTTTATCATGTTATCCATGGAGATTTAGGAATCATGGGAATTAGACATTCATTGTTTAATAAGTGGAAAGATCCACTTGTAATAATTTGGCTTAGGCTAGAATTCACCCAAGAACTAAAGAACTCAACACAAGCATATAGTAGACCAAAATAGATAGAGTATGATTAGAATGACAATATTCATTCAATAACTAGATTCAAGAGTACACTAGGAGTGCCTAAATATAAAGGCCTTGAGAGAGCTTCTAGAATGCATAGAAGTTAGCATCATGATATGTCATACAACCAGGCACATGTCCACCAGATATGGATTATCCTCTATTGAGAATGGAATTAAGTGTGATGATGTGAGGATAAGCCTACAATGGTGTAGCACGCAAATCAGTGGTGTAGACAACATGTGCTAAATAAGGAGTGTGGATAATTGTGTTGTCATTATGACAACTCAGTGAATGATGCATAATCCTATGTTGTAGACACCATGTGCATAATTAGAGTTGCGTAACTCAATGAGAGTTCACAAACTCCTAAGTGTCTCACCTAAAATAATAATAAAATAATGAAAAATAATTAAATAATGCATTAACCTAATAAAACTTAAGTAAGTGTAATAAGTAAATACTTATTTACACCAACACCACTGAAGGGGAGAAATTATTACAAATATAATAATAGTATGCATGCACATACAAATAAACTAGCTACTCTGGTTACTAGATTAGCAAACCTTAGTATACTCGAAGTATTCCCTTGCTCTGAAATTGTAATGCTATGCGCTCAGAATTATGATGAAAATAGAAAGGTAATTGTAAACCAAAACACTTAGGAGGAAATTCTATCCATAACTGAGAGTGAAATTTTCACTCTGTTAGACTTAGGGCTAGGGTTTAAACCAAAAAGCTTTAATAAGAACATTGACTTGGATAAACTAGCATAGGCTTATGATAAACTAGAAAGAGTTTTTCAAGATTCATTTATTAAGGGTTTAATAAACTGTGAGTCCTCTACTAGTGTTACATTAGACATAGACCATAAGCCTCCTTATCAATATGATATTTTTGTGTCATGGGTTCAGAATACTATTGTTTTGTTATCATTTTTTTTGGGATTGGATAGTAAGAAGGAAGTGGGGGCCAGTGTTCTTGAAATAATTTATAATATCCATTGTTGAGGTCAGTTAGTTGAGAATGTAGATGTAAGAAATAATTTTGTTTAGCATATTATTGAATCTATGCAACAATAATTACTAATTATTAAAAAAAGTACAACTACAAACAAGACAAGGACATTATGGTTCACAAGTTACTTGTGCTACCTTCTTTTAGCAAAGCATCACCCAATATTTGAGAGAGAGAAAAACAAGCTTGACATTAAGGTCTATAAGTTTAATGAGAAAACCTAGAAGAAATCAGAGACTCCAAGTCCAATATATGAGTGGACACATAAGATGAGGATGACTACTGCAAATAAAAACTACAACCATTTTGTAGACTTCTTTTTGGCACCTATTTACCAAAAAATCACAAACACTTCAATGCCTAGATTGCCTATGTCTTTTAAAGATTGCATTCAACTGGGAAGTTAGATTCAATTGGCTGACTAGTTCTTCATGGAAGAGTACACTGTCTTAAGGTTTTACGGTTTACCAGTTGAATAGTGCAAACTTCCAATGCATGTTACAGAAAGAGTTTTACATTGGAATATGTACAACAGATGGAGAGCATAGATGAACTTTTTTAGTGGACAACAAAAGAAAATGATATTTCCTTCCTTGCCTTTTGCAATTGGAGGGCTCACATTTGAGAGAAAGGCTTTCAAAGTGGCAAATGAATTGGTAACCTTTTTTTCTTTGATTTTGTTAGTCATTGGAATTATGATCCACTAAACTTAATAAAAATGAGACTTATTGCCAATGGGAGCTCTATGATCAAATATCAACATTAGGAGATGCCATTGATAGAAAAGTTAAAAAACAAGGATTCATGGGATGAGATTAAGAAAGAGATGGAGAAACATGCAACAAAAAATAATATTTCAATGCAAGAATTGTCATCCCAAATTATGAAATTGCACAAATTAGAGCCTTTGACATATTTAAATTTCTACAAGAAAGAATCTAAAACTTCTAAGAGGTCTATGCTGAAAGAAATTAAAGAGGCATGCACAGTTGAATTGTGGTGTCAAACCAAGATGACTATTTTTTGGAAAATGAGGCAAAATTTGGGTGAACCAATGATATCAACTAGTTTTGATGAAATTGAGGAGGATGAACTTTTAAGAAATTATTGGAATAAAGAGCATCCAAATATATACTATATGATTTTAGCAGTGACAATGATAATGAAAGACAGAAGGACCTCAAGTCTGATGCCAACATTCAAGGTATTCAAAATTCTAGGTCAACCAAGGGCAGAGATATTGTTATACTTCAAATGAGTGATTCTATTAAACAAACATATAGTGAAGGGGCAACTATGATACAAAATGGGTTATGCAGGTATAGGACCCATTGGTGCAAGTGGTGAAGGGATTTGGAATCCAATTCCAGTACCAGACCCACCCAAAAGAAGATGTAAACCAATCATTAAACTCTCTAAGATTAAAGATGATTCATCTAGGGGAAAAATAAATTATACTTCTGCTTATGAAGTTCATCCCAACACATTATTTGTTAAATCTTCAAATCTAGGTATAGTTGATCCCACTGACACTGGCACTGGCACTGGTACTAGCACCTTGTGTAAAAAAGAAAAAAAGTTATGACAATTACATTGCCAGCAATGTCAACAGTTACTTCACCTATGTATGCACTAGTAGCTTCTATACAAAACCCAGAAAATAGTCCTAACACACCAAGATTTGGAATGGAGCATCTTCAATCTATTGCCAATCCTCAAAATACAATTGTAGATGGAGTAAGTTTAACTAGAGTTGGAGAAGCAAACAATGATACAATTGATAATTCACCTTTGAAACACTCAATTATGTCAACAAATCCAAATTTTACTTTGAACAAGTTTGCATCAAAGTTTGAATAGACAAGCGAAAAAAATAGGCAAATTATGAAGACTTTGAAAAGTGATGCAATTGTTGAATGTCAAGGATCTACTAAAAGAATATTTCCAACATATGATCCAAACAATGAAATGATGAACTTCATGGTTGTCCTACCTCTAGATAGAGATAATAATCCACCACAAAATGTAATAAATCATAACGATATACAAGTTACCAATCTTCAAATAGATTTGTCAAAAGTGAAAAATATTGACAAAATCAATATAACAAAAGAGAGCAACAAAATGGTATACTCTATAGTTCTGAAAGTGGAGAGGGAAAACAAAAGTCTTACAAAGCAAATAGAAAAGTTACAGGCAAACCTTAATAATGTGAAGGAGAAGGAGAAACCAATAGAGAATAGGTTCAAAGAATTGTAAAATAGGATAAATAAATCTTCTTCTATAGAGGCAATTGTCCAGCAAGAAAAGATGAATGAACAAGTGCAAAAAGTGACTAAAGAGTTGGATGAGTACCAAAAATGACTTCAGCATGAACAAGCCTCTATTGCACAATTGTTCAAGTCTATAGAGAGTAGTGAAAAGGTCAACAATAAATTGAAAACTGACTTGGACTCTGTTGTCAAGGAAAATAATAATTTGGAGTGTAGGGAAAGGATGATTTTTAATTTGCAAAAGGAATTGGGGAATGAGAAGAAAAAAGAGGACTCTAGTGCAAACACAATCCACAATTTGAATAAGCAATTAGAGAATATGAAACAAAAAGAGGAGTCAACTGCAAAAACTATTAGTGATTTGAAGAAGGAATTAGAGAATGTGAAGAAAACAAAGTCTAGTGCTACTACAAGCACTAACACAATCCACCATATGAGGAGGGAATTGGAGAATGCAAAGAAAAAAGAGGAGTCGGCTACAAAGAAAATCCTTGACTTGAGAAAGGAATTGGAGAAAGAAAAGAAAGAGGAGTCTACTCAAAGACTCCATGATTTGAAGAAGGAATTGGACAATGTGAAGAAAAAGGCGGAGTCCAGTGCAAAGACAATCCATGATTTGAAACGGGAACTTGAGGATGAGAAGAAAAAAGAGGTAACTACTAAAAATAAAATTCAAGATTTGAAGAATAAATTGGAGGATGAGAGGAAGAGAGCAACTAATTGGCAATGGCAACTAGAGGAAATACTAAAAAAGAGTGAAAAAGAGATGTCTAAAATGAAGAAAAAGATGGAGAATGTAATGACAAAAAATAGAATGACCTCTTCTGAAGACCATCATGTGAAGGATACTATAATAAACATAGTTAAGCTTATCAACAAGAAAATTGGGACAAAATAATGAAGAACAGTGATAGTTTGTTTGAATGGCTTGATTCAAATAGCAATCTCAAACTTGTCTTTGAAAATGTAAAAAATGATATTGTGGGTAAAAGACAAATCTTCACCAATTCCTTAAAAAATCTTTCTAACCAAATTTTGAATAAAGTAAAGAGATCTAGTGATAGAGATTTGGTAAACTATGGAATAAACAACCACTTGGATGCCTCTATAATGACCATTGAAGTCTGTCACAATTGTGAACAAGTAACGAAAAATAACTGAAGCTCTCAAATTTGCTTCCAAAGACTCGATGAAGATGAATACCATCATACTAAACTTGCTGACTATTGGATTACCAAATCCAGCTAGCTCAGATGATAGATTCATTGGAAAATAAAATTACATGAAAAAGTTGCAGGATAGGATGAATTTTGATTTAGACAACTTGCCTGAGGAAACCGCTCTAGAAAGAATTGCAAGTTGCATCAAACCCCTATCAAATATCAGTGAAGTTATGGATATATTCCTTGATTCATGCAAAACTATCTCTCAAAAGTATTTATTGTTGACAAGGTTACAACTATTTAGCTACAACCTCAAAAAAATGGAGCTTCCAAATGATGCAGAATGGAGCACCCTAAAGAAATTCATTGAAGTTAGTTCATCTTCTCAAACTGAAACTATTACTATTGCTGTCAATGGAAGTCATAGCTAATAGTAGTAAGAAGTAACAACTTAGTAAGTGATAGTAATATAATCATTTTGTTACTTGTTGTTCTTTAATTTCAAATTTTTGATTTAATTTCAACTTTGTTTAATATTAATTGTCAAGAATCAAGAGCCAGCATATTAGGATAGTTGGGTAGCCAAGCATTGGCATACTATTACTACACAGAGAAAATGGAAAAAAAATTCCTACTACTTGAAAAAATTGTACAATTAGCAATGTGGAAAATTGGCAATGTGAAAAATTGGCAATGTGATTGTATACCAAAGTAACAAGAATCAAAATTAGACTAGAATCGGTAAGCTCGAATCGAATCATGAATCAAATTGTCGAATCATGTGAATCACGTGAATCATCATGATTCTTAGAATTATGTTTTATACACATAATGTATTATGTAGTAATAATCTGATTATATATACAATTACAAACTGACCTACAGTTATTGTTTCTCCCTTGTATCTGCAAAAGAGAATTCAGGGTCAATGGTGATGGAGACACAACCCAAGCATAGAATGGACACAATAGGAAAGGCAAAATTTTATTAACTGTGAAAATATGCTAGTACACTTAGTGTAGAGAAATAGACTACAAAACATGCCCTATGGGCTTACAATAGCATAAATCTGGAGATAAATTCTTCTCTCAGTAGCTTCTCTCAAACTCCACACTGAACTACCTTTCGCAATGCCAGAAATGTTCTTAAATAGACCTCGAAGGGTTAAGGATTAGGAATACATTCTAGAAAGTGCAAGTTGGCATCCACCGACCAAATAGAAGGCTCCAAAAGTCACATTAGAAGTTGGGACAAAATTAGAAGAATCTAGTAATGGTAACTGAACTTTCAGGAGGCATAACTTTTGAACCGTAGCTCCAATTGAAGAACCGTTTACATTTTTAGAAAGCTCTTGAAGTGCTCTATAGCCCTATGGACCAGATTTTCTTGTCCTCCATTTTTTGGCCCTATTTGAGGTCATTTAATGCCCCTAACCTAACTTTGAAGCATTCTTAGGATGTCTCCAGAAACTAAAAAACTACGATAACTTTCAAACCATGGGGCCTTTTGACCTGATTCTTTTTCTAAAATGCTCTAAATTACAATTCCATTCATCCAAAAAATTTACACCCTCTAATTTACCAAAATTATGGCTCAATTACATACTCTTATTTTTTTAGTATTTACACATATCCCAAGGTGTTCAAATACTCTAGCCTAGAAAACTGATAGTGGAGCTGTGAGAGTTGGAACCTTTATTTGACCCAAATGGGTATCTAGAAATGAAAACACATGAAACATAAACTAAGTCTAAGTACATTTTTTTGGGTGACATAGGATTTCCCTTATACCTCTAGATGCTCCTGCATCAAACACCCAAGGTAGATTGAAAAGTGACTCTGTCACTTTATGAATGGTAGAGGAAATCCCAAATGGGAAACCTTAGCTACTGATATCCAAGTTGAGTCCTCTATCGGTCATCCTTTCCACTTGACCAGATACTCTTCATACTACCTATTTTTGGTACTCCTACCCACACGACTATCCAAAATCTCCTCTATCTCCTCCTTAGAAGTAGGAATTGGACATGGCTCTAACATTAGCTCCTCATCTGCACCATCATCATGATACTCTTTTAAGTTTGCAATGTTGAAAATAGGAGAAATGTGAATTCCATCTGGCAACTCTAGTTCACATGCATTTGCTGAGTCATGTTTCTTCAAAATTTTGCGGGGGCCAAATTTCTTCATCTTTAGCTTGTTGTAAGTACCAGCTAGAAATATTTCTTTTCTTAAGTGTACCATGACTAGATCCCCTACTTGGAACTCCTTATGTCTTCTCCTTTTGATCAGCCATAGCTTTATACTGTTGGTTCATCTTGGTAATGTGTGCCTGGACCTCCTCATGTAGATGCTTGATATGTTCAGCAAATTCTTCAGCTTTAGCACTTGTCCTCTCCCCTTTCTCTATCTTCCTCAATTTGGGTGCAGTCCTTGGGCTACTTCCATATACAATTTGGAATGGTGATCTACCAGTACTCCTATATATAGAGTTATTGTAAGAAAACTCTGCTTGTAGTAGAATCATATCCCACCCCTTAGGCTTATCCCCAACTAAACATCTCAGCAAATTGCCCAAACTTTTGTTTACTACTTTTGTTTGGCAGTCAGTCTATAAGTGATGTGTGGAACTGAATTTCAAGTCTATTCTCAACTTCTTCCACAATGTTCTCTAGAAATACCCCACAAATTTAGTATCTCTATCAAAAACTATACTCCTTGGGAGACCATGTAGTCTTACCACCTCTCTGAAAAACAAGTCTGCAATATGAACAACATCATGAGTTTTGTGGCATGGAATGAAATGTGCCATTTTGGAGAACCTATCAACCACCACAAATACTGAGTCATTACTCCTTTGTGTCCTTAGCAACCCAAGAACAAAATCCATATTTATTTCCTCCCATGGCTTTGATGGAATAGGCAATGGCTGATATAGTCCAGTATTATGACTAAATCCCTTGGCTACTTGACAAACCTAGCAATTCTGTACAAACTTCTTCACATCCTATGACATTTGAGGCCAAAAATAATGTTCTTTGAGAATGGTAATGGTCTTATCTTGACCAAAATGTCCTACCATCCCTCCACTATGTTTCTCCTTAATTATATTTTCTCTCATGGAACTCCTTGGAATGCACAATTGACTACCCTTGAACAACATACCATCCTGAATCAAATAGTCTAGCCACTTGGTTCTATCTATAGCAACAGGCTCTATACAAGCTTTCCATGCTTCAACAAAATCAGGATCCTCAGGGTACAAATTCTTGATTTCATTAAACCCAACTACTTCAACTTGCATTATTGTAAGCAACAACTATCTCCTACTTAATGCATCTACAACCTTGTTAGATTTCACTTCTATGTTTCAACACAAATGTATAGCTCTGCAAGAACTCTACCCACTTAATATGCCTCTGATTCAATTTACCTTGGCTATTTAGGTATTGTAATGCCTGGTGATTAGTATATAAAACAAATTCCTTTGGCAATAAATAATGCCTCCATTTCTTTAAGGCCTGAACTATTGCATAGAACTCTTGATCATAAATAGAATACTTCTTTTTTGCATCATTCAAATTTTCACTAAAATATGCAATAGGCTTACCTTCTTGGCTTAATACAACACCAATAGCACTGCTATGAGCATCACAATCTACCTGGAACACCTTTCTAAAATTTGGAAGTGCCAACATAGGTTGTTCTATCACCTTCTTCTTCAACATTTCAAAACTTCTCATAGTTTCCGTAGTCCATTTGAACTCTTTTCTATCCCCTCTTATTGTGTCAGTCAGGGGTGCACATATGCCACTGAAATTCTTAATGAACTTCATGTGAAAACTAACCAGACCATGAAATGATCTTACCTCAGTAGTAGACCTTGGAGTAGGCCATTCCAAGATGGCTTTTACGTTCTCTAGATCCATTTTGAGACCTTCAAGTAATATAACAAACCCCAAGTAGACTAACTCCCTTTTTACAAAGATACACTTCTTTAGATTAATTAACAATTTCTCTTTCCTTAACCTTTCAAGGATGCTACGAATATGCAATAAATTTTCTTCCAAATTCTTGCTGAAAATTAAAATATCATCCAAATAGACAATAACAAATTTTTCCAAGAACTTCTTAAGTACCTCATTCATAAGCCACATGAAGGTGCTTGGGGCATTCATTAATCCAAAGGGCATGACTAACCACTCATAAAGACCATTCTTGGTCTTGAAGGCTATTTTCCACTCATCTCCTTCTTGTATCCAAATCTGATGATAGCCACTCTTGATATCTATCTTTGTGAACTACTAAGCTCTACTCAAGCAGTTCATAAGATCATCCATTCTTGGCAAAGGAAACTGATACTTGATGGTTATCCTATTTATACCTCGAGAGTCTGTACACATCCTCCACTCTCCATCTTTCTTTGGTGCCAATACTATAGGTACTACACATGGACTCTGGCTCTCTCAAATCAAGCCCTTCCTCAATAGCTCCTGAACCTGTCTATTTAGCTCCTTAGTTTTAGTAGGAGTCATCCTATGAGCAGCCTTGTTAGGCAAACTAGCTCCTGGGATTAAATCTATCTGATGACTGATTTTCCTTACCAGTGGCAATCCTTCTAGAACATTATCAGAGATGATATCTTCAAACTCACCTAGTAAATTTGAAACTTTAATTGGTATTTCACTACTACCTTCTTTATTTTTCTTAAGAATCAAAGCATAGCACATATGCTGATGTTTCATGCCATCTAAAAACTTCCTTCCATCAACAAGACAAATCCTAGCACTGCTACATACTTTTTCACCTTCCTTTTTCATGGGCTTCAGTTTGTGGCCAACTCCACAACCTTTGTTAGAGAGTATGTGTTTGCATGTCCATCATGTACTGCATGCCTATCAAAACTACCATGTTCTACCCAACAATATATGGCAAACATCCATTGGAATAACATCACAGAGAACTTCATCATGGTAACTCCCAATTTTGAACTTCACTAAACATTGTTAACTTACCAGGACCTTATGATCATCTTTCACCCAAGAAATTCGATAGGGCTGGGGATGTTTCTCCCTCTTGAGCTTCATCTTAGAGACCATCTCCTCTGATACTAAGTTATCAGTGCTACCACCATCAATGATTACATCACAACATTTATCCTCACACTTGGACCTGGTACAAAATAAACTCCTTTTTTGTCCTAGTTCAATCTCACCACTTAGTAAGACCCTTTCATTTACTAAAGTCTCTCCTCTTTCTACATCCTCTGAATGTGATGATTATCCATCCTCATCCACATGAGCAACCCTAGCTTGACCCTCAACTCTCCTATCTGTCCTTCCTTGTCATTGAGGGCATTTAAAGGAATAATGACCTTTTTCATTGCAATGGAAATAGGTACCTCAGAATCCTCCTCTTCCTTGTCCACATCCTCTACCTCTTCCTCTCTAATTTCCAAAGTCTTGATCATGGGAGCAGTTGAAACCCTCGTTCCTCTGGTTCCTACTAGTACCCACATCTTCACTTTTCTTTTGGGTTTCATTTCAGCCTCTAGATGACCTACCACTACCCCTTCCTCCTTGACCATGCCCTCTTTGTCTCCCTTCAAACTTTTTATTTAGCTTCTCTTCAACTTGTAGGGCAAACTGGTATGCCTCCTCAATGCTGGTCATTCTTACCAGACTTAATTCCTCCTAGATGTTAGGTCACAACCCACTGATATAATGATCAACCTTATCCTTACTTTCTTTTGCATGCCCCGCTCTAATCAAAAGTCAATAAAACTCCTCTGTATATTCCTGGACTAATTTTCCTACTTTCTTTAACCCATGCATCTTCTTAAACAAATCAAGCTCATAGTCAACAGGAATGAACTTCTTCTTTAGTTTGTCCACCATGTTATCCCACCTTGTGATCTTCTCCTTTCCTCTTCTATTTCTTTCCAATTGAACCACTTGCCACTAGATTTGGCATGTCCTTTTAGTTTGGCCTTTGCAAACTTAACCTTATCTGGATCCCTGATATCCTCATACTCAAAGTACTCTTTTAGTTCATTGATCCAATTGATCAACTCATCTAGTTTCACATTTCCTAAAAATACACAAGGAGTAAAATAGGTTTCACAAGGATCTTGAAACCCAAAATTATTACAGCATATCAAAAATAGAAATATTTAGAAATGTCTAGCATAAATGAAGCAGCTTAACAAAAGCCAACCTTAAAAACTAGCCCATGGCCAGGAATAGAAAATCAGCAAGACTAGAACAAAAAAGAACTAGCTACACTAGGAAAGAACAACAACCTAACTATCAAGTCTCTTTATCAAGAACTTACAGGGATTCTACAGCTTCTATGGTCTTCCTATTGCTCGCGTTCTCTTGGTCCTGGTTCTGAGCATCCACCTAGTCCTTAGTTTCTTTTGGATAATCCTTAGCCTACCTATTTTCTAGGTTAGACTTCTCCAGTATTTCCTTGCCAAATATAGCACTAATCACTAATTCACCTAGGCTATTAATATTTTTGTTCAAAGTATTCAAGGTGGCGATCACTTGATTTGTCAAGTTTTGGTGGAAGTACTCCATCCTTTGGACTCTTTGTTTAACCTTGGTGATTTTGTCCTCCTAGTTGGCCTTATGATCCTGGACGTTAAAATGTTGTTGGCTTCCATCCTAGCTTTTTTCCTCTTCATTATGCCCCTAGTTTCTACCTCTTTTTTGGTCACCTTCCTAGCTTTTTCTCCCCTTGAGTTCTTCAATTTCATGGAACAACCATTTGATAGACCATAAATTGTCTATCATGTTGTTCCTAGCATTGTTCAAAAGGTTAAGCTTAGTTTAAATTCCATTTATAGTTACTCCATTAATTACTTTAGGTTTGCAAAAATGTTGAATCAAAGTTGTTATCCTTCTTTAAAAATCAATTGGACAGTTTAGAGACCAGTATTGTGGAAAACCAATTGACATTGCTTCAAGTTGTTCCTCTAGGGGGAATCTAAATCTAATTTCTAACAAAAAATTGTAGCAAACTCACTTGACAAAATCAAGCATAGAGTCTTTGATCTTCTTGAAGTCTTCACTTGTAACACATGAAAGTACCTTCTCTGGTTCTGATTCAACTTCACTTCCTACTTCATTGGGGTTGGAGTCAAGATTGATGCATGCATAGGTTTGCATTGGTATGTCAAATCCACATATCCTGGCATAAACCTGTTTGTTTGCACCAATATGTAGAAAAAGTTCCAAGGATTGTTCAAATATGTGATTTCTATCCACTTCGCAAACTTTGATTCATCTAATGGTAGTAATTGATACAGAGTATCTAGGCTATTACATGTCATTTTACACAGCTTATTATATTATGAAATGTACATAGCTCTTTGTTGAACCTTTTTTATAATATTTCTCATGTCCCATAGCATGGGGAGTCTAGTTGCTAAAGTTAAGAGTATCTTAACATTAGTTAGACTTGAATATAGCTGAGGGAATCTATCTTGCATAGAGTGGATTAGTCCAAGAAATCAAAGATATTCAAAGATTACTCAATGTGCTAGTACATCCAAAGAGATCCATCTAGTATCATTTTCTTTAAGAAGCTTCTTTCCATCAGTAATTCCTTGAGCAAAGTGTCGAAATTCTCAAACTCATTTTGGACTTCGATAAAAGTATTGGTAAATCTCTTTGATTAGAGATTCCACTTTACTTACACAACCAAAATTGCTGACAATTCCAAAAGCTATATTTATTCGATGGGCCATGCAATGAATGTGAATAGCATAGGGTGCTAAATCATTCTTGATCTTTTTGGAAAGACCGCCTTTATGACCTTGCATAATTGAAGCTCTGTCCACTCTAACACACACTAACTTTTTGGAAATCTCCATTTTATCTGAACCTCCACATTTAATTAGAGTATTCTTTAATAAATCATATAAATTTTTAGCTACCGCACTACAATTCAATTTAGCAATAGATAGTAGAAAGCATTGACGACAAAGAGTGTTTATAGTATAAACATGCATGCACACCCAAGAAGTATTATCAATTGCTATAACTTCATCTAGAGATAGTGCAACGAAATTTGACTATTTTATTTTTTCCTTCATATCTTCTTTTTCAACTTGTGCAAGACATCTAGCCCATTCCCACCTACTATTTACTGACTAGTGACTATACAGATAGTTTCAAAGTTTGAAAAAGTGCAATAAGGAAATAATTGAAGGGTAGTTTGTCATAGGACATCCTCTACTCAAAATATAAAAGACCACACTTAATTGAACTACTTTTCCCATATTTTGTACTTTCATTGCTTTTCCAATGAAATCTTCGATGAAACCTTTTGCTGCAGAATGCTTCTCCCATATTTGCTAGTGTAACTCATATATTTTGGCATTCCTGATATGCAAAAAATTGTCCTTTGTTTTTCAAGTTAGCATAGATTTTTCAACTCCATCTATAGTTTCCTTTTTGTAAACTTTACCAACATGCTTTTCTATGGTATCAAGTTTAAGTTGCAACCTCTTCTCCTTCTTTGTTATCTCTATGCAAAGCTTACATTTGCATTCTACAGGAGGCTCAACATCAATTGGATTGGCCACTAGTTCAATGAACCAATACTTTTCCACCCATTCTAACTGAAAATTCCTTTTGGATAGATCCTAACAAGATTGATCTTTCTTTGATTCCAATTTTCTTTTCCCCTTTTGTGCATGAACATGATTTATGGAATCACTTTTGGTTTTCTCACCCGATTGGTCCAAGACCAACTCCAACTCTATAATATCAATTTCTAACTCCCTACTCAAGGGAAGTGCCTCCAAATCATGTTCAAGTTCATTCTTGGATAAGATATCGGGTTCACCAACTTGAACTTCAATACAGTCTGAGTCTCCAACTTGTGATGAATCTCCTTTTTCAATAAGCACTTGAGATCTAACTTGTGAATCTTGTAGGCTACCAATATTTCTACCACCAAAATATGCCACTATGCTTCTACATTTTGGTAATGGTGGCCTCTATTGGCTTTCAGGGATCCTACCAGAACCCCTATTACCCCTCTTGTTTGACATTACAAACCAATAAAGGCTACAAAAAAAAAATCAACTTAGTTTTTGAAAAAAAGACTAAAATAGTGATGACTCAAAGGCTATGAATAGTGATAGTAGACTACTTAGACTACATATAATAACAATAATATGATTCATTCTCCAAAAAATGGTGCTAGTGCTATGATACTATAGTCTACAATACTACCCAATATAATTTGCAAACCTATAAGCTATCTTAGCATGTGAGATGTCCAGTCACTAGTTGTAAAAATAAAAAATAAGTAGTACCACTGTACTAGTATGGTAGTACCACTATCAACATAAAAAAATATTTAAAAATAACTTGCCTTTTACGAAAACTAGGGTCCACGAGTCAATGGGAAATGCACTCAACATTCTAAAAATTCGGTGACAATAAGAAATGCTAGTCACTAGACCAAAAAATAGTGAATTGTGTAGAATAATAATATCTTATAATCCAATCTAAGTTGGCAAATTATGTGGGATTAACAAGTGGGAATGTCAAACGTAGGTGAAGCACACCTTCCTATGCAAGCCCATAGTATGAAACAATTGGCTAAATGGAGCTGGTGGTTGACACATGTTGGAAAAATGGTAGGTGATGCCCAACCCAAGGGAAAATTATTTGGTTGTAGTAATGGTGAAATAATGTGGTCCAATAAGAAACAACATGCAAAATTTAGCAAAATGTTTAAAATAAATGTATCCAAAATGTATATTGCATTGGCGATTAGACTGATATTTTTGACCAATCATGTGATAACTAATGGGTGACTACCACGGGTGTTGGACCCAAATCTAATAAATATCTGGTGATGCGGTTGACCTACATTGCATGTTCTATTCACCAAATGACAATTGACCCATGAGATAGGATCGCCAAATGGTGAAGATTCACCACTAAAATAATCTTTGTAGGGCACACAAGCATGTGATGAGCTCACTGATGATGAACTCACACTAGCATCATCAACATGGGGAGGCAACACTAAGCTAGCCTAGGATATCAATAGGCCACTCAATCTATGGATGGCTCTAATAGTTCAAGAGCTAGCCTCTATAATGATATTAGGATGTTGCATTAGATGAGGGAAGAAGGCATCAATAAGGGGGAAAAAAGTGCTAGCTTTCTTCCTCTGGGCAAAGGATCCATCTTGAGGAGCTCCTCCTCCTACACCCATGTTGGGCCTCATGCTCCAGTAGTTCACCTTGATAAAAAAATTTCATGAAACAGAATGGCAGCTCTAAATTGTTGTGTGGAGGTTTGTCAAAAACCATCCACCAACAATCCCAAAAGTTCACATGCATAGCCTCATTTGTGCACCATTAAATTGATAATTTGAGCTTTGTGCATTGTACTATTTTACCAATTTTGGGGTCTGCAAATAGGCTAACTATATCATCTTTAGTTATATTTAGGGCCACAACCTCATCATAGTCCAACCCATCATCAAACATAACATGCATTTACTCACACCAATGAAGAGCAACATTTTGTTCATTGGTAAGTATTTGAATATTATCCGCTATGATGTTTAACATGGATAACATCAGAGCCAATGCAAGTATATTGTTATATGTGGTTTGCAAAACCCTTAGTTCTATGAGATTTATATTAAATATTCAATTCAAGGAGGGTTTTGAGCAGGTACGGGATTGTTTGGTGGACGGTTTTGAGGGGGTACTAGATCGTTTGGTGGAGGGTTACAAGGAACATTGTTTCCTAGCTTAGTGTCATCATTTGGGTCAGTCATACCTATTAAATTACAAGATATAATTTCTATTAAAAAAACTAAATTTCAACAATTTCTATTAAAACGAACCTAATTGTCAACAATTTCTATTTAAAATAACTAATTTATATTATAATTCATTCAAATCATAAAATAATAAAAATTACCTATATTGGATACATGTTCCTATATTTGATACCCAAAATGGAGCAACACAAACAAACCCAAAATGCAAATGCCAAAAATTGCCCTTAGGTTTTTGTTAAAAATTCCATGTCATAGGTTTCAAGTATCTAATCTCATATTGGATACCCAATATCATATCGAGTACCCAATAATGTATCTAGTACTCAAAAAGGTTTGGCCCTACCTTTTTTACTTGGTATTAGGGTGGGTAGAAAAAAATCATACTGGATTTTGAAATGCTTTTAGATGTTTTCAAACTCCACTCTTTTCACATCACCAATTTTTGGCACACCATGATCCTACACATACCCAGGTACCTCATTGATCCTATAACTGTTAGACACCAATTAATCCTAATTTTCCACTCTTTGACAATTGAGATGACTACTTTAAGAAAATTTTGAAATAGAGGCATGAGAGTTAGAGACACACTCAAAATTACAATTGGATTGAATGTGTCCAACAGGTAGGAGTTTCTTCATCTTTTTTTTAATAAAAAAATGAGTCACTATCTAGGATGGAATTAATATTAATTCTAATGATTTGGCACTCACCCCTAAAGTAGTAGGTGCTGATACTTTGGATTCTTTTTTCCCTATCACCCTATGAAAATCCTTTTATAAGACTTTATCTAAGGTCCTAACATCTAGACTTCTATATGTTCTTCCTCTTCTCATCTCTCCTTAGAAAAATGTGTTTGTTCTAGGTATGTAGACTCTAGATTCCATTAGAAACATGAGGCATAAAAGAAGAAGATTTTTTGACTTAACTTGAGTTCTCAAAATCTTATGATAGTGTGAACTGGTGTTTCCTTTTGAAAGTTAAGGGCCTTTGGAATCTCTAATAGGGTTATTCACCTTATTCAACATCTTATCTCCACTACTAGTACTATTGTAAAATTAAATGGGTCTCCATTTTTTTAATGCTTATAAAGGTCTTAGAAAAGGAGACCCTATTTCTCCTATTCTTTTTATCCTCATAAATGAAATCTTGGAAAGGCTAATGCATAATTAAGTTTTAACTGAAGTTTTCAAAGGCTTCAATCATTCTTTGAAAAATCCTACTTTTTTTCATTAATAATTTTTTGAGATGGGAAGCTTCACTATTAGGGAAGCCAAATCTATTAAGATTGTTCTTAATCTATATGACAAGGTTGTTGGTCAGCCAACCACTTAAATCTATGCTTCACAATTTTCCTATTTATGTTATGAGCTTATTCAAGATCTCTTCTAAGAATGGTAATATCATTAAGAGAATAGAGAAAATTCTCATGTGGAGTAGTGTGGAAAAGATAAAGAGATTTCTTGTTATCACTTGGGATTTTGTCTAAAAGCCTAAGAGATTCAGAGGGTTGGGATTGTGTAGCATTAGGTTGTTTAACACGACTATTCTTTTCAATCAAGTTTTTAGAACCTTTGGGGACATATGAAACTCCAAAATTATATTTTTTTTATGATAAATATCTTTGTAATATCAACTCTCTTTTTCATTTTTATCCTCTAAAACTCCTTCTATCAGGATAACACTATAGAATTTCATCACAAAAGATAGAGGCGTTATGTCAAGAGGACTTTACTATAAAGTTGGCAATGATAGAATTACTCTCTTTTGGAAAAAAATTGGTTGGAAAAGGAATCTTTATGTTGTAACAATGAGTTTTCTTAGTTAAGTGCAGCGTGCAAAGTTAATTTTGAGATGTATGTGGGTGACTATAGGAGGTATGTGTGTGAGTTTTCTCTATTATAGATTTTCTCTTTAAGGATTTAAATCTAAAATTTCTTCCATTAATGGGGAAAGTAATAGGGACCCGTTTAAGTACCTTCCCCTTGTGGAGTGTTAGGAATAAGGTGTCTCAACCTTGGATAATTCCTATTCTTATTATTTGTTTTGTAAAATGTATTTCTTGCAAATAATGTTGATGTGTTGGCATCTTGAATTGTGTATAAGGAGATCATAGCTAAAATGGTTATGATGAATTCCTATGACACGTAAGAGCTATGTTAGGAAGATTCAATGACAAGTGAAGACATGTGGCAACTGATAAATTTGAGTACTGTACACTCTACCCCAATAGTGGGGTTTTGGGGCATCACCCCAAAAAAAAATTTGGGGTTCCTATTTTCTCAAAGAATGGTAAAACCCTAATACGATTATCTTTGGGAGTAGCCCTAAAAGTTAAGCGCATGTTATAAGCATTTTTAGGGTTGCAAAGAGGTGTAAGTGAAAAAGTGTATTATTGGTACTGTGAGTTGCTATTGGAGTCTTTTGTTGTCACTGTTGAACTTGCATTTCAAGTGTATTGTAACCTTGTATTGAAGATAATACATTGTGCAGGTTCTAGAGGGGTGGGGTTGTTTTATCGAAAGGTTTTTCCCCACTGGAAAATCTTTGTGTTATGTGTTTCTTTCTCTGTCTATTTTCTTTATGCTTGCTTGGCTGAAATATTGTTATTTACATGATATTGGATCTATAAGTGTAAATATTTTAATAGGATTTGCACCATACTTCTCTTAAGAGATTAGTGTAGGAAGTTGTTTCCACACCTGAGTTTCCTTACAATTGGTATCAGAACCTGATCAAATTTTGATCCTAGTTGTTGGGTAGGGTTTTTTGAGCTAATCTCAAGTTGAGTGGGAGTCTTGTGCAGAGCATCCTGAATCTTATTTGCAGATTGAGATGGCGAGTTCATCATATGGAAGAATGGAGGTGGAGAAATTTAATGGCACTAATTTTGAGTTGTGGAAACTCAAGATGGAAGACATGTTGGAAGATCATGACCTATGGGAAGTGACTTCAAATGCTATGAGACCAGCAACTATAGCTCAAGCAAATTGGGATATCAAAGATCATAAAGCTAAGGGTCCAATAAGACTCTGTTTAACTAATGTAGTCCTTTTGAATGTTCTAGATGAGAAAACCATATATAGTTTGTGGGAAAGACTTGGGGCCGTATATCATTCCAAATCTTTAGTGAACAAGTTGTTCCTAAGGAAGAAGTTGTACTCTCTATGAATGGAGGAAGGTAGATCCTTAACAGATCATTTAAATGCATTTAATCTACTGGCTGCACAGTTCACATTAGTTGGTGTCAAGTTAGAGGAGGAGGATCATTGCTACACAGTTTTTTGTTCTTTATTGGATTCATGGGACCATCTTGTGATGGCTCTCAGAAGCACATTAGTCACTTTCAAAATGGATGATGTGGTGTCTTCGCTACTATCAGAGGAGATGCGGAGAAAGGCTTCTGTTTCAAAAAAAGAAGCCATTGTTGTTCGTGGGAAGTCCACGGAAAGAGGAAAGAAAAATGACAGTAAGTCTAACAATAAGGGTAGATCCAAATCTCATGGGAAGTCAAAGAGTTTCAATAAGTTCAAGGCAAAATTTTGGAACTATGATAAACCTGGGAACTTCTGTAAAGATTGCAAAGAGTCGAAGAAGAAGAAGAAAGGTTTAGATTCAACTTCAGAAAGATCTCAAGAAGATGGTGATGCATTCATCGTAGCTTTGGTAGCCCATGCATCTGATGATGTGTGGTTGGTTGATTTAGGTGAATCTTTTCACATGACCTCGCATCGAAACTAGTTCTCAAAATATGAAGAGTTTGATGGTGGAAAGGTGTACTTGGGTGATGATTCTCACCTAAAGGTAGTTGGACATAGAAGGGTCACTATCAAATTTCTTGATGGACAAGTAAAGGGAATCAATGGAGTTATGCACATTCCAAGTTTGGTACAAAACCTATTATCTGTAAGTATATTGAATGATGTAGGTGTGCAAGTTGTTTTTTTCGAAAGAAGGATGCAAGATGATGAGAGGATCGATAGTGCTTGCAAGGGGTACTAGGAGAGGTACCTTATTTCAGCTAAATGCATGTATTCCTCTATGTAATGGTTCTTCATCCTCACCATCTGAACAAGCAGTGTAGAATTCTGTGGTTATTGGTTTCGATGGCAATGCAAACACTATGGAAGGTAAGCTTCCTGTAGAAAAGACAATGTTGTGGGATTTGAGATTTGGTCACATTGGTGAAAAGGGTCTCAGAACCCTGAAAAATAAAAATCTCATTAAGGGTTTAAATGGTTGTAATCTCGAGTTTAAATTTTGTGAACACCGTGTCTATGGTAAAAAAAATTGTGTTTAGTTTTACTCTAGTTCTCACAAATCTTTTGATGTTTTGGATCTTCTTCATTCTGATGTATTTGGTCCTGTAAAAGTTCTTTCAATCTCCAAGTCTATATTTTTTGTATCTTTCATAGATGATTATAGTAGAAGGACATGGATTTATTTCCTTAAAATTAAGACACAAGTCTTTAGTCGATTCAAGGAATTTAAAGCCCTTGTAGAGAATCAGACTAGTAGATTAAGTGTGTGAGAACTAACAATGTTGGTGAGTTTTGCTTAGCAGATTTTGAATAGTTCTATAAAGAACAAGGTATCGAGAGGCATAAGACAACTCCTTATACCCCACAGCAAAATGGAGTTGCAAAGAGAATGAACAGGACACTGATGGAGAAGGCTAGGAGTATGCTTAGTGGAGCTAGTTTAGAACAAAGGTTTTGGGTCGAAGCTATGGCCACTGCTTGCTATCTGGTTAATAGATCTCCTACATCGGCCCTTGCTGATAAGACACCCATGGAGGTGTGGTCTGGTAAGAAGCCTTCAATTAGACATCTTTGTGTTTTTGGTTGTGAAGCTTATGCACATGTTCCAAAGGAAAAAAGATCTAAGTTAGAAAACAAAGTTGTGAAATGTATTTTCATTGGGTACAATGCTGGTGTGAAAGGATACAAGCTTTGGGATCCTGTGACTAGTAAGGTGTTGTATAGCAGAAATGTTATTTTTAGAGAGCTAATATCTTCTCCTATTGTGCTACAACCAGATGAAAAATAAAAGGAAAAAGATGTTGTTCAGTTGCCTCCTAACCCTGAGAAGACTGAACAGAGAGACCATGTTGGGTCTAATGGTGAGGAGAGCTCTAGTAGCTCTGATAGTTCAGAAGAAGAGGAAGAACAACCTCAACCTCAGCCCTTGAGGAGATCCACGAGAGAAAGAAAGAAACCAGAAAGGTTTGGTTACTCTATGTTAGATTCCAATTGTGCTTTTTCTTTGATTACTAACACTGATGAGCCTAGATTTGTGAAAGAGGCTTTGGGCATGGAAGATTCAGGTTCCTAGATTGAGGCTATGGATGATGAGATGGCTTCATTAGAGAAAAAAAAAACTTGGGACCTTGTACCTTTTCCTAAAGGGAGAAAATCTATTGGTTGTAAATGGGTGTTCAAGAAGAAATTCTGTGCAGATGGTAGTGTTGAAAGGTACAACGCTAGATTCATTGCAAAGGGGTATTCACAGGTAGAGGGAATAGATTATGGTGAAATATTCTCTCCTATTGCAAAGTTGACATCCATTAGATTTTTGTTATCTCTTGCTGCATCATATGATTTAGAGATAGAATAGATGGATGTGAAGACAACTTTCCTTCATGGTGATTTGGAGGAAGAGATTTATATGTCACAGCCTGAGCACTACATTGTTAAAGGTAAAGAATCCTTAGTTTATAGATTAAAGAAATCTCTATATGGTTTGAAGCAATCTCCTAGGATGTGGTACCTTAAGTTTGATGTCTTTGTGTTGTCAATTGGATTTGTAAGATCAAAATCAGATCATTATGTTTATTTTAGAGTTGAAAATGATCGCCTTCTTATTGTTGCATTATATGTTGATGATATGTTGATGTTTGGGAAGGGTAAGGGTATGATTTTTGATTTTAAATCTCATTTGTTAGCATAGTTTGATATGAAAGCTCTTGGGGCAGCTAGGTACATCTTGGGTATGGAAATTAGTGGAGACAGGTCTAACAGAAAACTTTGGTTGAGTCAGAGTAAGTATGTGAGTTTGTGTTGGATAGGTTCAGCATGGTAGATTGTAGACCACTTTATGTTCCTATTCCTGTGGGAAAAAAGTTATCTATAGATGATTATCTAAAATCTCCTAGTGAGATGGAGGACATGAGTAGAGTACCTTATGCTAGTGCAGTTGGTAGTCTTATGTATGCTATGGTCTGTACTAGACCAGACATTGCCCAAGCAATGGGAGTCATGAGTTGATTTATGGTTAATCTTGGATGGGTACATTGGGATGAAGTTAAGCGAGTATTCAGATATTTGAGGGGTACATAAGATTACTCCATATGTTATCATGGTAACTCTTCTAGATCTTTGCATTCAGTTTGTATTCATGGGTTTGTGGATTCAGATTGGGCAGGTGATATTGACCGCAGGAGATCCACTAGTGCTTATGTGTTCACTATGTTTGGTGGTGCCATAAGTTGGATGAGAAAGCGACAACCTGTGGTTGCTTTATCCACTACAAAAGCTAAGTACATGGCTGCTACTCATGCTTGTAAGGAAGCCATTTGGCTTAAGAGATTGTGTTCTGATGTTGGTGTTGATGTAGAACAAATTACTATTTGGTGTGATAGTCAGAGCGCTATTTTCCTTGCAAAGAATCCAACTTTACATGCTAGAACAAAGCACATTGATGTGCAGTATCACTTTGTGAGAGATATGCTGGAAGATGGAAAGCTAAATTTGGAGAAGGTAGATACTATGAAGAATGTTGCAGATGCATTAACAAAACCAATGGACACTAAGAAGTTCAGATGGTGTTTGGAGTCTATGGGCCTTTTGGCCTATAACGGTTAGTTCATGTTACATTCCTGTTGCTCTTACAATGTGTTTGACAAGTGGCAAAATCTTAGGAATAACGTGTCTCAACCTTGGATAATTCCTATTCTTATTGTTTGTTTTGTAAAATTTATTTCTAGCAAATAATGTTGATGTGTTGGCATCTTGAATTGTGTATAAGGAGATCATAGCTAAAATGGTTATGACAGATTCCTATGACATGTAAGAGCTATGTTAGGAAGATTCAATGATAGGTGAAGACATGTGACAACTGATAAATTTGAGTACTGTACACTCTACCCCAATAGTGGGGTTAAATTTTTTTTTGGGATTCTTATTTTCTCAGAGAATGGTAAAACACTAATACGGTTATCTTTGGAAGTAGCCCTAAAAGTGAAGCACATGTTATAAGCATTTTTAGGGTTGCAAAGAGGTGTATGTTAAAAAGTGTATTGTTGGTACTATGAGTTGCTACTAGAGTCTTCTGTTGTCGCTATTGAACTTGCATTGCAAGTGTATTGTAACCTTGTGTTGAAGATAATACATTGTCCAAGTTCTGGAGGGGTGGGGTTGTTTTACTGAAAGGTTTTTCCCCACCGGAAAATCTTTTTGTTATGTGTTTCTTTCTCTATCTATTTTCTTTATGCTTGCTTGGCTGAAATATTGTTATTTACATGATATTGGATCTGTAAGTGTAAATATTTTAATAGGATTTGCACCATACTTCTCTTAAGAGATTAGTGTAGGAAGCTATTTTCGCACCTGAGTTTCCTTACATGGAGTAAAGGAAATCAACCTAGGTGAACAAAAATAATAATATTAAGGAGGATTTCCCTATTTTTACTAACCCCCTAGACTATAATATGGAAAAGGAACACATGGATATCAATGTGGACATTCTAATGGAGATGGTGAAGAATACCCTATTGGTATTATTCAAGACTATGCTAGGTTACTGAGAGGGGAAGGGTGAATCAGTAACCTTAAAAACTTTATCAACTATAGATCTTAATTGTAGTAATCAAATTACCATTTAGCTTATCATATCTGATCTAATTGCATGCATAAGAAACTGGAAACATAAAACATCCATAACACTTGAACACAATGATTTGGTGACCTAGAAACCTTCCAAATAGAAATTAAAACTAGGGTGGGGATGATACCCACAAAAATTCAATACTACAACATAAAGTTGGCCTATTAAGGCTTACAATGATCACTTCTGATGATCTACCCTATTAGGAGAAAATAGGACTACTAGGTCCACCTTGTTAGAGGTTTTATAAACACACAATGAAGTATGCACTCTATTAAGAGATTTAAGAAAGACTGTTAAGTCTACCTTGCGAAAGGATTTTGACTGGTTCACTTGTTAGGATGAAACAGTAGATCTCTAACTCACAACTGGATTATTGATAGAGATTGTTTAATTATACTGATCACTTTTCTATGATAGATTTTTTACTGCTGCTCCTTATGCTGATATGACCTTCATAAATATTTATCTGCTCCTTATATTTGCATTCTTGCACTTGCATTACATACACATTGCATTTCATACATTCATATTGATATGATACAATACATCACACACACACACACACACACACACACACACACACACATATATATATCAAACCAATTTGCAAAAGTACAACCATCATATAGATTAACACATATATCACAAAGTCGGCCCAAATGAAGACACTCAGGTTCTAAAGACTGACTTGGTGAAGTTTGAATACTCGGTGTCCACTATCATTACTTGGCATCATCATGCACTTGGTAGACATAGAAGCTCAGTCCATACTAATCACTTCAAAGTAGTTTTGAACTCAGTCTACACTGGTGACTTAGTAGATAATGTGTAACTTGGCATACACTGAATCACTCAGTAAACACATAAGCTCAATTTACACTAGCTTCACATTACATGAACTATGAATTCAGTAGAAACTGTAATGCTTGGGTTGAACTACTAAACTGAATCTACTCAGTTTAAACTATTGGGCTTCATACTAGCTGAATACACTTGGTAACCACTAAAATGCTTAGTAGGTATTGGAATTAGTTTAGAAAACTTAGCAGCAACTGTAGAACTCGATGGCTCCTGAATTACATAGAAAACACTATAGACTGTTCAATGAGCTCAATAGCCATTCAAAATATAAATAAGTGTGTGTCACTAATAAAAAACTTGACTGATATGTCAACAATCTCCCCCTTTGGCATTAGTGACAAAAACACTTATCAACCAAAATTTTATATACATCACCATGTGATACTAGCTTGGTAGAATATATTGTTTTGAGATTTTTCAAAATTTATCTTTGTAAGGTATATTGTATATCATCTATTATTTACATTCACCTCATAACATGTTTCTCCCCCATACTATGTGTCTTTATATATATCATACCATGTGTCTTAACAATAATTTCCCCCTTTTTGAAATAATGCCAAATATTTATTCAGAACTTATCTACATGGAGACACCAATATGAGATAAAGGATCAAAATATACCTTAAGAATAACTGCTAGGGTTTTATCCCAATTCTCTTGCAAAATATTACATGTATGTAGAGCAATTTTCACTTCTATAGAGAGTTCTATCATGTGATCTATAATATAGAAGTTGTTGTCATGGATCAAGGTTTTTGAGTAAACAATAAGTTTATGCATTGTATCCATGATAGGAAGGATCATATTTTGAATATCAATTAGTTTTGACTAGATCCTTGCTTCTTCTCTTAACAACTCTACCTATATGTCTGACAAAAATATGATCTTCATGTGATGTGCAAAGCTTAAACTATGGTCAAGTTGCAACTGCTGAGCACTGGCTTTCAAATCCTCATCATTTTTTGATAGTTTGCTCTTTATTTTCTTTGTAAAATTGGAAACATCACATAACTTCACAAAAAGTGATGTCGCATTGGTGCAAGATGATTCAATATTGGTCAAAATTGATGAAAGCTCAACTTGATGGATAGAAATTAGCTAAGAAATGTACACAAGCACTTTATTGTCAAATTTCTTTTTAGCTTTCTCAATTAACTTATCCTATCCAATAGTGTCCTCATTGAACTTTTGGACTACTTCTGCTAATTGCAACAAAATAGGTTGAGAAGAATCTACCTCAATACCTATTGCCTTAGACAAAATGTTTTTGGCATCATCTATAATTTTATACTCTTTGCCTCCTTCTTCTCTCAATTTTTGTTATGTTTCCTTCTTCTGGAGGAGTTCACCAAATATGTGCATTTGGTCTACAGTAAGATTATAAATGTCCCATTTGGGAATTTCTATTTCCTCATCTAATTCTATGTTCTCCTCTATCTCCTTTCCTCTACCCAAAAATTGTGTACTTGGTTGAGCCTTAGGTTCAACTATCCTTGTACTTAATGCTTTTGTGTCTAGGATGGAAACAATTGTAGATATACTAGGACTTGTAGTGAAAATTGATATAGTACTAACTGATGGAATACTAATAGGAATGCTTGTTGAATCCAAAACTAAAGAAGTCATAACTGAAGTATCCAAAATTGAAGTACTTACTACTGAAGAACTCAAAACTATAGAAGACACTATATTTATGACTGATGACATCAACTTAGTAGATGAAGTGGAAACCAATTCTGTTAATGATACATTGAGCTGAGTGGGGGCAAAAAGTGATTGGACATTTGAAGTTTCTGTGGTTGTCACAATCAAACTTGTTGAAGTTGTCTCTAAGATTGATGTAGCTACTAATTTGCTTGGAGAGTGAGGAAGTGAGGCAATGACTGTAGCTTATATCTTCATTGGGTCAATCTCCTCATCATCTTCTTTATCTTCCTTGGTAGCTTCTACCTCTTTATCTTATTCATCTTCCTCACTATCAAAATGTGTAGGCTCAGCATAAGTTTTACCATTATCACTTTCATCATCATCATCATCATCCTTTACATCTACTAGAAAGTCACTTGGTTTATGTATATGATAAACATTATTCCACATGTTTGTAGCATTCTTAACTACATGCTCTATATCTTTGATCAAAATTAAACATATATTAAATCTAAGAGTCATTTTATCTTCATTTTTCTTCAAAGACTCTTTTACCTCAGCATCTATCATGCTCAATAGAAACTTCCTTAGGGTTTGTGCGTAAATTTCTTTTTCTATTTGCATTGCAAAGTCCCATATTGGCTTTATTTTCTCTAACAATTCATTAGAGATTTGGGAGGCAATTTGATATGGTGAATACTTCCATTTTCCCATTTTGGTCAACACCAGTTCTTCAACCTATTTTTGCTCTACCTCTATCCTTGTTCCATACTTCAAAGATTTGAAGTTTTTTATACCTACATCTTCTTCCATTTGCTTCAAATTTTCTTGGAAGGTGGGACTAGGTTTGCTAAGGACAATATCACTTCCTTTCTTCCTAGACCTCCTTGTGAAGACTATAGTGGATGGCTTTGGTGGCTTGGTGAGGATCACCTTGCCTTTCTTCTTCATAGGTTCTTCTTCCTTTTTTGATTCCTCTTCATCCTCTACCTCTTCTACATCTTCTCCTTTGCCTTCAGTTAACATGAGAGGTGTGCTAGTTTTTAGTTTGGCTATCCTTCTCTTTCCTTTGTTAACTGCCTAAGGGAGTTTTATCTCTAATTCTATCCTTGCCTTGGGATCCAAAGTATGGCACCTTTGGATTAATAGGTTCATTAATCAAAGCCTCAATAATATCCTTTGCTTCATCAATATTTACCTCATAAGGAAGAGGTTTTACCCACATAATTTTGGGCTTCACTGCCTAAATGTAATCTTTGTCACAATCAACCATAAAGCATACATCATCTTTGTAATCCTCAAATAACTTCTTAGGTATCATAAACCTATTGTTCACTTTCTCTTTGAAGACTTTGAAGTATTTGTCCATATTTCTAACATAGTTCTCTCCCATTTATGAAATGTATTTATTTATCTGGTATAGTACAGGCACATCTTTTCTCCATACTATCATGCCTTTGGAAGGGAAGAACTTCTGAACATAAAAGAAAAAACACGTCAAGAGTGAACCAAATTTATAAGTGTTGTTTTTGGATGTCCTAATACTTTCCATGTTCTTGTTGGGTTGCTTCAACAACAAATTTTCCAAGTCATAAGATAGATTGTTTTTCACCACTTTATAAGCTAACTCCACGGCTTCACACGATACACTGTTAAGGCAACTCAAACTATATATCTTATGTGTTATAACATGAACCCCAAATTTTAGCTCTGCATCTATCACACTACTAATTTTCATGCCTTTGCCATCCCATTTTGCTAGGGTTTTCTTTTCAAATTCAGCCTGACCTAGGGTTTTAGTCATTTTGGCTTTGGTGAGCATGGGGAGGCCAGTGATGTGATGAATCATTTTCTTTGTAATCACAACTAGTTACTCAAGCCATAGTTGACCATTATGTACCCAGTTTAGAATGTATATAATCCATTCATTTGAAAACCTCGAGGCATGTGGGGAATATGTGTTAAACCTTTTTCTTCCAAATTCTTATGCTCAGGTTTAAGAATTTCATTAACACACAATTCACCTAGGGCATCATCCATTTCTAGGGTACCAGTTTCTTGAATAGAGCACTTGAAATGAGTATAAATATCATTAATAAGGAGTAAATTTGGAGGAATTTGCGATTGAGCTCCACTTGAGTCAAGGGGTTCATCAACTACAAGCACAAGTTTGAAATTTGGTGATTTCCATTCAACTCCTTGAACCAACATCTCAGACCCTCTCTTCACTTTGTTGCTGCTGCTAGATGCCATTTACTCAGTAAACTTTGAAAACCTAGATAAATTGCTGCAAATTCTCTTAAAGTTGCTTGATCGCACTGTAAGTCACTTCTTCACAATAGCACTTAGATTTCATGATGAGAAATGAGTTTGATTTTATGCCTTTTTGTTAAAACTTTGCAATTAATTCTTGGTACAAAGGTAGCTGAGTTAACATCATGCTTGATAGCCTATCATCCACTATTCTATTAATTATTTGGTGAAGACTTCATGACTTGGTAACCATGTTTGTCTTGCTACTCCTGACCTTGCTTGGTAGAGTCTATGACCCGACCTTACTTGGTAAAGAAGGTAACTCAGTGATAACTGATACCATTCTTCCTTAGTGATCATTTTGTATCTCCTTTCAATTGGAACTATTTGAATGTGATCTTGATAATGCAGTTCCAGTTCTCCTTTAGAAACCTAGTTGAAAATGGTGGAGCCACCCACTTCTTGAGTGACATGACCATAATTACTTGAACTAGCATCCTCGGTAGATTTAGGAATCCATTGCTACCTCATTTTATCTACTTTTTCCTTCTTTTCATCTTCAATTTTACCTATGTTCGTGCAATTTTTGGCTAGATGACCAAGTTTGGTACAAGTGAAACATCTTATGGTGGTACCTCTTCTCCTTGTATGATGCTTAATGCAATTCATGCCAATGTGTCCAAATTCTCCATAGTAATGACATCTACACCAAGTGTTGTAGTCCCAACTGAATATTGCTTTCATAATTTTCTCTGCTAGATTGAATGACTTAGTTTTGCATTCTGATGCCTTGTGACCTTGTTTCTTGCACTTGTGACACTTGCCCTCAAATTTTGGTTTCTCTTTGCATTCATTAGCCCTGTGACCATGTTGACTACAATTGTAGCATTTTCCATTAAATTTTGTTTTACCATTACTCTAACATTTTTTTGATGTATGACCTAACTTACCACAATGATTGCAAGTAGGTCTTTGATTCCTTTAAGCACCTTGTTCAAAGGATTCACCTTCTTCTTTGTATCCAATTCTTGCTTTTTTATTTTTCCTATAGAGGTTTTTCTCATTGAATTGAACCATGTCTTCTTGAGATTTCATCATTCTTTCATTGATTTTCTTTTCAATGTTTACGTCATTTTTCAATATTTCACTAGTTTTCTTTTCAGATCTCAGCTCATTTCTTATTCTTTCATTAATTTGTCTTTCTAAATTTAGATCATTCCTTAATCTTTAATTGCTCTATCTTTGGTTCATGATTTCCTCATTTGCATTGGAGATTTGATCCATAAGATCTGTATGCTGAAGGGATTTGTTTTGGATCCCATTATTTCTTCCATCCATTTCTTCTTTTATCTTGTTCCTTTGTTCCAAGATTTCACACAACCTTACTAACTGAATTTCTTGTTCTCTTTTTAGTTTTCTTACTTCTTCTTGGAGGGAACCATTATTCTCTAGGAGTTCTTTGATTGCATCATTTGCTTCATCTGAACTATTTGAAGGAAAAAAATCTTCAATGTAGAGATGGTCATTCATTTGATTTTCAAGTTTCGTTCTTCTTTTTAGGGATTGGGAAAGTTGCTCCTTAGCTTTTTTGAGTTGTGCAATGGCCATTTCCAGATCCAACTTTTCATTATCAATTGCCTTATCAAGTTTGAATATCTCTATTGTCCTTGATCTTTTCTCAAGTTGTTAAACTTTTTTCTTAGAACCACAAAGCTTTGATACCAATTGTTGAAATTATTCAAGACCATGCTAGGTTTCTGAGAGGGGAGGGGTGAATCATTAGCCTTAATTTTTTTTTATCAATTACAAATCTTAATTGTAGTAATCCAATTACCATTTAACTTATCATATCTGATCTAATTGCATGCATAACAAAGTAGAAACATAAAACATTCATAACACTTGAACACAATGATTTGGTGACCCAAAAACTTTCCAAATAGAAAGTAAAACTAAGGTGGGGATGACACCCACAAAACTTCAATACTGTGGCATAAAATTGGTCTGTTAAGGGTTACAATGATCATTTATGATGATTTTCCCTATTAGGAGCAATTAGGATTGCTAGGTCCACCTTGTTAGAGGTTTTATGAACACACAATGAAGTATGCACTCTATTAAGAGATTTAAGAAAGACTGTTAAGTCTACCTTGTGAAAGGATTTTGACTAGTTCACCTGTTAGGATGAAACAATAGATCTCTGACTTACAACTAGATTGCTGATAGAGATTCTTTGATTGTATTGATCACCTTTCTATGATAGATTTTTTACTGCTGCTCCTTATGTTGATATGGCCTTCATAAATCTTTATCTACTACTTATATTCACATTCTTTCACTTGCATTACATACACATTGCATTCCATACATTCATATTGATATGATAAAATACATCACATATATATATCAAACCAATTTGCAAAATTACAAAGTTGTCAATCATATAGGTTAACACATATACCACAAAGTCAGCCCAAATGAAGACACTCAAGTTCTGAAGACTGACTTGGTGAAGTTTTGATACTCGGCACCTACTCGATATTGTCATGCACTTGATAGACATAGAAGCTTGGTCCATACTGATCACTTCAAAGTAGTCTTGAACTAAGTCTACACTGGTGACTCGATAGATACTGTGTAACTTGGCTTACACTAAATCACTTAGTAAAAACATAAGCTCAATTTACACTAGCTTCACATTACATGAACTATGAATTTGGTAGAAACTACAATGCTTAGGTTGAACTACTAAATTGAATCTTCTCGGTTTAAACTGCTGGGCTTCACACCAACTAAATACACTTGGTAACCACTGAAATACTCAGTAGCTATTAGAATCAGTCTAGGAAACTCAGTAGCAACTGTAGAGCTTGGTGGCTATTGAATTACATGGAAAACATTGTAGACTATTCAATGAGCTTGGTAGCCATTCAAAATCTGAATGTGTGTCACTAATAATAAAATTGACTGATATGTCAACATACCCTAGTGGAAAATGTTTCTTTTATGCCTAAGAACTTGATGATTGTTAGAGCATGGTCAAAAACATAACCAAAAGCCTATGTTAATTTGCATTCTTGATGGGATCACTTCTCTTAAGGAAAAACCTTCCACAACTAACCCCAAATTGGATAGTATCATGGATAGTACTTAAACCCTATCCCAATGCATCAACAAGATTAAAGAGGATCATGAGAATCACATCAATAGGTTGTAAGGTATTTTAGTAACTTGTAGGATATAGTCAAGGTAGTGGTTATTTTTAGAAAAAATATTATGGATAACTCTATAGAAGGTCTTATTGTCATGTCCCCTTTTCAAATAATTAAAAATAATAATCTTTGCTAAGGTAGGTAGGCTCAAAAAGGTGAAGTTTCAACAAAAAGGGCTAATATTTGAAAACCAATGGACTAATAAATGAAAATTATTACTAAAATATGTTTAATTAACCCTTCTTGGTCATGATTTAGTGTTATTCCCTCTTTTAAAGGGATTTGGAGGCATTTTGAGCTCATTCTAGAACTTGATTTTTGCTCATTGCATTGTTGTTGTTCAGAGGTTGCCAAACCTGTGGAGAAGGAAACCCAAGGATAGGAGTTTATAGGTTTCTAGGAAGGCTAAGGATGGGATTTTAAAGCTATTCCATGTGCAAGCTCATGCAAATTTTTTCCTTTGTGTTGAACAGTGCAAATCTGTGGGTTTTCGGGTGTGTTTTTGTAAGAATTTGGTGTTGCCGGGTGAGTATTTCATATCAGTTTGGGTTGATGTTGTATTTCAAAAATTTAGACATTAAAATAGAGCTGAATATATGTATTGGGTCATGGTTATACTTCTATGATATATTATTAGTGTTTTTGTGGTATTTTCGGGCTATTTTGTGTTGTTTTTGAGAGCCTGATGAGCATTGTTTTTGTCCTCCGTTTGGGAGCTATTGTGTAAAATCTATATAGATTTAGAAATATAATTTTTTAGGCTGTTATTCTGGTGAGATTTCTATAAAAATGTCTACTTTCAGATTTATTAATAATATGTGAAGCTGTGAAGTTTTTGGCACTATTTCGGACATACCCAATTTGGGTTTTATTGAGAAATTGGTGAATCTTCATAATACTGGTTGTTTGATTTTAAAAATCTAATTAGAGGCTTTAAATATCATATAAAATTAGAAAGGGGACATTTCAGTGGTATCAGAGCTATGATCTTGCTAGTCTGAGGGTTTGTAGAAGTTTGCATGCAACTAAGTGAAAGAGAAAAGAGTTATTTGCAGTGAGAAAAGAATAACGAAATTTTGATCAAACCTCCAATTAAAAGTAAAAGTAAAAAATCCAAGGAAGGAAAAAGTATGGCTGATCTAGATGAGATGGAAAAGAAATTCTTCTAAGACATCCAGAATACTCAGAAGAAAACAGTGGATAGTTTGGCAAAAACTAGAGAGGCTTAATGAATATTGACAGAAAAACTACAAGGAGTTGCATCTACTAATGAGAAAGGGAGCACTTTAGAGGAGCCAAGAAATCTGAAACCCACACCCTCTAAATCAACAAAAACTATTTTTCTGCCTGCAGATGAGCCACCAGTACCAAATCTAGCCCTTAATCCTGTGGAAGAGATTACAGGTAACTTGATTGCATTAAGAGCTACTTACAATGGCTTAGATGATGACTTTCATAGTTCGGTTCCTTTTAGAGAATATGTGGATATGATGAACACTTTGATGCCCAAGAAGGAGTACAGGAGGGAACATGACATAAGTGGAAGAGAGCTCAAAAATAACATAAGCAAGTTTACAGCACCTACTTTTGATGGAACAAATAAAATTTTAGCTAGAGCATGGCTACAAAAATTATAGACCTTCGTCACACTTAACCTCATGAAGGAGAGTGATGCCGTTCAATTTGCAAGTCTACACTTGGAAGATGTAGCCTATGATTGGTGGTATCATAGAATGACTACTCAAGGTCATGATCAAGTAACTACATTTGACAATTTCAATCAAAGAGCGATAGATAGATTTGACCTCAAGGATGATGAAGAGTATTTTAAAGAATTGTAAAAGTTGAAGCAAACCAAATCAGTTAATGAGTATATAGAAGACCTTCAAAAAGTGGTTGTTATGGTACCTGATATGAGTGAAAAGAGGATTGTTTATCTTTTTCTTGATGGTTTGGAAGATTCTGTTAAGGGTTTGGTTAAGGCTTTCTCACCTTCAACCTTATAGGAAGCTATCAAAAGAAGCTTGCAACTTGAAACTTGTGTGCCTATGAAACCACTCACTAATCAAAAACCCTCAAATCTTTGGTAACATAAGGGGAATTTTTAGAAAAAAAACTTTTCCAACAATACCACCAAAAGATCTGATAAATGTGCAAAAAAGAAGGTAGATGAAGAGACTAGGAGTGAATTACAAAGGAAAAAGCTTTGTTTCACTTGTAGAGAACCATGGGTTCTAGGACACAGATGTTTGGGGAAAGGTCAAGTACACTATATTGAAGTTGCTTTAGAATCTGATTCACATGAGCATGAGGAATTTCATGACACTAAGGAAGAGGAAGAAGAAGACAAAGAAAAAGAAATCAGCAAGGATGGCACTTTAGAAACATTATCAGGAGTCCCTGTTAGTGTAGTTTTTTATTTTTCCTATTTTGCTAGGTTTTTTCTACTCTTTTAATAATCTCACTTAGGTTAATAAAGCATGTCTTATTTATTAGGTGAATGGTTGTGAGGTGTCACCTTCCTACATGTGAGCATCCATTAGCTATCTTGGGAAGATACTTTGCTATCTTTAGTCCGATAGATGGTTGCTCCTCATTGGTTGATGTTGCCACCTCCTCCCTCTTCCTAGCCTATATAAGCATGCTACCTAGCTTGTATTTGTATCTCTGATTTTTGCATCCTCTTAATGCTATTTTGCTTCTAGCATTTGCATTACTCTCTTGGAGACTAACTCTATGATGCTATTTTGATTTTGTATCATTCACATTCATAGTTTAGATATTTATTCTTTGCACTAGTTTTTTGGGTTATTAATCTTATCAGATTCCAACATGGTATCAGAGCTTTTCTATGTGCAAGAGTAGATTTTAGTTTCCTTATTTGAGAGATTCGGGGGGGGAGGCAAATAAACTTTATTGTAGTTTTTTGAAAAATAAAGTATGCTCTTCTCTTGCATCTTTGGATGATCTTGAGAATCAGAAAAGTTTTGACAAAAACGGTTTTCTCTGGGGTTTCAATCTCAAATCTGACAACCAACTTGCATATTTGGAGTTTTCAATCAGTTTTGCAGGTTCTAGCATGCCATTGATGGACTTAGGAAGCTGATCCAGCATTTGCATGTCATATTCTGGTTGCTGGGGTCATTTTTTAATTTTTGGAGCCATTTTTTACTGTTAAAGTCATCTTATTTACACTACAGCAACATTTTTTGTACATCAGCAAGAAAAACACTTATTGAGTTTTATTCGCAGCCCAAAAGAACCATCTGGGTATCTTTTAGATTTTGCATGCAAGCTGTATATTTTGCAGAATCGAGCATGCAAAGCTATAGCCATACCCCTCTCCATTGGCAGTCGCAGATTTGAACGCAGTTTTCAAATGTATCGTTCTTGCTCATACGGACTCTGATTTTGATGATTCTTGTTATGAACTTGGCTATTTTTTTGTGCTCTATCCACTAGTGGAGTTGTTTTTTGATTTTCATGCATGAATTCTTTAGAAATTGCAGATTCTCAGCCGTGACTGTGCACAGTTATCGTTTTGAAAACTTCGGAGGATCATAACTTTCTCATACGACCTCATATTGAGGCGATTCTTTTTTTGAAACTGCATGATTTTTTGAGTAGATCACAGGGGTGCTATTTGTTTCCTTGATTATTGTGCCCAAGTTTCACTTTTAGCATATGCTCTTCATGAGGAGGCCCTGTTGGTTTTCTCACCGTAACTTGAGCATACGAACATATTTTTTTGATCTGAAAAATGCATTGAAAAGCTGGTTTCGAGATGGAGATAATGGTATAGGTTTTTTTTATTTTTTCTGCATTTTGGTTGCATGTTTTGGCAGTCAAAGCCAGATGTTCTATTTTTCCTTCTGGGAGCCATATCTCGCTCATTCAGACTCTTTTCTGGGCTCGCCAGATATCGTTGGAAAGCTAGTTCTGTGAGTTATTTAGTTACAGAGGTCTTTTATCCAGATTCTACTCCAAGTTCTTTCTCCTTCAAGTTTTGCACTTTCTCACTCTGGTGGATTACTTGGATTCTACAGGTCCTGGAATCTCTTCTTCTATTCTTTTGGCTCACTCTTCTTTCTGACTTCTAAGCATTGTATGCTTCAATTCTGTTGCATTCCTTTTTCTGTAAATGCACTAAGATAAAGTGCCTACTTTTGTATATCTGAGATCTTGTATACCTTGTGTTTATTTGTACTCGCACTCAGTTATAAAGTGCCATGGGGGGTCATGATGTTTTGCCATTTTGTGCTCATCCACCTTTGTCAAGTGAATTTTTCTTCCACGACATTGGCCCATGCAGTGTGTCAGTGACACCACCCTTTATCTTGTGCTTGTACTTCTATTGCACTGTTGGTGTTCCAGATTCTTCTTCTTGCAGATTTTTTTGGCATTGCATTTTAGTGTTCCTGTCACCCCTCTCCCTATTCAACATTATGGGGGGGTTCACCTGGTTTCTCTATTGCTTTTTTGGTTTGGTTGAGTGATCTATGTATTCATTTTTTGTTCCTATGTACTAGGCGGATGTAGTGGCTAGGCACCTATGCATTTTGGTGAGATGGTTCATCTACTATATAGACACTCATTCATTCATACCTTTGGAGGTCACCTCTTCGATTGATCAACTCTTCAGACTTTATCTTCTCTACCTGATCATGCACTATTTCAATGGGGGTTCCAGCAGTTTCTTCTGACAGTGTTTGCAGCTTCATGCTTCAGAGATGCTTCATGCTCTTTTTTTGTTCCTCTCTTTGGGACATTTCCTAGATTGGAGGCTTAGTTTCCTTCATCTAGTTCTTTTTCTTGTATTGGGTACCTGATCAGGCCTTGTTGCTGGGACCCATTTTCCTGCTTTCATAGCTTTGCTAGGTTAGCATCCACCTAAGCTTTGCTTATGGGGGGGTGTTAGTGTAGTTTTTTATTTTTTCTATTTTGCTAGATTTTTCCTACACTTTTAATAATCTCGCTTAGGTTAATAAAGAATGTCTTATTAGGTGAATGGTTGTGAGGTGTCACCTTCCTACATGTGAGCATCCATTAGCTATCTTGGGAAGATACTTTGCTATCTTTAGTCTGATAGATGGTTGCTCCTCATTGGTTGATGTTGCCACCTCCTCCCTCTTCCTAGCCTATATAAGCATGCTACCTAGCTTATATTTGTATCTTTGATTTTTGCATCCTCTTAATGCTATTTTTCTTCCAGCATTTGCATTACTCTCTTGGAGACTAACTCTATGATGCTATTTTGATTTTGTATCATACGCATTCATAGTTTAGATATTTATTCTTTGCACTAGTTTTTTGGGTTATTAATCTTATCAGATTCTAACAATCCCAAGATACCATCCCTTTCGAATTCGAGGGGTACTAGCAAGGAAAATGTTGACAGTTATTCTTGATAGTGGGGCAACTCACAATTTGATTGATGAGGGATTTGTCATCAAAAGAGGGCTTAAAGCAGAAGATTTTGAGGGATTCAATTTTACTGTAGCTAATGGATTCACTATGCCTTGCACATGGGTGGTGAAACAACTCAAGATGACCTTAGGAGATTATGAGTTATGTGATGACTTCTATGTTGTTGGCATTGGGGAGACAGATCTTGTATTGGGTGTTCAATGATTGCACTCTATTGGAGGCTATTACATGAACCATCAAACTATGGAGTTTAAATTTCATTCCAATGGGAAAGAAGTCTTATTGAGAGGCTTATCAAATGCAGCACCTAAGGTGGTCTCTGCAAAGAGGATGGAGAGGAATTTTAGAAGAGGACAAGTAGCATGGGCAGCAGGAGTCATAATCCATCCAACAAGCTCTCCAAAGAATTAAGGTAATTTCCATTTTGAAATTCAAAATATTCTTGATAAGCATAGTATAGTTTTCAATGACTATAGGAGATTTGTCAAGGGATTTTCTCAGATTGCTGCCCCCTTGACTGATTTGACAAAGAAAGGAGCTTTTTTTTGGATAGAAGAGGCACAAAAAACATTTGATAAGCTTAAGAAGGTAATGATTTCATGCCCTGTGGCTGCAATTCTAGATTTCTCTTTACCTTTTGTTGTTGAATGTGATGCTTCTAGAGAAGGTATAGGGGCTGTCCTAACTCAAAGGGGACATCCAATAGCATTTGAGAGTAGAAAATTAAATCAATCAGAGAAAGGTTACTCCATCTATGATACGGAAATGTTGGCAATCATGCATGCACTTCATAAGTTTAGACAATATTTGGTATGTGGGAGATTCATTGTAAAGACAAACCATAATAGCCTTAGGTTCTTCTTGAACCAAAGGGATTTGAATGATCGTCAAAAAAAATGAGTAAGAAAATTACAAGCTTATGATTTTGATATTGAATACATGAAAGGAAAGAATAATGTGGTTGCTGATGCTCTCTCAAGAAAGCCCACTTTGTGTTCCTTAACATCTATCTTTGCTGATTGGAAAGTCTCCATAATTTAAGAGTATGCTAAAGATTCCTTTGCCACCAAGATGTTGGATAAGTTAGTGGATGATAACAAGTACAAGGTTGTTGACAAATTGATTTATTACAAAAAAAAGATCTTCTTCTAGTGCCAGGATAAAAAATTAAGGAGAGGATATTGAGGGCCTTTCATGACACACCTTTGGCTGGTCATCAAGGATACTTCAAGACATACAAGCAAATTCATGAAGGAGGATGTCCTTAAACACATTAAGGAATGTATGGTATGCCAACAAAGAAAGAGTGAGCAAAATTTTCCTATAGGATTGTTGCAGCCACTTCCTATTCTTGAACAAAAATGGGAAAGTATTTCCATGGACTTCATCACTGGCTTGCCCAAGGTTCAAGGTAAGGATTGCATATATGTGGTGGTAAATAGACTAACTAAGTATGCACATTTCTTTCCTATCACATCTGATTTCAAGGCATCACAAGTGGCCAAATTATTCTTCAAGGAAATTTTTAGATTACATGGCTTGCCTAGAAACATTGTTAGTGATTGGGACAGTAGATTTCTCAGCTCTTTTTGGAAGGAGCTCTTTCATTTGGCAAGAACTAAACTCGCTCCTAGTACTAGCTATCACCCTCATATAGATGGACAAATAGAGATAGTTAATAAATGGATAAAGGGATATTTTAGGAACTATGTTTCAAATCAACAACATGCCTGGGTGAAATGGTTGTGTACACTCGAAAGTGTCCCACTCTAAACCATTCTATCCAAATGATTTCATGAGTTTGGAATGTCTGGATGTCGGCTTAGAGCTCCCTATCCACGGAGTGCAAGAGAGTGTATTTCAAATTCAAAGGCTCTCAGATGAGCTTTAGAGATACTCTTCTTGCTAGTAAACCATGGAATGGGAGGTTCCAAAGACAAGATGCAAGAATGCAAATGTCCCAAGGAGTTCCTCAAGAATGCAATGCAAGTATGGAAACTAAGTTAAGATGATAATGCAAAATGTAGCTATGCTAAAACATGTATGAGAGTGTTACAATACCATTATTAAGCTATGTGAGATTAAGATACATGTAAAAATGAAAGCTAAGCTAAGATGCTATGATATGAGAGAATGTAGACAAGAAATAGAAATTCTCCACAAAGCTCCAAAGAAACCTGTTAGAAAACCTGCAGCATAACAATATTCAAAATGAGGATGATGGATGGGGAAAGCTCTCTCCCTTTTAAAGATGTATGGACGGTGGAGATCAAGATGAAGATGGTGGATGATCAACGATGGAATTCGAAAATAGGAGTGATCCATGTGCACACACAAATCAACCAATAGAATATAAGTTGACTTGTCATATAAGACAAAAGTCACAAAGCCTTTTCTTTTAATTGCAAAATAGAAAAAGGACTTTATGTGTGCACTTTAAGTGGGTTATAAGAATGGGTTCTTTTATTTAATTAAAAGGGGACATGTTATTGTAATCAAATAATGAACTTAGGATAGCATAGTCAAACTATAGGTTATAATCAAATAAATTGATTATTAGCAATTTGGCTTAGGTAAGTGATTAAATTAATTTAGCCAAAATGTTGAAAAGGGGGCTAATAGTCTAGATGACCATTTTTAGGTGATTACATTTGCCCCTCTTTGACTAATGCGTGATCGATCTGGGAACACATTATGTCAAAGAAAATAGAAAGCCAAGTAGGCAGTGATAGATATAGATATCTGATTTTGAAGAACAAAATGTAGAAAAAGATAGCAAGTCCTAAATGTACAGCCTAATAGTGGTAGTACTGAACACTAGGAAAAGATGATGTCAGAATTCAAGAAGAATGCTAACACTTAGCAAAGTAGATAGATCGAGAACAAGTGAAAAGATCAAACAAATGCTCCTAAGAAATAGATAGCTGTAACAATCAGCAATAGAGTATTTCTGCCCCCTCGAGATCGAAATTGAAACGAGGTGAGGGGATGCAGAAACCAACTAGACATGAGAAAATTAGAATAGAACAATGTCCAAGATGACAGATAGATGATTAGAACCCAAGAATGACTATAAGAAACTGATAAAATGCCCCAGTTTGACTAGAGTTGACCTTGAAGGATATATCATAAAATTAGGTCAAATCTAGTAGAAAGATGATTTAGATGTGAAACAGTGAATTGAAGTAGATATGAAGTATGGAAATGATGAAGACATGAATAAATGAAGATGCCCCAGTGATGATTCGGAGATTAGACCTCAAAAGGTTAGCTAACTGCTTAGAAGAAAGTAGAATTTTAAAAGACAATTTTGACCATCAAGATGAACTCGAATTTGGATTTCGATCCCGAAAATGAATCTAGGACGTCAAAATTATTTAAGAGGTCAAAACTTTATATAATGTGATGACAAGATAGAAAAGAGATGAAGCAAAAGATTAAGAAGGTGAAAAGACATGAACAAGAAGAAAGTAAAGAAATATATGAAAGGAGTTAGCTGATATGTCCACAAAAAGATGAAGAGAGAGCTCTCCCCATATGCAAGAATGCAAGACTAAGCTAGAAAATGAACCTAAAATGCAAGATAACATGCAAAGTGGTTTACTAGCAAGAAGTGCATAACATTTAGACTCTTAATTTCATCATTGAGCATTTATTAGGGACATCATGAGATCATACAACCATCACTAGTATAACTATGAGGATATGAATATGATCGATATTAGATAGGTATGTGGAAATCCAATCTAAGCATCAGAGACATGTAAGTCAAGATAACTACATGATTAGATTCCCTAAGTTTAATTTAGCAAGATTACACCTGTATCAAGGCATAAGCGCCAGGATAAACCCTGAGTGCGGTCTTGCAAAACAATTAAGGATGATACATTTATAAGTCAAAGTGTTGAATAGGACAAGCATGAATGCTTACAACACTATAGACAAACAAAAGTATACCCACAAGCAGAAATCAAGAAAATATGTCCCATGCCCCCAGTCTTCTAGTCAATGACATCCTTGAAAGACTATTAGGGAGGGAACACTTGGCAAAGAAATCATCATAGACAACACACAAAGTAGATAAAGATTAGCATAGCTCAGTTGTTTAGGTGTTAAAGTGCGTGTGTGTAAGTCACTTGGCCATTTCTTCCAGACTTGATTCTGATAGTGAGAAATATCACGACATCAGAGACCGTAGGTAAACTATCTGTAAAGTGTTGAAAAACACTTGATGTCAAAGTGGGGGAAGTGTTGAGAAACACTATTTTGTGAGTTGTCAAAGAAACCCTAATGCACAAGAATACCTCAATAGGCTAAGTAGCTATGCCCCCAAGATGAGGACAAGAAACAATTCCAAGCCAGGAAATGTGTAGCGAAGTGGATGATTGAGACTGATAGACATAGGTGCGAGGGTTTCAAGTAGTGCCTGTTTCTAGGTTTTCACCACTTTGACAGATTTTTTTTTTTGTTTTTTTTGGTGATACATCAAAGTGAGGTTTTCACTAAGATGATCATTTTTTCAGGACATTTTCTAATTTTTAAGATTTTTTCAAGCTCATAGATATATACAAGATAGCTGAGCAGCAAGCCTCTAAGTATAGAACTTCTTCAAGTGTAGGATGTTGATAGGTTCTGCAAGTTCTTCACCCTCTGAAGCAGACAACTGGTAAGCACCAGACCCAAATGATGTTGTGATAATGTAAGGACCTAACTAGTTAGGTTCAAATTTCCCTTTCTGTTCTCAATTTTGCTAATTTTTGGGATTCTCTCTAAGCATGAGTTCACCAACTTGGAACTCACGGGGGTGAACCTTTTTGTTATATTGTGTAGACATGCACTTCTGATAAGCTCTCATGTGATCAAAAGCAGCCTTGCGCCGTTCATCCAGAGTCTCTAATTCCTGTACTCTCATAGCTCTATGGTCTTCATCGGTTATTAACCCATGTAAGGAGATATGCAAAGAAGGTATTTCGACTTCTAATGGGAGAACAGCCTCAGAGCCATAGACTAGAGAAAAGGGTGCAGCCCCTGTAGGAGTACGAATAGAGGTTCTATAGGCCCAAAGTGCCAGATTTATTTGCAAGTGCCAATCTTTCCCAGACTTGTGAATTGTGCGGTGTAGGATTTTCAACAATGTTTTATTAGAGGCCTCAGCTTGGCCATTCCCTTGGGGATAGTAAATAGAAGACCAGTGTTGCTTAATTTGAAACTTTTTGCACATCTGTTTTAAGTCTTTATTTTTGAACTATCCTCCATTATCTGTAACAATAGAGGATGGGATACCATATCGACAAATGATGTGATTCAGTATAAACAGGGCAACATGTTTGCATGTAGCAGCAGATAATGGTACAACTTCAACCCATTTAGTGAAATACTCCGTTGTTGTGATGATGAATTTATGACCGCTGGATGAGCTTGGATGGATCTTTCCTACCAAGTCAAAGGCCCATTGCTGAAATGGCCAATATGTCACAAAAGGGATTAACTCTCACCCAGGAGCATGTATCAAGTTACCATGGAGCTGACATTTTTGACAAGACTTTGCATAGCGTACAACATCAGCTTGCATGGTGGGCCAGTAATAACCCGTCCTAAGCAGTTTTCGAGCAAGTGCAAGGCCATTAGAATGCACCCCACAAATGCCATCGTGGACTTTGGCAAGTGCCTTCTCGGACTCTTCTAGTTCTAAACACCTAAGCAACGTTTTGTCTAGACCCCTCCTATACAAGTCACCAGAGACCAAAGTGTAGTGTGAGGCATTACAAAGGAGTTGGCATTTTTGGTTGCGCATGAGGGTTTCAAGAATAATTTGATCATGTAGGTAGGAGAAAATAGCTGCATAGCGGGAGGAATCATGACCTACAACAGTGTAGATCACCTGGTTATCTGTAGAATCATAGGCTGGATGACGCAATTCTTCCACCAGGAACTCAAATCGCGATTCATGTTCTTGTAATTGGAGGATAGATGCTAAGGTGGCCATAGCATCAGCAGCCTTGCTTTCTACTCTAGGAATTTGTTGGAATGTTACAAAGGTAAAATAGTTCCTTAGAGCATCTATCAACTTTTTATAAGGGATCAATTTATCATCCTTTGTTTGATATTCATTATTCACTTGGTTCACAACCAGTTGAGAATCCCCATAGATGTGTAGCTCAATTATTCGCCATTCAAGGGCCATTTTGATACCATTTGTTAATGCTTCATACTTTGCAATATTGTTTGTACATGGGAACAATAATTTGTAGGATTTTGGGATCGTATAACCATGAGGGGAAACAAACAACACCCCTGCTCCTGCTCCATTCTGTGTATGGGATCCATCAAAAAACATTTTCCATGTTCTATTAGTAATGTTCATGATTGAGGCATCTAGAAACTCAATTTGTAGAGGTGCTACATCTTCAAGTGGGAAGTCAGCCAACTGGTCAGCTATGGCCTGTCCTTTGATTGCCTTATGTTCAACATACTGAATGTCAAATTCGAAAAGAATCATCATCCATTTAGCAAGGTGACCAGTAAGTGCAGCTTTACTTAATAAATATTTCAAAGGGTCTATCTTGGCAATCAAGTGAACTGTGTGGGCCAACATATAATGCCAAAGTTTTTGGGAGGCAAAAACTACAACAAGGCATGCCTTCTCTATACTTGTATAATTTAGTTCATAAGCCACCAAAGTTCGACTAATATAGTATATGGCTCTTTCTTTACCCATCTCATCACTTTGGGCTAAGAGTGCTCCTAGAGAAGAATCCTTAGCTGAAATGTACAGAATCAAAGGTTTTCCCATAATGGGTGGCATCAAAACTGGCGGTTTTGCCAAGTATCCTTTGATTTGGTCTAAGCTTTGTTGACAGTCACTGTTCCAAATATGGGTAGATCCTTTATGCAGATTTTTATTGAAAGGTTGAGCCTTATCAGCTAATTGAGAGATAAATCTTCTTATGGATTGTAGCCGTCCTTGCAGACCTCTAAGCTGACTGATAGTCTTTGGTGGAGGCATATCCATGATAGCTTGGACCTTTTCAGGGTCAACCTCAATGCCTTTTGTTGAGATGATATAACCTAGCAATTTTCCAGAAGTGACACCAAAGGCACATTTTTTTGGATTCAACCTAAGTTGGAATTGTTCCATACGGTCCAATATCAAACTAAGGTCTTTGAGATGTGTGTCTCATTTCTTTGATTTCACCAGTGTGTCATCAACATAGTCTTCCATGTTTTTATGCATCATATCATGAAAGATGGTTGTCATTGCTCTTTGATATGTAGCGCTAGCATTTTTGAGCCCAAAAGGCATGACATTCCAGCAAAAGGTACCCCATGGACATGTAAAGGCTGTCTTTTCTTGGTTTGTTGGAGCTATCTTTATTTGGTTGTACCCAGAAAATCCATCCATGAGCGAGTACATCTCATAACCCGCAGTCATGTCCACTATCATATCGATGTTTGGTAGTGGAAAGTCATCCTTGGGGCACGCTTTATTGAGGTCTCTAAAATCAGTACAGACTCGTATGGATTTTTCATGCTTGGAGACAGGTACAATGTTGGAAATCCACTCAGCATAATCAATGGCCCTAATGAAGTTTTCATTCAATAGTTTTTCTAACTCTATCTTGACCAGTAGAGCCACATGTGGATGCATTTTTCTTAACTTCTGTTTGACAGACTTGACATCTGGTGAGATTGATAAGTGATGCATGATGAGATCTGTATCAAGCCCTGGCATGTCAGAGTATGTCCATGCGAAGTTGACCTTCTTGTCTTGAAAGAACTAAGCAAACTGTGTCTTTTCTTTGTCTGACAAAGATTGAGCTACATGGATAATCTGAGGACATTCTTCTGTTCCCAAGTTGATAGGCTATGTAGGTTCGACTAGAACCGAAGATCTATCCTAGAAATAGCTTGGCAGACTACCAAGTACCTCACCTGCAGGTGCCTCAAAGAGGTTTTCGCCATTAGATACGTCTTTATTTTTACTTTTTTGAGGGTCAGACACTGCCACAATGTGGTTTTCGCCGTCTGATCGCTTATTTTTTCTTTTAATTTTTTGACTGAGGTACTTGATATCTGATTTCGTCATGTTAACTGCGGGTTCACTGGTGGAAGAAATGATAGGTTCAATTGCGTTTAGATAACAAGCGATCTCATAGTCATTTTGGAAAGACCGTATTTTAGGTTTTTGATTTTGGATAGACCAATCTATGAGCTCTGGGTAAATTAGCGAGAGTGAGGGAGAAGTTTCAATGTGATTGATATGGAAGGAGTCATCTCTGGTGACCTGTGAAGTTGAGCCTATAGAAAATGTCGCAAAAGAGTCCAGCTCAGGAATAGTCCTAGAGGAACTAGCGTGATCCATTGAGACATGTTGTGAGTCAAACTCATCTGACCTCATACTAGACCGTTCGACTACATTGGGTTGGGTTGCATAGGCATGAATGACATCCACCCCTAGCTCACAAGATGCATCAGAGAGGCTTTCCCATTCATACTCATGAGAATCTGTACTTTGACCCCTATTTATGAGATGAGCAATATTCTGCCTAATTCATCCTCTATTTATGTCCTCAGAAGTAGACCCTTCTTGTTCATGTTGTTGGGAGGTAGAAGCTTCTTCATTATTAGCAATAACTATGTCTTCTCCCCAAAGGAGGGAAGTGAGAGGAACAAAGTCTTCATCTTGTGTAGTAGTAGCAATTACGGGAGAGTCATCATCCTCCGATTCACTAGACATGAGTAATATTTGACTACAGTTTGGTGTATTATTGTCTAGCCCAAAGCCTAGACCAGCGGTGTCTCGAGCATCATGACCTTGAGTGTGACTTAAAGGTTCAACTAGAGCATTCTTACAACTAGTTAAGGACCCGTGGCCCTGGTAGCCCATTTTTGTCAAAAATTTATAGCCTTTTCCATATTTTTTGGGAGAAATAGGGGTAGTCATTGTAACCTCCTCGTCTTCCTCTTCTCTGTAGATCCAGTCCCTAATGGCTCGTTCTTCCTTCTCTGCTTCCAGTGGTATGGAAGATTGCACAAAAGTGCCAAAAAGTGTCATAGCAGAAGCAGAAGACTTCTTTGCAATAGTTGGTTTCCCATAAGACCGAGGGGAAATTGGTAAGGCAGCAATAGAGTCCAAAGTGTACTCACCCATACCAAGGCTCATCATTTTCAGTTTTTGTTCACATTCTGTGAAAGATGGTGCTGGCTCATGAGAAGAGCGATTGTGTGGGACTAGCGTTTCGGCAGCAGATAATGTGTTGATAGACATGGAGTTGTCACCGGGGACAACCACTTCAGTACCATTAAAAGGGAACTTAATGCACTGATGGTATGTAGAGGGTACTACTTGCATATCATGAATCCATGGTCATCCCAACAACAAGTTGTATGCAAGTGGTATGTCTAAGACTTGGAAAATGACATTCTTCTCAACTGGACCAACTCTGATTGGAAGTACAATTAGACCTTTAGAAGGCCTTTCAACCTCATCATAGGCCTTTATAGTGATCTTGCGCTTAGGATCGATGGCAAATTCAGACATGCCCAATTGTTGGATTACATTGAATGAAATGATATTTAACCCTGCACCATTGTCTATCAAGACTCGATGAACACGGGTACGAAAGATTTGAACTTTGACATGAAGGGCAAGGTTATGGGGATGACTAAGAGCTTAGTCATCTTCTTCAAAAAAGGTGAGATAGTGGGGCGAGGAGATGTGGTTCACCATAGCTTGGAATTTTTTTGCATCAATATCTATGGGAACATTGGCAGAATGTAAAGCTTTCTCAAGGATATCCCTGTGCAAAGGAGATAACTCTAGCAATTCAAAAATGGAGATTTGTGCTTGTGTGCATTGCAGTTGGCTAACGAGATCATAGTTGGAGATCTTGGAAGTAATTGGTTGCTTAGATGATGAAGCATTTTTAGGATCATTAGCAACTTTTAGGACAACCTTAGATTGCCCCCTAGTGACAACGTTAAGTGGTTCACCCTGAGAAGATGAAGACTTAGCCACTCGGAGTACCACCTTGGGTCTAGTATCAATATGATCTTGAGGAGTGGATCATGTCCTTAAGACCACTCTTGGTCGTTCATCTTTAGCATCATAATTTGGCCAGTTGTCATTGTTGGAGCTTGCCATACATATGTATTCAACGGGCTCAAGCATGCTTATAACATTATCAGTGTTAGCATAAGCATAACTAATTTTGGCGTCATGATTCTTTTTGGCAGCTACCCTTGAGGTCTCTTCCTTTTCGTATTCAGGTAATGGTTTTTGGAAAGCCTTATGATCAGTATTCTTAACAAGGCCATCTGTAACAACTTTTCCAGCTTTGATGAGGTCTTGAATTTCATCTTTGAGTTTCAAGCAATTCTCTATGTTATGTCCTTTACTTTGGTGATAGCTACAAGTATGATCTTCTCTCCACCATGGAGGTCTAACAGGTGGATCGTAAGGACGTGAGTTTTCTAGTAAGGTAACCAATTTGTTTGCAATTAAGGTTTTTAAAACCACTTCATAAGGTTCGACCATAGGTGTGTAAACACGTCGCTTCTTCGCAAATTTAGAGCCTTTGTCAAAGGGTTGTGGTTTTGAACCTTCTTGTTGCTTTGCTGCATAGATGGCATTGGAAAGGTTAAACGCAGGCTCCTTAGTCTTAGGAGTGTCCACTACTCCGTCATTGACAACATACTTGTTTTTGTGTCAAGGTTTTCCTTTGTCTTTACTGTTCCCATTGTTAATTCTATCCTTTTTTATGGTAATATCACCTTTTTTGATAGCAACATCCTCAATGCGATATGCACTTTCTACCATGGCGTTGAAGGATGTGAATAACTGTTTTCTTAGATCAAAGTATAATTCGGGTACAAGCGTGTTGACAAAGATGTCAAATTTTTCAGCCTCGGGCACTTGCTGAGGATACCGAGAGTATAAAGATCTCCATCGTTGAAGGTATATTGCAAAAGACTCTCCTAGTCTTTGTTTGATGTTGCATAAGTCTAGCACTGTCACAGGATGTTGAATGTTGTACGAATATTACTGGATGAAACATTGCGCAAGTTCATCAAATGTTTTAAGAGGAGGACTCAATTTTGTAAACCACTCCATAGCTTGTCCTCTTAGACTTCTAGGGAACAAACGCATAAGAAAGGTGTCTTCATGCATAAAGTCCATGCTAATAGCATAGAAATGTCTCACATGGTCATGAGGGTCACCATTTCCATCATATTTGTCATACTTAGGAACCTCTATATCCTTAGGAAATGGTAGCATGTATAGACCCCTACCAAATGGAAGAGCGCAAATTGATTCAACAAATGATGTCTTAGGTGGCTCTTTTGAAGTTTGCAGTTGTGTAAATTGTTTTCTTAGTTCTTGTATTTCTTCCCTTAAGATTTCAGCCTCAGTGGGCTCTCGTTTTGGGATAATATGTTCAACATTAAAACCTTGAGGGAGTTTCCATCCCCTAGCTGCCATGTATCAAAAGTATTGGTCTCCATTTTCCTCTAAAGCTCTGAGCATTAGTTTTTGGGTGAAGCCATCTTGTTGAAATTTGATCACATCTTCACTAGTTACTTCTTCATCACTATCATGATGAGATGGTTTAGGTGAAGGACATGCGCCAGCGGCAGCTCTAGGAGTCCTTGGAGGTGTGTGATTACCATCATTATTTTCAAAGGGATTTCGAGGACAAGTTCCTTTATATCCTTCGTAGCGTGCTTGATTGTCAGTTTCAGCTTGTTGATTTTCTCTCTCCGTAGCGTATATAGCCTCCAAAGTCTTTTGGGTTTCACGTGCTTGTTCTTCTAAGCGATGTTTAATTTCATCAGGATGCACCATAGTGACTATACCACTCGTACCCTCAGGTGTCTCAAAGGGTGTGCCAAATGGATTTTCAAAACTATAAAGTGGGTTGTGCCGAACGTTAGCTGTTTGTGTTTGATCAAATTCGAGGTTCTTATCACAAGGTTGTTTGCGAGGACGTTTGGGTGGTGTTTCCAATTGTTTGAAAATGAAAGGCATGTGGCTACCATTACCACCTTGATATCTAGTTGTGACCGGCATGTAAAGAGTTATCTTTGTTTAGTAGGACAAGAAGAGTGAGCCAAATTTGAAGCTTTTATGATCAGGACTAGTCACTTGTCAAAATGTGATTAGATGGCTTGTCAAACAGTGCTCAAGATCTTACAGCACGGGTGACTCGAGCCGAGCGGACGAGCGAGACGCTCAATAGTGGATAGCTAGAAAAATAATAGCTAAATTTTGACAAGTGATTTATCAAGATGTTTCAAGACTTACATTCGACGGACTAAACCCATCTTTTCAACTTAGGATGAATTCTTCACACACTGATATATGGCCAGGATCAAGGGTGACTAGCGTGACGCTCCTTAGACCAAACAAATCCGACGAAAAACTCTGTTTTTGACCCAAAATGACTCTGATACTTTCTCAAAAGGAGGGTGACATAAGTTTAGCAAATAATGTCATGCAACAAAATTTCAGGAACAGTGCGATACTTTTTGTTCAGACGACAGATATTTATACCAAGTGCGACGGAATATAAGAAACAGTGCGACATAATTTACTACTGACGTGCGACATAATTTTTGAAAAAAATGTCGCACGATATTTCTCGTGAAAGCGTGCGACAGAGTGCCAGTTTTGTGTAAAAAAAGTCAATTTTTTGGCTTGGAGTTTGTTTCAATTTGTCAATCAGATAGTCGTTTCAATCAGACAGCATTTCGTCTCAACTTGTATCAGTAAATAGCAAGGTTTGCAAACAGTAAGTGTTGTAACATGTCTTCAAAACAATTGATCAAGGGTAAAAACAACCTTGTCAATACACACTTGGGATATCAGAACAACCTTCCTAACAACTCTTTATCGGAATGTTTATGTTGGAAGAACGTTAACACTTGTCAAAACATCGAAAACAATAGCCAAGCAATCTACCTTAGAGTCACGGTTCATTACTCAACAACTTAGCCCACGCTTGATGCTCCTTCGCCTCACACCAAGTGGTTGCCCACAAGAGATATTGGCTTTGTCATGGAAGTGCCATAAGCACAACCAAGGGAACACATATGGTGAGTGTAAATCTTGGGGTGATATGGGTAGTCCACTAGGATCGATCCTTGCACCAAGAAGTTGAGCGGCTAAAAAAAAAGGTAGTTACTAACTTAGAGTTTTTAGATCGGGCTTCCGTTCATAGTGTTCCTCTTGCTCCCAATTACGGGACACCTCACCTTGCGATGAGTAACCGATCTCGCGATCACAAGAGTACCTTAAGCATTCTTGCCTAGTGATCTCCCTATGGTCAAAATCCCATAAGCAATCACACTAGGCAAAGAAAAACACTACATCTACCAAATTTTTGTGTCCTTGGTAGCCTTGAGTTTATAGTGGGTTGGAAGAGCCAGGTAATCTGCTTGTCCCCACTTGGGTCGTTCCTCTCAGGTTGTCTGAGAGAAGGCCCTCTAAAGGATTCTAACTACACAAAGAGTGGATCAACTTTCGAAAGTCAAGATTTCTGATTCACCACAAGGGTGAAGAGCATACTCTCCTATTCCAATCGTTTTCTCCCAAACATGCCAAGAAGATTCAATTGCCTCTTACTCTTGAAATGAAATGGTAAGTCAAGATTTCTGATTCACCACAAGGGTGAAGAGCATACTCTCCTATCACCAAAAGATCCCAATTGTAAGTTTTAATGTGCCTAAAAATAAACAACTAGTATATGCCGCACATGAAAACTAAAAAGCAAGAAATTTTGGATTTTTATGCTTTGGGCAGCCCTGCAAACAATGTTAGTAGCCCTTGCGCATTTGAAGCTTTGACATGCATTCTTTTTATGCAATGTTTCAAAAAAAAAATTTCATAAGGATGGCAACCTGTAATCACAACTTGTTAGCACCAAAAGTTAGTATGAAATAACATAAAAATCTGCAACAAAAAGTGGTGAGTTGCCTCAAAAATCCAATTTATCTTCCAACCAAGTGCATGCAAAGAAAGTGCAAGTTAATCACAAATGCTCTCATTTTTACTCTTTGATTTTGACCTAGTCAACAAGATTGGACTTGTTTACTATGATTTTGTATCCAAAAATGAAAATTAAAAGAAGAGACCCCTAATAAAAATTAGAGAGCTTTCCAAAAATGCAAGAAATTTTAAAAAATCTCTTCATTTGCGCTCTAGAGATCAATTTTGTCAAAATAGACCAAATTTATCAAATCGAGTTTTTGATCTTTAATACAACTTCAAAATTCAAAACACAAAAATAGAACCCCCATTATAATTGAAAAAAATTTCTAAAAATATAAGTTTTTAAAAAAAATTCGCTGATTTGTGATCAGAAACGTCTTTTTATGAAAAAATAAGAAAAACTCATAACTCCTGAAAATAACGTCAAAATGCTCTGCAAATCGGACTGAGACATTTTGAGCATATATCCAACCCGCAAAAAAAAATTCAGAACCAAAATCCAAGCGGTTTAAAAGATATGATCAAATCTTTAAACCAACTAAGTTTTTGACCTTCAAACCAATTTACTTATGGGTTGGCCTTAAAATCAAAGTGATAATTCTACAAAAGCATTTGATTAGATCCAATATGCTGCTGTAAAAAACTAGAGATGAAAAATAAAAGCAAATGGAGCTAGAAACTTGATTCAAGCCCCACGGTGGGCGCCAAAATGTACACTCGAAAGTGTCCCACTCTAAACCATTCTATCCAAATGATTCCATGAGTTTGGAATGCCTGGATGCCGGCTTAGAGCTCCCTATCCACGGAGTGCAAGAGAGTGTATTTCAAATTCAAAGGCTCTCAGATGATCTTTAGAGATACTCTTCTTGCTAGTAAACCATGCAATGGGAGTTTCCAAAGACAAGATGCAAGAATGCAAATGTCCCAAGAAGTTCCTCAAGAATGCAATGCAAGTATGGAAACTAAGTTAAGATGATAATGCAAAATGTAGCTATGCTAAAACATGTATGAGAGTGTTACAATACCATTATTAAGCTATGTGAGATTAAGCTACATGTAAAAATGAAAGCTAAGCTAAGATGCTATGATATGAGAGAATGTAGACAAGAAATAGAAATTCTCCACAAAGCTCCAAAGAAACCTGTTAGAAAACCTGTAGCATAACAATATTCAAAATGAGGATGATGGATGGGGAAAGCTCTCTCCCTTTTAAAGATGTATGGATGGTGGAGATCAAGATGAAGATGGTGGATGATCAACAGTGGAATTCAAAAATAGGAGTGATCCATGTGCACACACAAATCAACCAATAGAATATAAGTTGACTTGTCATATAAGACAAAAGTCACAAAGCCTTTTCTTTTAATTGCAAAATAGAAAAAGGACTTTATGTGTGCACTTTAAGTGGGTTATAAGAATGGGGTCTTTTATTTAATTAAAAGGGGACATGTTTTTTTAATCAAATAATGAACTTAGGATAGCATATTCAAACTATAGGTTATAATCAAATAAATTGATTATTAGCAATTTGGCTTAGGTAAGTGATTAAATTAATTTAGCCAAAATGTTGAAAAGGGGGCTAATAGTCTAGATGACCATTTTTAGGTGATTACAGGTTGCACCTAGGGGAGTATTGTTACAATACATCTCATCACATGTCTATTGGTATGCCTCCTTTTCATGCTCTTTATGGGTATGATGCCCTTTCCCTTGTTGATCTAGTACTTTTAGATAGAAGAGTACCTGTAGCAAGTGATTTCGTCAAGCAAAGCCAAGACATAATAAGGTCCCTCAAGGATAATCTACAACATGCACAAAACCAATAGAAGTTGTATGCTGATAGGAAAAGGACTGAAAGATCTTTTGAGGTGGGAGATTTGGTATTTGTTAGGTTGCAGCCATATAAGCAAAGCACCTTGAAGAGGAGTGAGGTAGAAAAGCTCAAGCCAAGGTTCTATGGGCCTTATAAGACCATCAAGAAGGTAGGAGAGGTAGCTTATGAATTGGAGCTCCCACCAAACAGCAAAATACATAATGTTTTTCATGTATCTTGCCTGAAGAAGGTTCTAGGCTAGCAAACCATAGTATCTACAGAATTACCACCTCTTGATGATGAAGAGAAATTAGTTTTGATACCAGAAGAGATTTTGGATACAAGAGAGAAAAGATTGAGAAATAGGAGCATCATAGAGCATTTGGTCAAATGGAAAGGATTACCATTGGAGGACACAACTTGGGAAGGAGCACATATTCTTGAGCATTCCAACCTTCATTTCTTGAGGACAAGAAATATTTGGGAGGGGAGGACTTGTCATGTCTCCTTTTCAAATAATTAAAAATAATAATCTTTGCTAAGGCAGGCAAGCTAAAAAAGGTGAAGTTTCGGCAAAAGGGGCTAATCTTTGGAAACCAATAGACTAATAAATGAAAATTATTATTAAAATATGTTTAATTAACCCCTCTTGGTCATGATTTAGGGTTATACCCTCTTTTAAAGGGATTTGGAGGCATTTTGGGCTCATTCCAGAACTTGATTTTTGCTCATTGTGTTGTTGTTCTTCAGAGGCTGCCAAACCTATGGAGAAGGAGATCTAAGGATGGGAGTTTGCAAGTTTCCAAGAAGGATAATGAAGATATTTTAAAGCCATTCCATGTGCAAGCTCATGTAGAGTTTTCCCTTGTGCTGAACAGTGCAAATATGTGGGTTTCTAGGTGTGTATTTGTAAGAATTTGGTGTTTCCGGTTGAGTATTTCATATCAGTTTGGGTTGCTACCATATTTCAAAAATTTATATATTAAAATAGAACTAAATATATGTATTGGGTCCTGGTTATACTTCTGTGATAGATTATTAGTGTTTTTGTGGTGTTTTCGAGCTATTTTGTGTTGTTTTCAGGAGCTTGATGAGCATTGTTTTTGTCCTCCATTTGGGAGATATTGTGTAAAATCTATATAGATTTTGAAATATCATTTTTTAGGATTTTATTCTGTTGAAATTTATATAAAAACATCTACTTTCAGATTTATTAATAATATGTGAAGCTGTGAAGCTTTTGGCACTATTTCGGGCATACCCAATTTGGGTTTTATTGAGAAATTGGTGGATCTTTGAAATATTGGTTATTTGATTTTAAAAATATGAATAGAGGCTTTAAATTTCATATAAAATGAGAAAGGGGACATTTCACTTATGACATTGAATGAACAAGAAGAGGTACTTCTAGTGCTGTCTAATAGGGCTCATTCCTCTCCCTCTATCAGTTTTAAATGTGCCATAGTGGGACAAAAAAAGGCTCAAATTCCACTGTGGAGGCAGCTACTATTTTTGGTAATCAACTTTGATATTGAATTTTTATTTTTTATGTATTCAACTTTGATATTGATTTTTTATTGAATCCAAGAAAATTTAATTTATCAAAGGTAAAAGCTAGCATTTCTCATGTTAGCAAACCTTTAAAAATGTGTTAAATAAATTAGGCTCCAAAAAATATTGGGTGATGTTTTGTTTTGCTAGGATGGCTAAAATACTTTTAAAATATCCATCCAATAACATCTTGCGAGATATATTATGAAGGCTTCCTTAAGAAAATCCTTTATTTTCTTTGTAGGGGAGAGTACAATGAAATGGGAAAGTTGCCTTCGATGGTATGTGCAAGTGTAAACGTGTCTTCTAAAAAGAATATATAGAGCCTCATAAGATTCTTGAGCTATAATAAACTTTTATGATGAATGCTTAGATTGATGGAGATTGTGACCATCATAAAAGTTCTATATTGCATGTGGAAGATTTTAGCATGAATTTCTTCTTTGATTTTCTTGTTGGAATGACTATGAAGTTACTTGTCATGGAAAACCTTGAAAAATCAATCAAAGGAAAAAAGAGAAAATATGATGGTGGATATGGTTTACATGTCTTGCATATCCTTGATAATAATCTCCACTATTATTTCAAATGTAAATAGATTCCTTTCAAATATGAATGCTTTCAACAAAAATTACTAAAAGTTCAAATGATTTTTTTTTTGAATAATAGATGATTTATATAATATTCAAGTTGGTTACCTTCAAACATAAAACACATGTTTATCTAGATGGTTCAAATGTTTTGCATCTCCTTTTCTATTTCAAATGTAAATAGGTTCCCTTCAAATACGAATGCCTTAAAAATTTAAATAATTTTTTTTCTAGTTGATTAAGTTTAAACATAATGTATAGTTGATTAAGTTTAAACATAAAATACATTTATCTAGATGGTTTGGATGTCTTGCATCTCCTTTCTAATTGTCTCCATCCTTGATTTCAAATGTAAATAGGCTCTCTTCAAATGTGAATGCCTTCAACATGAATTACTAAAAATTCAAATGATTCTTCTTTATAATAGATAGTTTGCATAGTATTTTAGTCAATTAAGATTAAACATAAAATACATTCAAGTAACTAATCAATCATTATAATGTTCAAAAGAAAACTTTGGTTGTGAAGTGTGATGAAAAAAGTTGATTTGAAATTGGACGTGAATAGATTTGATATAGAGGAGCACCAATATTTGAGCGCCTTCTAATAGCACTACATTTTTTATGTACCCAATCCCCCAATTATTAATTTCAAAAGAGCCAAAAAGGTGATAAATAAGGTAAATGTGTTAATAGTTGATTTTTTTAAACTTATTTGGTTCATAATTTAAACATCTATGTATCATACTAGGACATTAGTGTATGATCACTGGAACATTTGTTCATGAGTACTAAAAATTTTGAATGTTCAAGTTGATATTAGACAACACTTTGAAATAATCACATTTTAATCCTTGCATACTTAACAAATTATTCAAGGAACATTATTCCTATCCAAAAACCATTAAATATTTTAAAGTAGTTAATTGCATGTTATTTTTTATTATTATTAAAATCTAATATATAATTTAGACTCTATATATGGAAGAAATTAGTTAATATACTTGGTATTGACTAAATAGAAGATTTAAAAAGACATTTAAAAAAAACTAAGTCTTCCCACCTTGGTAAGATTTCTCTAACTTTAATATATTATTTAATTGTAATTTGTGAACTAAAATTCTAGACCCCTAAATATATATGTTTTTACCTTAAAAAATAGTACAAAATTATCCTGAATATAATTATCTCCACTAATTAAGACAATTGAGTTGTATTAATTATCTTCACTAATTCTATAAAGATGATAAGACAATTGAGTTGAATTAATTGTTTCATCATTCTTAGAGCTATCAGATTTCCACAATCCATTAGTATTACCATTCAGTTTCTAGATTTGATTATGTGAATGATTTTTATCATCGACATTTCATATCACACTATGTGATACATCATCATTCTTAATTATCATCATCCTTAATTATGGAATGCGTTTATATTCAACATACACCGAACATGTAAACATATGAAACACATTTACTTAAATGTTTTCTCAGTCAACAGCTCCTAAAAGGGAGAGAACCATGCGCGGATTTCGGTTGAAGCTGCATGTGAACGACTTATTTAACAAGGTGTGAATAAATCAGTTTGAAAAGATCTGCAACTTATTTTACTGCTCTCTATTTATTACAGATAAAACGAATGTGACAACTTTGAAGCAAAAGCAAAAGAGTTAGCAGTAATAAACGGCTCTATAGAGGTTCCCCTCAACTGGTGTCTTGCCGACCTTATCAGAATCTAAACATCGCTGTTTCTGGCCATCTCTTACCAATCTGGTAAATAGCCGTTGGACCAATGTGGGAACTCTGACTCCTCTCCGCGTCTTCGGTTGCAACGGCTCCATTTTAGAGAAAGGAGAGAAATATTGTACATCTTCTATATTGGGATCATCTCCCTTTACAATTGCTTTTTTGTAGAACTGAGAAGTCGATGTGAAGGCGAAGTGGGGCATTGACAAACTGCGAGGACGCCCATCTTTAATCAAAATAGAAGCCGATGGTAGCGACGATTCCTCCGCTGCAATTGCCCGTTGGAGATGCTCAGTAAATGTGGAGAGCTCGTGAGAATCATAAAGGGCACTCCCACAGTCCCACACAGCAGGTGATGGTGATGGTGATGATTGTGTGTTCATCTGTTTCAATGGGAGAGAAGCATGATGAATGTCCGCACTGGCTCGCCTGCGGTGGAGGTCATTGGAAGGACGTGATTGGGAGCGCATTATAGATTTTTTGTCCATCACATCAAAAGTACATAATGGTGGTGAATAGGGATCTCATCAGAAATATAGTCACTAAGCCAACACACATCACACAATCATCAATCATCTCAGGGAGCGCATATGAAAGAGGATGACGTTTCCTCGAGCAATCTCTTACGGTTTTTTCTTGTAGCGTACCTGATTTTATAATGCATACCCCGGTGCCTGGTCAGATTCTGCTGGATCTCATGGAACTTAGAGAAGTCTTTTCTTTTATTTCATATGCACGCTTCCCTCCTCGTTTTTTATTTTATAAATGGGAGGTGGACACGGATTGCTCATTTCGTTCCCCCTTCCCCTTACCCAGCTGCGCAGATAGGATCTTCCCCCTTTTGTATCCACGTTTCCTAATTTCTATATGTTATTTTTAATACAATGTCAACGATCGTCTTTTAGATGCAATTTATTGAGGAATCCTCGGATCTGTGGCCTACGTCTCCTACCACGTTTGAGATATTCTTGCGATCGCGACAACCTACAGCTATCAATGCCCAACGTGCCTACATTTCTTATTGTTTCAACGAGTTCATTAGCTTTACTCTTAAAATTTTACTTGATCGTTCAGGCACGGCGATCTCCATTCTCCTGTTTCACTCTTCACATACCCCTCTATGATAAAAACGTACTTGCGATTAGCTTGGACAAAAAGTAGGCATTCAATAATAGCCCACCTCAATTTAACCAATCGCGAGCCATTCAAAACAGGCCGAGCTTAAGGGTAGTGGGCCTAGTGGATATCCGGCAAACTCCAAAATATATAAGAAAGGTTTGGAATATAGATATAGATATAGATATAAATATAGATATAGATATGTACATTTTAATTTGTTATTTAGATGTTGTCCACTTTAAGGGACACATTGAAATCTTTGGCATTGAATGTCCACACCAAATGTAACTCTTTCTTGTACAATTTTTATACACCACATTATTTTGTTAAACTATTTATGTTTTCGGTATGGAAATTCTGCTCATCCTAGGTGAAACAATCCAGTAGCCTCCTAAGCTAGCCTCCCAAGCTAACTTCGTGCACCTAGAGTTTCTAATCCATGTATTGAAATTTGCTGATTTTTTCAGTGAACTTCAGCCAGGGAGGGAAGAGTTTAAAGCTAACCTTTCAACTTTCCCACATTTATGGAGCTCTTTGTAGAACTTATAGAGTGCGAGATTGTTTAAAAGTGTCATTTTAAAAAGGTAAGTAAACTTTCACTATTTAACACTTTTAGTCCAGGAGCCACTCATTAGTGTGTGATGTTAACGACCGGCCACAATAAGTGACCCACTTTTTTGTCAACTTTGAACTGAAACAAATGTTCTAAAAATATATTTGCATTCAAATACCTATTGTTGCTAAAAAGTTAGGAATTTTTTTGGATTAAAGTAAAAACACATTTTACAGGGACCCAAAACACATAAGGTATCAAATTAGAAATTATAAAGAATAATGTCCAAAATAAGAAATATGTTGGAATAACATAAAAGCCTACATAACATCCAACAACATGCATTTGGAACCAACACAAAATCAAAACCAAAACAAACAAGATACAAAAATAGAAAAGAATAGAGAACCCAAACCTAAGCCAACATCTTAGGAGCTTTAGCAACCTAAGTATCTCTCACATCCAGAGCATCTTAAGGATTCTTCTGAACCATGGTTGTTCTCTTCCTATTGAATCTACCCCTTAGCCATTTCACAGGCCCATCAACACCATCCTATATTATTTTGTGTCTTTTTTGTTTAGGTCAATTTCAACCTCAATACCCTCCAAATCCATCTTGCTTTTACCTTTCATAATCTTTCAAATGGAGGAATGGACCTTGTTGTCACCACCCTTTAGAATTTTAGTAATTCTTCCCTCAAAATTCTTCTACTAGTCCATAATATATTTGATGCATAGGTAAGGGTGGTGTATCGATGGCCCAACTACAAGTTCATAAATTTGTGAAAGTTAACTGGTGTTTCCCAAGGCTTTAAGTACTCCAATATCCTCAAAACCTAACAAGTACTCGTTAGCAAGGTTCCAAGTTCTAGGGTTGATATACTTTGATAGTAATGACTTTTAAGGATTTTTGGGGTTTCAATAGTTCTCAACTCTCCAACCCTTATAATCTCTTCAAATGACCTTCTAGGCCTAGTTGTCCCTAGCAAGCCTCTAGCGATAAAGATCCTTGGTCTACTCCCAACTTTTCCAAAGTCCAAACTTAACTCTAAGGGTTTTTATATACCCATTTGGCCATTCTAGGATCAGACAAAGGTGGTTTCACTTTGTCCTCAACATACTCAATCACTTTCAATCATTAAACAATAGCCTCCAATGGTTAGAACTCCTACTGCTACTCCATAGCCAATAATTCAACGTTTTTTCCTTACACAATCTTCAATGGTGATCACTTATTCTTATCGTTTCCTATCAAAACCTTGTTAGAGATTATATGTACATACTATTATAGGATCATTCCATGAGAAACAAACTCTTACATCCATGGAATGATTAGCATGTTAGTTAAAAAACTCAAACTTGTGACTAAAATAATGGAATCCTTCCAAACAACAACAACAAACTAGATGGCAATGAACTTCACTAGTCTTACTATATTAGGAACTAATCATACAACATATAATCAAGATTAAGAGACCTTAAGGTTGCAAGAAAATTAATGAGAATCAAAACACCATGCCTCACATGCTTGAAAATGAAAATTTATTACTTTCCTTCACACAATCCGTACAAAATGATCAATCCTAGGTGATGCATGTCATACAATGCCTCCAAAGGATCTTAAAAACCTTCCTAACAACTACTCCAACTAATTGGAATCAATAAAACTCCCTAAAACTACTTTCCTCCAAAAGTGAACTAACCATTGGAATTCAAATATTTGAATTTTCCAACTCGCAATTTATTGCTTAAAACAACTACTTAACTTTGCCAACTTGCCTATTAGATCCTCTAGACCAAATTAACAAACCTTAAATCCATCTAGGACTCCTAAAGACTTTATTTGAATTCATATGTCCTTTCTAGCCTTAATTCATTATTAGAGATCCTAAGGTCCTTAATAGGCCCTTTAGGACTCATTACATCTTTACCATCCTTAATGCCTCCTAAGGCCATGATTGGATTTAACACATGCCAATTTATTGGTTCATAGTCTTCTTTGCCTCTTATCAACCTTTTATCTTCCATAAGGACCTTTGCATGTGTCGATGCTCTTGCATCATGCTCCCCTCCTTCAACGAAACTATTGTCCCAAGAGTTGTTCTTCTTAGACCAAGCATTGACCTGTGGTAGTTTTTGGTTAGTTGGTTTGAAGTAATCTTCCAAGGTGAACTACCTCCTCACCTAATGCCCTGCACTCACACAAAAAGAATTAGCAAAACAAGGTGTCCTTGCTAACTTTTTGGATGAAGGACAGTAAGATGGTGTTAAGGCCTTTGTTATTGATCCATTCTTTAGATAAAACATCTACCTCCCTCCTACTTATGCAGTTCTAGGTAGTGGCTCCATTATAGGACATTTCACTACCCCAACTTGTACATAGTGCAAATCCTAAAGCTCTCCTCCCTTAGAACTATTCTGACTCCTTCGCAACTGCACTTCCTTCATGCTATTCCTTCTAGTATCATACTGAACCTTCACCTTTATTTCCTTCCCAAAACACATTATGATGGGATCTTCTTGCTCTTTAGAAAAGGGTTGCAACTCATACCTCTTTCCTTCATGTTGGACTAAGTACTTGTTTGTGAAACCATCATGTCTAACTCATCTAGACCATAGCCAAGGTCTTCCTAAAATCAAATGTCCATAATTCATATTGAGAACATCACACCATACCTTATCCCTATACTTTCCAACTAAAAACTCAATCATGACTTGATCAGTAACAAGCATATGTTGATTCATGTTCAACCAAGTAGCATAATATGGTTGAGGATGTGAAAATGTTTGTAGGTTCAACTTCTTATCAACTTCATAAGACACTACATTATGGTCTGCCCCTGAGTCTATAATGAACTGACATACCTTACCTTGGATCAAACAAGTGGATATGAAAATGCTTGGATTGTGTGGTTATCCTCTTCCCATCAGCAAACATTCTTCCTCTTCAAGTAAAACCACTATGTTTCTAGACTTCTCTGCTTCTTTTGGTTCTTCTCGGGTTAAAGTGACTCTCTTATTTCTGCCCTTATATTCAATCCACTTAGGACATATATATGACTGATGGCTCACTTAATTACAAGTGAAACATATCCCTATGAACACTCCATCATCTCTTCCTCGACATCTTCCTCTCCTATATCCTTTTCTATCCTTTGACATGTATGGTTTTTCCTTGTCTTTATCATTTTTGTTCTAAAAATTAGTAGTACCTCTACCACCTCTTCCTCTCATTGATGAACCTCCTCTTGTGTTACTCTTTCTCTCTTGCCTTCTTCTAATCTTTTCTTCAGCCTTGATGTCCAATTTGTGGTACTCTTAACTGATCTAGGGGTAGCGAGACTAAGTTCATCTTGGATATTTAATCTAAGTCCCCCCATGTACCTTGCAATCTTTTCTTCAATATCTTCAGCATTACTCATCCTTATGTCCAATTTATGAAACTCCTTCGTGTACTTCTATGTACATCCATGTCTTTTTGTTTAAGACCCTACAACTTCTTATATGAATGTACCCTAAAATCATTTGGTAGAAATTTTTCCTTCATCCATAGAGTACCAAGATGTGATTTTTGGCTTCCTATTCCTCCATCTCTCTACTTGAACACAATCCCACCATAGTAGAGTGTGTCCCTTCAAATTTGACTTTGTTATCTTCAACTTTTGTCCCTCTTCAACATCTTCACATTAAAATAAATTCTCCATGGCACTAAACCAATCTATCAACTACTCACCATCCATCTTTCCTCCATACATAGGAAAAATGCTCGTGCCCTTGTATCTCCACTCTTTATGGCTTTTACAAACTCAGTCATCCTTATGTATTTAGGATCTAATTGTTCCTCCTCTTGGGGTGCTTCTTCCTCTTCTCCTTCAAGTTCTACTTCCTCATCCTATCTTCTACCTTTATCTCTTTTCTCTAATGCCAAGAGTCTTTCCATCATAATCTCTAGTGTCTTATCCTTCTCATGGATCTCCTTCTCTCTTTGTTCTAATGCTACCTTTAACTTCTTATTATTAGCCAACTATTCTTTAACTATCCTTGCCAACTCCAAATTTTTCATCCTTGTACAAAAATCTCCTTCTTTAGACATGGTTCCTAATCTCCTTGACAAGATGGTTCAACTCAAGTGCTTCTCCTCAAAAAATACTTCAACTCTAAGGGCTAACTAAGCATCCACATTATCAAAGTTCTTAGGACCACTTTCCTACCTTCCAAAGGATTCTTAATGGTGCTATGATACCATTTGATGTAGAGGTAAGGGTGGTTTATGGATGGCCCAACTACAAGTTCATAAATTTGTGAAAGTTAAATAGTGTTTCCCAAGGCCTTAAGGACTTCAATTTCATCAAAACCTAAGAAGTACTCTTCAGCAAGGTTCCAAGTGCTAGGGTTAATGGGTAAAAGTAAAAAGTTGTGTTACCTTTCAGGCTAACTTATTCAAATGGCTAAATTTGAGTATTTCTATCTAAAAATAACTTTTGTTAAAACAAATGATCTAGATAAATTTATTCTAGCTAAGTTATATATGGTTTCACACTTTTCCAATTGGAAATGGCTATTAAATGCATGTCTTATACTAGTTTGTATCCAATTACTAAAGAAATAAAATTATTTTAGAAAAGTGGTGTTTCAATAACTCTTACTATTTTTTATGAATTTTTTTTAATAACATATAAACACCATTTTATAGAGCTCAAATTCAAGAATATACTCACATAGAGTTTATAGTGTTTTAATTAGATATAGTAAATTGTAATTAAAAAATTCTACAAGCACGTATTTTAACACTCAAAAAGATGTAGGTTTGGGGAAAGAAAAATATATTAAACCATATCAAAACAATCTAAAATTTATATGGCTTTCTCGATGAGAGACTCCTCTTCTAGAATGTATAATTTTTCTCTTGGTTAGAATAAATTTATTTTCAAAAATATGGTGGGAGATGAAAACTATCAGTTTCAGGTGAGTTGAGATTTGAATCATTATAAAAGAAAAAATATAGGTCTAAAGCTGATTCTTATTTTTAATTGTTCTAGCTATATATGTTATCTATAACATAGTCTAAGATCAAAACGAAATAAATTTATTTTCCTATAGTTTTATGGTGGGAACTAGATCCCTAATTTTCAGCATTTTTCATTTGCTAAAAAAATTTCTTTAAAAATTAGGAAAATATATTAATTCTTATTCCAAATAATTATTAAAAATTATAATCCTAAACTTCATCAATTTTTAGACATTTCATTAGTTTACTTCATCTTTAAATTCAAAATAATGATTACCAATTTTATGTCATTGAAGGTGAACAATTATTCTTTTGTTACCCTTTTCCTTTACAAAAGAGTGACACAAGTTTTTGCTTTCACCCTAATATATTTTGATGGAAATGACTTATTTTTCAAACAATTCTCAACTCTCCAACCCTCTAATCTCTTCAAATGACCTTCTAGGCCTAGTTGCCCTATTAGGCCTCTAGTGATAAAGATCCTTGGTTTACTCCCAACTTTTCCAAAGCCCAAACTTAAATCTAAGGGTTTTTAGATACCCATTTGGTGATTCTTCAACATATCAAAAGCTTACCCAGGGTTCCTTTGGACAAAATCCTACTATCACTATATTGTGTCTAAATTGCCTAAAAAGTGAGCACTTTAACAAAGGAACTATGAGTTATTTTTACTTCCCAATCTCCCCACTTTAGAAAATCTCTTCTTAGGTCATGAAAGTCATATTTCCAAGAGGAATTAGATTCAAAGTTTGTGCAACACCAAAAGCCCCAAATTGCTCCCTCAAACCCTTCAAAAGTAGGGCTTTTTAATTCAATGTTGTCCCCACACTTTTGGGATCAAAAAAAGGTTGTTTCACCTTGTATTGAATGTACTCAATCATTTTCAATTATTAAAAAAATAGCCTCCAATGGCTAGAACTGCTACTGCTGCTCCATAGCCAAGAATTCAATGTCTTTTCCTTCACAATCTTCAATATTTGTGATCACCTATCCATATTCTTTCATGTCAAAGCCTTGTTAGAGATGATATGTACATATTTTTATAGGATCATTCCATGATAAAAATACTCTTACATCCATGGAATAACCAATATGTTAGTTTAAAAACTCAAACTTGTCACTAAAACAATGGAGTCCTTCCAAACAACAACAACAAACTAGATGGCAATGAACTTCACCAGTCTTATTGCATTAGGAACTAATCATAAATCATATAATAAAGATTAAGAGACCTTAAGGTTGCAATAGAATCAATGAGAATCAAAACACCATGCCTCAAATGCTTGAACATGAAGATTTTATTGCTTTCCTTCACATAGTCCATACAAAATGATCAATCTCAGGTGTTGTTTGTCGTAAAATGCCTCCAAAGGATATTAAAAAGCCTTCCTAACAACTACTCCAACCTATTAGAATTGGTTTCCAAGCCTGGTTATGCATAAAACTCCCTAAAACTACTTTCCCTCCAAAAGTGAACTAACTTTCAGAATTCAAAGATTTGAATTTTCCAACTTATAATTTATTGCTTAAAACAACTACTTAACTTTGCGAACTTGCCTCTTAGGTCCTCTAGACCAAATTAACAAACCTTAAATCCTTCTAGGACTCCTAAATACTTTACTTGAATTCATATGTCCTTTCTACCCTTAATTCATTATTAGAGATCCTAATGTCCTTAATAGGCCCTTTAGGACTCATTACATGTTTACCATCCTCAATGCCTCCTAAGACCATGATTGGATTTAACACATGCCAATTTATTGGTTCATAGTCTTCTTTTCCTTTAATCCACCTTTTATCTTCCATAAGGACCTTTGCATGTATTGATGCTCCTGCATAAATATTTATAGCTACCTTCCATCCTTTTCCTTATCTCCACTTCATTGTGAGGGAAATAATTTCATTATACACGCAGCTATTAAAGGCCAAAGTGGCATTGAATTCCTTTTCTTTGAAGAGTATATCCATAAGATTGGGAACAATGGCAATGTCTTGGTCCTCAAAGCTCTTCATGTCTTTTGTGGTATGTGCATCCTCAGAGTTAGAAACAGAATACCCAAACAAGTTGAAATCCTCCTTCATATTATCATTCTGCTTTTTTTTTTCTCCTAAGTCTTTTTATCTTTCTTTTCCAATAGGGAACTTATGTTCTTACTCATCTTGGTAGTGGTGGGAGTATTTTTTTGCTTCTTAAAAGTAGAAAGCTCGACGACCTCATCCTCTATTTCCATCCCATGAGCGTTATCTTCCTAGAGGTCCACTAATTCCTTATCATCCTAGGACTCAACCAACTTAGCATCATCCTTATCCCCCTGTCCATCTTGGAGTCATCACTTTCTACTCTTTTTTTCCTCCTCTAGTCCCAAGGGTTTTCTTCTTATTCCCAATACTCTCCTCATTTTTTTGTTTTTTGCTTCTTATTTCTAGTACTCCCCTCTTTTTTTGCCTTCACCATTTCCAAGGGTTTTTCTCTTATTCTAGCCTTGTAATTTACTCCACAAATAGGAGGTTAATCCCTTCATAGAAGATGGGATGAGTAGATTTTACTTGATGCTTAGCCTCACTCGCATTCAAATATTTCATAGTATAATATACAAAAAATAAATTTTTTCTCCATACCTAAAGTGGTTGATGAAGAAAAAATTGAAATAGTATTGGACTCTCTTATTCCTACCATCTAAAGTAAAATAAGCCCTAACACAATAGAAAACATGCCTCCAAATGGGCTTGATTTTCTTGTTTGAAAAGTAATTATCCACCTTGACCAATGATCCTTGGGAAATTTCTCCATAGCCTCCTCTGTGACCTTTCTTTCCTTGAATAAATGTAAACCTCACAAGGAAGACCTATGATTTCCAAGATGAAGTGGGTGTTGAGAGGGAAGGAAACACCATACATAGTTGGATTATACTCCTTCCACCCTCATCTTTAGGATCAAATCCATGAACCCTTTCAAGGTAAGTGATAACCCCTCCATTCTCAAGCTACTCCCACAACTATGGTATGTCTCTCTATTCCTTGCATGATTTCAACTCTTGCCTCCTTGGTTAACCTTCCATGTGATTGCACTTACTTTGAAAACCTTGAACCTCTTCTTTGAGATATAGGGCATGCTGAATACTACAATTGTTTATAAGAAAGAGTGTCAAAATTACCAATAGTTAGGAATTTTACAATGATGTAAACTAGTGATTTTTTTTCATTTTGAGTGTACATTCTATTTTTATATGTATCCAACTTTTCATCTCCTTCAAAAAATAGTTTTATAAAGATGGATGCTCACTATATCAAACAATATTTTTTTTCTAAAGTGATTTTTTAATTTAGATTTCTAACACAAATATCTAGTGATTGTAATTCCTTTCATTTTATTATGTTGAATAGATTTTATTTTATTAAGCTTTAAAATAAATTTAACTATAATTTAGGCACCAGTTCACTATATCAATCATAATTTATTTGTAATATCAAAATTTATTTGTTTATTGTAAAGAGGACATAAATACCTAGTGGCTAGATATTTTTCAATTTTTTAAACTTAGTCTACCATTATTGCATAAGAATAGAATAAAGAATTTGATATTGTTGGAAATATGAGGTAGGCGAGGTTACTAAGAGGGGAGGGGTGAATTGGAAACTAATAAAACTTAATCTTGTTTCATCAATTAATCCTTCATATAATGTTCTGATCTAATTGCATGCATGAAAGAATGAAAGCAAATAAACATTCATAGCAATTTGACACAATATATGGTGACCCAAAAACCTTCCAAATAGAAAGTAAAAATAGGGTGGGGATGATACCCACAAACTTTAGTAAATTGTAGCATAAAGTTGGCCTGTTAAGGCTTACAGCTGATCACTTTTGATGATCTTCCTTATTAGGAGCAATAAGGACTATGAGGTCCACATTGTGAAAGGATTTACAAAACATACAATGAAGTATGCACTTGGTAAAGAGATTTTACATAAGATTGTTAAGTCTACCTTGTTGAAGGATTTAATTGATACACCTATTAGGATGAACTAGTGGCTGATCTCTAATCTACAACTTTGACTTGCTAGTTGAGATTCCTTGAATTGTAATGATCACCTTATTGTGATAGATAAATCTATGGTGTCCCTTATACTGCTTGCAACCTTCTTCAATTCAAACTTCTACTCATCATAATCTCTTCACATATCTTATTTGGATATGATACAATACATTACATATATACCAATCCAAATCACAAATTACTAGAGTCGGTTACAATACAAGTTTCACCAAAATCCACAAAGTCGGCCCAACTATTGTAGCTCAACTTTTGAAGACAAACTTGGTGATATTCTTATACTTGGCAACCATTGTCAACACTTGGTATCATCTAGCACTTGATTGACAAAGAGGTTCGGTTCATACTAATCTCTTCCAAGTAGCTTGAACTCGGTCAACACTATGTGACTCAATGAACACTACAAAACTTAACATATACTAAATCACTCAGTTTAAACTACATGGCTTGGTCAACACTAGATTCACATCACTAACACTTTGAGCTCGGTAGACATTGGAGAACATGGTTAATATTGTGTAACTCAATTGATGTTGTGGGGTTCAGTCAACACTAGAGTTTCTATCATTTTCACTGAACAACTTAGTAGGTACTATTACACTTGGCATGAACTGTAAATAGGTTTTGAAGCTTGGTAACAACTAAGAAAATTGGTAGCAACTGTATATTGACTGCTTTACTTAGGTTCAACTAGAGCACTTGGTTAACACTGCAAACTAAAAGATAAGCTTGTTAGCAACATAACCAATTGACTTAGCATGAGTCACTTATAAAAAATTTGACCTTTATGTAAATAATCTCCCCCTTTGGCATTAGTGAAAAAAGCACTTATCATCCCAAAAACTGAATAAACAAAATTACAAGTCAAAACATTCTTTTATCACTATTCTGTGTCTACAACTCGATAACATACTCTATTTTTCAGATTTTTCAAAATTTCTTTGTTAAATGATGTTTTTTGCTTATCTGATCTTGTTTATGTATAATACTATACTGCTCCCCCATACATATACCTTATATATACTTGGAGTACTATTCCCCCATACATATATTATTTACATGTCTTTATATACTCCCCCCTCTTTATACATATATACATTCATCTATATTTTTTCCCCTTTTCGACATAAATGCCAAAGGTGTATATTATATGTTAATACCAAAATGTGACAAGAATTTAGAGTGTACCTTCAATATTAATTCCATTTTCTTGTCCCAATTTTCCTATAACACCTTACTTGCATTCACTACAATCTAAACTTTTGCTAATAACTCCATCATGTGGTCAGCTATGGAGAAGTTATTGTCGTGGATGAGTGTATTAGCATGTGCAATGTGTGTCTACAATGCATCCAAGCTTGGAAGAATCATGCCTTGGATTTTAGCAAGTGTGACCCTGATCTTGGCTTCTTTCTTTAATAATTCTACTTTAAAATTTGTCAGAAATCTGATATTTTGAATAATGAGCAGAACTATAGCTTGGTTCAAGTGACAACTAGTGTGCACTTACCTTCATGTCTTCATCTGTCTTTGATAGTTTATCTTTAATTCCTTGTGTGAAGATAGATGTGTCACACAACTTAACAAATAATGAAGTTACATTATTTATAGATGTCTCCAATGAAACAAGATTAATAGACAATTCTACTTGATTTATTGCAATTTTTTGTGCCACTTGTTCCAATACTTATCCTCAAACTTTCTTTCTACTCTTTGTAGCAACTTATCATGTCCATTCAAGTCTTCAATGAATTTATGGAAAAATTCTAATCACTAGTCCAAAATAGGTTGTGTATTGTCAACCTCAATACTCAATGCATTTACAAATATGTCCTTTACATCTTCAAGAACTTGGGTCTCCTTTCTCTTCCCTTTTTTAAGCTTTTGTTGCTCAACCCTCTTTTCCAATAATTTAACCATGGTGTTCATTTGATCAAGAGTGAGAGTAGAAATATCCCACTTTAGAATAGCTATATCCTCATCTAGATCAATTTCTTCTTCTTTACCCTTACCCTTATCTGAAACTTTAGTACTTGGTTGAGACTTGTTCTCAACTATCATTGTAATAGCTATGGACATATGCAAAATAGAAACAATAGTAGAGACTAAGGGGCTAGAAACAAATGTAGATATGGCACTAATAGTAGAAATGCATTGTTGTTGCATGATTAAACTTGATGATGGAGGCACTTGTTGCTCAGTAGATGAAGTGTTGATCACTTCAATCAATGGAATACTTAGCTGAATGGGTTTTGATCTTTGTTTGGTTCTTGGTGTTGCAGTGGTATTCACAACTAACTCAGTAGAAGCTTTCTCTGAGCCAAATTGCACTAAGACTTTTCTCAAAGAATAAGAAAATGAGGCCATTACTAATATTGCAATCTTCTCTACATCAATTTCCTTAATGCTATGAATCTCTAGAAGACTTCCTCCAGTAGCTTCCTATTTTTTCTCCTCATCATCCAAATTTACATCATCTACTTCATCATCTTTTATTTCCACATCCTCTTCCTCATCATCATCATCTCTGTCTTCAACATGAACAACAAAATCACTAGGTTGATGCATTTTGTAGATGTTTTTCCATGTTGTTGTGTAAGAAATGATAATATTGAGCAAGGAATGAGAAACAATCCAAGTAAGTTAAGTGTGAAACAATGTTACCATAAGATAAGCAAACTCCAAGAGCATACACCAAGATGGTTCAACAATGGAGACAAGGATTTATAAGGGGAAAGCAAAGAAAACCCCTTGTGAGTATTATGAATGAAGGAAAATGCCTAGAGAAGAGAGAGAGAGAGTGTTGGAGCAAAAGTAGCTCAATACAATAACATCAAGTGCTAAGAGTGAAGAAGAAAGAAGGAGGAGCATCTCTTATATAGAGATGAGAGAGGAGTTGCATTTGTAACTCCCATTTCTATGAATGCCACATTCATAATAGGTGTGTGCAAAGTGTCACAATCCTCTTAAGGAGGATAAACTAAATAAAGAAATAAACAAGAGTTTTCCTTACATGTGGAATAAAGGACAAACAATGAAATGTCCTCCACATGTGTACAAGAGGACAAACTATATTTAGGGACCCTTGGAATATCCCAATTAATATATCCAAGGAAAGATTAACCTTTCTAACACCCCCCCTTAATCTTTACTTGGGGAGTTTACATCAACGGGTTGTAAACCCAAATTTTTACAATGGAACTGAAATCTATCTTTAGAAAGTGGTTTGGTTAAAATATCAGCCACTTGATCTTCTCCTTTACAATAAAGAAGAATAATTTTCTTGTCTTCAACTTGTTCTCGAATGAAGTGATGTTGAAGTGAAATATGTTTGGTTCGTGCATGATAAACTGGATTCTTTGCCAAGGCAATAACACTTTGATTGTCACAATGTATAGGTGTAGGTGATTGTTGAGGTAGACCCAAATCATCAAGAAGTCTTCTAATCCATAAAGCTTCCTTAGCTGCATTGGTACAACCTTTGTATTCAGCTTAAGTTGAGCAAAGGGAAATAGAGTGTTCTTTTTTGCTTTTCCAAGAAATTGCACCTGAACCAACAAAGAAACAATAACCACAAGTGGATTTCCCATCATTGGGATCTCCACCTAGATCGGAATCAGTATAGCCATGTAAAATAAATTCAAAATTTGCATCATAAAATAATCCCATATTAATAGTTCCTTTAATGTACCTTAAGATGCGTTTAGCAACTTTAAAATGAGTTTGTTGAAGTTTAGACATAAATCGAGAAACTAAACCAACACTATAAGCAATATTAGGTCTAGTAAGAGTTAAATAATTTAAACTTCCTACCAACTGTCTATACAAAGTTTCATCAACAAAAGGAGTATTCATATCATTCATTAATTTAGTTCCTAATTCACATGGAAGTGAAACATGGTTAGAGTCATTCATCTTAAATTTTTCTAAAAGATCATAAGCATGCTTACTTTGAGAAAGAAAGATACCTTTAGGAGTTTGGAAAATTTGCATACCTAAGAAGTAATGTAAGATACCTAAATCAGTCATCTGAAATTTCTGTTTAAGTTGGAATTTGATATCAGAAATCAAAGCGTCTGAATTAGAAGTGAGTATTAGATCATCTACATAAACAATAACAATAATAATGTCATCGTTAGTATGTTTAATATAAAAATTTGGATCATTCTGACTTCTAGCAAAACCTTGAGAAATAAAGAAAGAATTAATTTTAGAATACCATTCTCTAGGTGATTGTTTAAGACCATAAATAGATTTGTTCAATTTGCAAACCAGATTTTCACTACCTTTCTTAACAAATCCAGGAGTTTGAGCCATATAGATTTCTTCATGTAAATCACCATTTAAGAAGGCACTTTTAACATCCATTTGATGAATGGCCCAATTCATTTTAGATGCTAAAGCAAGAACTAATTTGATAGTAGGCATCTTAGCAACAGGAGCAAAAGTTTCATTATAGTCTAATCCTTCAATTTGTGAAAAACCTCTAGCAACTAGTCTAGCCTTAAATTTACTAATTTCATTATTAGTATTCAACTTTGTTTTGTATAACCATTTACATGAAACTATATTCTTGCCATGAGGTAATTTGACTAAGTCCCAAGTTTGATTAGCAATTAAAGAATCATATTCCTCTTGCATGGCTTTTTGCCAATGAGGGTGAGAGTTAGCTTGATCAAAAGACTTAGGATCGTTAAAATTCATAATAGTAGTCATCAAAGCATAATTACAATAATTAATCCTTCTATGTTTAATTGCACTAGATCTAGAAATGTAATCATCACCTTCATTGATTAAGTTTTGAGCCCATTTAGGTTTACGTTTAGTTGTAATGGAATTATCACTAGAGGAAGAACCATTAGTAATAAAACTATCAGTAGTATGTACTTGAATATCATGAGTTGTAGGAGCAGAAATAATAGGTGGTACTTGATTTGAAGGGTTAAGAGGAGGAGTAGGGTTGAGAGAAGGAGGTTGGTCCTCCACCAGCACAATTTTAGTGCCACTGAATTCTGCATCATGTGTAGTAGAGCAATCATGGACTCCATTTTCTGCAATACAAACATCTCTAGCAACTTGAACTTTGTTAGTAGTGGAATCATAAACACGATAACCTTTAGTGTTTTCATCATAACCAACAAACATATAAGGAGATGACTTAGCATCTAATTTATGCCTTTTCTATTTAGGAGTATGAACATAAGAAATAGAGCCAAAAATCCATAAATGATGTAAATTAGGTTTCCTACTAGACCAAGCCTCTTATGGAGTGATAACCTTGAGAGCATTGGTAGGAGTCCGATTAAGAATATAAGTTGCACAAAACATGGCTTCAGCCCAAAATTTATAATGCAGATTCTTAGCATGCAACATGCTTCTAGCCATTTCAACAATGGTCCGATGCTTTCTTTCCACAACACCAATGTGTTGTGATGTGTAAGGAATAGTAAGCTCTTGTTTAATTCCACATGATTTCAAATAAGAATGAAAAGCATTATTCACATATTCCTTTCCATTATCAGTTCTAAGAATTTTAAGTTTAAAACCAAATTGACGTTCAACATATAACTGAAATTCAATAAATATATCAAGAACTTGATCCTTGCTATGCAAAAAATAGATCCAAGTTCGTCTAGAAAAATCATCTACAAAGGTAAGCACATATCGAGAACCTTGGATGGAGTTATTCTCCATGGGGCCCAAAAGATCACTATGGAAAAGATGCAACTTATGAGTTTCCCGCCATGATTTTCCACTTGGAAAGGGCTCCCTATGCATCTTACCACTCATACAACCTATACAGGCAATCTTGGAAGGAATAATGTGAGGCAAGCCATCAACCATATTATGCTTTTGCATGAAAGTAATATAATCGGAATCTAAATGGCCAAGTTTTTCATGCCATATATTGAAATCAATAGAAGTATGTAGTGAATATCGTGAAGTAGAAAATTCATGGAATTTAAACAAATTGTCATTATCCATTTTAGCATGAGAAATCACTTTTAGAGTTTGAGGATCTATGATATAACATGTATCTTTGTAGAATTCAACTTTATAGTCCTGACATAACTATGAAACAGAAAGCATATTAGTTTTCAAGTCAGGTACATATAAAACATCATGCAATTTACCATTAGGAATAGTAACATCACCTAATCCTTCAACTTTACAAGTCTGATTATTAGCTAACTAAATAGGAATGTTAGCAATATCAGGTTGTAAAGAATCAAAAATTTCTTTATGAGAAGTTACATGTTGTGATGCACCACTGTCAACAATCCATTCTAAAGGTCTACAAAGATTAAATCTACAAGTAAAAGCATGACGAGGATTAAAACCAGTAGAGTTACCTTTTTTATGATTTGAGTTTTGATTATTGTTACTATTATTCATAGGTTTTTTATCATTTTGCTTTTTGAAACAGTTATTGACAATATGACCATCTTTGCCACAATAAGAACAATGAGGTTTGGAATTGGAATGATTCCTTTGAGTATTAATATTACGAGTATTATTATGATGATTGTTATTATTGTTATATTTCGCATGAAATTTATTGTTGGAATTATTTGAATTAGTATTATATTGTTTTTTGTTATTATTATTATTATTAGAATGAAAATTATTATTTGAATTTCTAGACACAAATGCATGTTCAGTTGATTTAAGGGTACCAAACTGAATTAGCTTAGCTTCTTCCTGTCTTAATAAAGTTTGAAAAATAACATAAGTTAACTTAGAAGTTAAAGTAGGAATAGCAAGCTGTGCATGAATATTAGTTATAAACTATTGAAATTGTCTAGGAAGACACTTTTTAAGAATAAGATGAATTAAACGAATGTCCTCTAATTGAACACCTAAGGCAATAATTTGACTTTTAAGAGAATCAAATTTTAAGAGAAATTCATCCATACTTTTGAAATCTACATACCTGAGATCTTCAAGTTGATCCTGCAACTGTATTTTGTGGTATTCATCTCCACTGTCATACTTGGTTTTCAAGATGGACCATGCATCATGAGCTTTAGAACAATGAGCAATTAACACATATAAATCTAGAATAATGGAAATACCAATTAACCCTAAAGCTTCTTCATTTTTAGATTTCCAAGTATCTTTCTCGTCTTGGTTAGCCGCTGAACCAGGTTCAAGAGAAGGATCAATGGCTATTTCGAAGAGGTGTTTAAAACGAAAAATAAATGAGATATGAGTTTTCCAAGAATGATAATTAGAATAATTAAGTTTTATTTCTGGAATTAAGGTTGACATGATTACAAAAATAAAAAATAAAAAAAATTCCTTGATTTGAAAATCAAATTAAAAAAAATGATGTCTTTTTATATATAAAATTAATAATATATATATATTGTTTTAAAAGGTTAGAGTAAAAAAAAATTATAAAATGAAAAAGTTTGTTTGTTTTTGTTAAAAAAAATGAATGAACAATTCTCTTTTTTTTTATAAATAAACTTTTTTTAAGGTTCCTTATAAAAAAAATTAAACAAGTTTTTAAGAAAGGTGGCTCAAACAAAGCGGAGGTTTCAAATAAAAAATGCGTGGTTTAAATGAAGAAAAGGATAAGGATGGAGCCGAGCGGGTGGCATGGCTGCGCAGGCGGCGGGTGACACGTGGCCTATACACAGGCTGTGCCTTAGGGTTTACGTCAGGCCGAGCAGAATTCTAACGGCCCATGGCCCATGGATTAGGGTTTGAAGGGGGCAGCAGGAGCGGTGGAACTCCGATGGAATGATTCAAAAAAAATAAACGTGGTGGGCCTGCGATGGAATTGCAAGTGTTTCAAACAAAAAATGACTAGAGTTTGACAGTGATTCAAAAAATTAGAGTTTTTCATGTGGCAGTGGACGCAGGGGCTGGTTTCAGGTGGCGCGCGGCGGCGCTGAGGGCACGTGGCGGCGCTAATGGTGCGCGGCGGCACTGTGGCCGCCCACAAAAAATTTTAAAAAAGAAGATTAGCGCTACGTGCGACTAAGACAAGTAAATATAAGAAGGATTACCTAAGGTAAATCCTTGCTTCAGTAGCAAGGAAATTATAATAGAAGAAATGATAATAGTATAGTATGAAAAAAAAAATTTAAACACTCCAATATAGATTATAGTATGAAGAAAAACAATATAGGAAAATTTATTTTTTTATTTAAAAGGAGTAAGAAAATTATAGACTTATTGAAAACTTAACTCATGTAATATTTCTTGTTTTGGCGGCATGCCTTCGAAAATAAGAAAAAAAATTGAAATTTTATAAGAAAACCCTTTGGCGGCAAGCCTTCCAAAGAGGGTTAGTAAAAAATTAATATGAAACATGCATATACAAGATATGTTGAAATGAGCTAAAACCACAACACAAACTTCTTCTCTCAATAACGTCTCCAAATAAGGTGTGCTCCAATGAATGGCAACCTTCAACACAAAACTTAAAACAAGGATTAGATAGCCAAGCTCTAATACCATGTAAGAAATGATAATATTGAGAAAGGAATGAGAAACAATCCAAGTAAGTTAAGTGTGAAACAATGTTACCATAAGATAAGAAAACTCCAAGAGCATACACCAAGATGGTTCAACAATGGAGACAAGGATTTATAAGGGGAAAGAAAAGAAAACCCCTTGTGAGTATTATGAATGAAGGCAAATGCCTAGAGAAGAGAGAGAGAGAGAGTGTGTGTGTTGGGGCAAAAGTAGCTCAATACAATAACATCAAGTGCTAAGAGTGAAGAAGAAAGAAGGAGGAGCAACTCTTATATAGAGATGAGAGAGGAGTTGCATTTGTAACTCCCATTTCTATGAATGCCACATTCATAATAGGTGTATGCAAAGTGTCACAATCCTCTTAAGGAGGATAAACTAAATAAAGAAATAAACAAGAGTTGTCCTTACATGTGGAATAAAGGACAAACAATGACATGTCCTCCACATGTGTACAAGAGGACAAACTATATTTAGGGACCCTTGGAATATCCCAATTAATATATCCAAGGAAAGATTAACCTTTCTAACATGTTGCCACTACCTTCACCACATATTCAATGCCTTTCATCAATATCATACATGTGCTCATTTTTAGAGTCAACTTCTCTTCATTTTTCTTCAACTATTCTTTCACCTCCTTTTTAGTGAGACTTGGAAAGAGTTACCTCAGAGTCTATTCAAAGATGTCTTTTACAATCTTCATTGCATGCACCCATCTTGGCTTAATTTCTTGCATAAGCTCATTAAGAATTTTTTGAGTAAGCTCATCAACAGAATACTTTCATGTCCCTAATTTGGTCATAATAGCATCTTCAATTTGTCTTTTCTCATCTACATTCCTTGATTCATATTTAAAGAACTTGAAACATGTCATGCTAGTTCCTTCTTATGATTCCTTTAACTTTTCTTGAAGTGTAGGTGCAAGCTTTTTGAAGATAATATGCTAGGCATCCTCTTCACCTAACTTCAATTTCTTTCTTGATTTGGTTGCCCTTCTAGTTAATACAATATTGGGTGACTTAGTAGGTCTAGTTATGATAACCTTACCTTTCTTTCTTATAGACTCTTCTTCCTTAGATTTGGTTTTGTCATCTTCATCCTATACATTATTTTCTTCTACATTATCACCTTTTCCTTATGTTAGCAGGAGAGTAGAACTTTCTTGTCTTAGTTTTGCTATCCTCTTTCTTCCTTTATCAACTGCTTGAGGAAATTTAATTTCAAGTTCTATTCTTGCCATGGCTTCTTCATAAGTCCCAAAATAAGGTGGTTTAGGATCCACAAGCTCATTTAGAAGTGCCTCAATGATATCTTTAGTGTCATCAATGTTAACCTCATACTCTAGAGTTTTAAGCCATGCCACTATAGGTCTGACTGCTTGATATCATCCATGTGGTTTTCTACAAGCTTCTTAGGTACCCTATATCTATTTTGCATCTTGTCTTTGAATGATTCAAAGTAGTTATCCATGATGCAATCAAAATTTTCACTCATTTCTACTATATACTCATTTATTTGATATAAAACAAGGTCATCTTTTCTCCAAACTACTATATCTTTGGAAGGGAAGATTTTTTTCATAAAGAAGAATAAACAAGTTAAGAGTGAACCAAACTTACATGAATTTTTCTTGGAACCTTTGATGCTCTCCATGTTCTTATTGAACTGATTCAATAACAACTTGGCAAGGTTGAATGCCATGTTATTCTTCACTACTTTGAAAGCCAAATCAACTACCTCACATGCCACACTGTTGAGATGACTGGAGCTATAGATCTTATGATAAATCATGTGATGAATTCCAAAATTTAGTTCCATGTCTATGATTTTGTGTATCTTCATTCCTCTACCATCCTAGTCAATAAGAGTTTGCTTCACTAGTTCAATCGAACCTAAGGTTTTGGTCACTTTGGCTTTGTTCAACATTGGAAGAATATTGATTTTGTGAATCATTTTCTTTGATATCTAAATAGGTTGCTTCAACCATAAATTCCCATTGTGAACTCAGCTCAGGGTAAATATTATCCACTTAACCTTGAAGTATCTTGGCATATGTGATATGTGTGTCAAGCCCTTGGCTTCCAAATTTTGATGCTCAAGTTTTTAGAATGCCATTCACACATAACTTATTCAATGCTTCATTCATATCATGTGTGCCTAGCTCTTGAATAGAATAGTGATAATATGAAAATATATCATGCACGAGCAATACCTTAGCAAGAATTTGTGATTGTGCACTAGCTGAGTCAAGTGCTTCTATAATTGTCAGACTCAACTTGAAGTTTGGTACCTTGCAATCGACTCCTAAAACCAACATTTCAGATCCTTTCTTGATTTTGTTGCTAGAGGATGCCATGCTCAATAAGGTTTCTAAAAACTCAAAATTTATCCAAAAATAAATGATCAAATTACTCAGGGATTCTAAATTCTCTCTGCACTAATACCTCTGGAAATTCACGATGAAATAATGCCTTCAATTTTTTCCTTTTAATGAATTTTCCTTTACAATCACCATTAACGCTTGGTATGTTTACTCACTCGGTGATAGGCTATCTTCTACTCTATTTATCCTTTAATTCTCGATAGATAGTCATAGGTCAATAGAATCATCATCACTTAGTAGAGTCTTTAAAAACTTAGTGTCCACATACAATACTTTAGTGTATCTTGACCTTGCTCAATAGAGTCTTGTGATTCAACCTTGCTCAGTAAGGTATTGAATTTTTACAACCACTATTGCGCATCTTGAATGATAATATGGATCTCTTCTTCTTGTTGGCTAGAACTGATGAGGGGTGTCTTCTTTAGAATCTTAGTTCCAGTTATTCCCATACTAATTCAAGTTGAAATATTTGAATTACCCAACTCTTGAGTGACATCTACTTCATGGCTTGGTCTTGTACTCTCAGGAGATTTTGGTATCCATTGCTGCTTCATCTACTTTATGATATTGTCATCTTTGGCTTTCTTTTCATCTTTAATTCTTCTTGTGTTCATACAGTTCTTGGCAAGATGTCCAGTTCTGTACAATTGAAACATCTTTTAGCAGTATCTCTTTTCCTCATATGATGTTTCACACAGTTTTCTCCAATGTGGCCAAATTCACCACAATAGTGACATCTACACCATGTGTTGTAGTCCCATCCAAATATTGCTTTCACAAGCTTTTTTTTTGGATTCAATTTCTTAGTTTTGGATTCAGAAGATTTGTGTCCTTGTTTATTGAAATTGTGACATTTACCTTCAAAATTAGGTTTCTCTTTACATTCACTTTCTTTATTACCATGCTTTTTATAGCTATAATAGTTTCCATTGAATTTTTCTTTGCCACTACTCCAACATTTGTTTGATGTATGGCCTATCTTACCATAATGATTGCAAGTAGGCCTTTGATTCTTTTGAGCTCCTTGCTAAGATGATTCACCTTTTTATGTATAACCTAATCATACTTTTCCTTTGTGTCTGCACTAATTTTTCTCATTCAACTAATTCATGCTTTCTTGAGATTTCATCATCCTTTCATTGGTTTTCTTTTTCGTGTTTAGATCATTTTGTAGTCTTTCATTTTATGACATTAGATTCATAAGTTCTTGATTTGCATTGGTGAGATGATCAATAAAGTCTATTTGTTGAAGGGATAGATGTTAAATTTCATTGTTCTTTTCTTATATCTCTTCTTTTCCTTTGTCTTCTTCTTTTGTGACTTCACATAATCTCACTGATTGGATTTATTGTTCTCTTTTTAGCTTTCTAAATTCTTCTCAAAGATTGGAATTCTTTTCTAATAAGTATTTGATTGCTTCATCAACTTCATCTGAATTTCTTTCTAGATAGATATCTTCAATTCTTTCTTTAGTGTAGAGATTGTCATTCATTTGTACTGCAAGATCTTTCCTTCTTTTCAATGATCGAGAGAGTTATTCCTTTTCTTTCATCAGTTACCTAATGGCCAATTTAGGATCCAACCTTTTATTGTCAATAGTCTTATCTAGCCTAGATACCTCCATTGCCTCTGATATTTGCTCAAGCTATTAAACTTCTTTTGTGAGAACCATAATGCTTTGATAGTAATTGTTGGAAATATGAGATAGGAAAGGTTATTGAGAGGGGAGGGGTGAATCAAGAACCAATAAAACTTAATCATATTTCACCAATTAATCCTTCATATTAGTGTTTTGATCTAACTGCATGCATGAAAGAATGAAAGAAATAAACATTCATAGCAATTTGACAAAAGATATGGTTACCCAAAAACTTTCCAACTAGAAAGTAAAGCTAGGGTGGGGATGATACCCACAACCTTTAGCACTAGAGTATAAAGTTGGCCTATTAAGGCTTACAATTGATCACTTCTAATGATCTACCCTATTAGGACCAATAAATACTGTAAGGTCCACCTTGTCAAAGGATTTACAAAACATACAATGAAGTATGCATGGTAAAAAGATTTTACATAAGAATGTTAACTCTACCTTGTTAAAGGATTTTAACTGATACACCTGTTAGGATGAACCAGTGGCTGATCTCTAATTCACTAGTTGAGATTCCTTAATTGTAATGATCACCTTGTTGTGATCAATAAATATTTGTTGTGGGTATGTGCAGGATCATGGTGTGCCAAAAAGTGGTGATGTGAAAAAAATAGAGGTTGAAAATATCTAAAAGCATTTCAAAATCTGCTCTGACTTTTTTCTACCCATCCTAATACGAAAGCTAAAAAGTAAACCCAAGCCTTATTGGGTATATAATTTCATATTGGGTATCTGATATGTTATCAGATATTCAATATACTATCGAATACTCAATACCTATATTGTGATTTCAAAAAAAAGGAAAACTCGAGCTCTATTTGTTCATACTGTGTTTTATGTTTTAAGCTCCAATATCTGATCTGTAAACATGTACTTGATATAGGTTAGTGATTTTTTATTTTTTATGTTTTCAATCAATTTTATTATAAATTTGTTAGTTTTAATTAAATTTGTTAAAATTTAGGTTTTTTTGATAGAAATTGTTGAAATTTAGTTTTTTTTAATAGAATTTATGTTTTGCAAATTAATAGGTATGGCTGACCAAAATGATGATACTAAGGCAAGAAATATTGTTCCTTGTAACCCCCCACCAAATGATCTAGTGCCCCCTAAAAACTATCGAACAAATGATCCCCTACCCCCTCAAAACCTTACCTATTTGAAAATCTCACTGAATTGAGGGCTTTGCAAACAACATATAATATTGTACCCACATTGGCTCCTATGTTATCCATGTTAAATGCCATAGTGAATAACATTGAAATGCTTACCAATGAACAAAATGTGGTTCTCCATTGGCGTGATGAAACGCAAGAGATGTTTGATGATGGGTTGGACTATGATGAGGTTGTGGCCCTCAATATAAGTAAAGATGATTTGGTTGCCCTTTTGCAAACCCAAAATCTAGTTTACCATTCGATTGTAAAAAGGTCAAACTATCGATTAATTGGTGCATAAATGATGCCATACGTGTGAACTTTTGGGATCATTGGTGGATGATTTTTTACAGCTCTCCACATAGCAATCTAGAGATGCCATTTTATTTCCTTAAAAAATTGTATGTAGAATTTGTGTTGGGCCTCAAAGTGAACTATTGGAGCATGAAGCCCAACATGGGTGTAGGAGGAAGAGCTCCTCAGGATAGACCCTCTTCCCAATGGAAGAAATTTGGCACTATTTTCCCCCCTACTGATGTCTCCCCCCTCCTCAAGTGCAACATCCTGATATCATTGCAAAGGCTAGCTCTTAGACTATTAGAGCCATCCATAGATTGAGTAGCCTATTGATATCTCAAGCTAGGTTAGTACTACCTCCCCATATTGATGATGCTAGTGTGAGTTCATCATTAGCTAGCTCATCACATGTTTGTGTGCCCTATACTTGCATAATGTACAAGAATATTTGTTTGGGTCCCATAGGTGATCTTTTTGAGTATCAATTTGTATTTGAGGAGGATACACCAGACGTGTGTGTAGAGGCTATAGACCCTGATGTGAGAGAGGAGGGGCATGTAGAGGCATGGAATCCTTCTATGTTAGTATGTGTATACATTTATTTGTTACAACATATGTGATTTAAATTTAATCCTTATAATAGAATAATTTTAATTTTTAAGCCATATTGACTTATGCATGTATGGGATCTTCATTCATGTTTAGTTGATGATTGAGGAGGAGTTGAGATAGGTTGATGATTCCACACTCTCGGCTATTTCATTTGGCCTTGAGACATCTACGGTACATTGTGTTGTCTTCTCATTGTTTTTTCTATTTGATATTGTAGCATATATGGTTTCTAATCTTTCTTTTTTCTTGCAAGTATCACCTATCCCTAGGGAACAAAGTGTGGGGGATGAACTAGGACCCATTGACAAGGAAAGGTAATTAGATGCTTTCTATTTGATTAAATAGTGATGCATTCTTGTAAAATTTTTGTGGTAATGAAATTTAATTACATTCTTTATTGTATAGGGCATGGCTACTGGCGATAAGCCCATGCAAATTCTATGTTGCAAATGCTCTGGCATTTCCATTAGCACTAAGAGCCCCATTATATGTATAAGTATCATTTATTTTTTATTTTTCTTATTTTCATAAATAAATTTAAAACTGATTTCCATGATATTAACAAATAGTATTTTGTATCTCATAGGAAATTCCTAGTGTACACAAGGTTGGATGGCAAAGTTTTGTATTTGTTGGTGTAAATAAGTATTTACTTATTACACTTACTTAAGTTTACTTAGGTTAATGCATTAGTTTATTATTTTTATTTGTAAGACACTTAGGAGTTTGCGCACCTTTCTGAGTTGTCATGTAGACAACACAAGAGTACGTAACTCTACTTTAGCACATGGTGTCTACAACACTATTTTGCATGTCACACCCTTGTAGGCTTATCCTCACATCATCGCACATACTTTCATGCTTAATGGAGGATAACCCATATCTGGTGGAGATATGCTTGGTTGTATGACATATCATGTAGCTGATTATGAGGCATTCTAGATGTATCTCAAAGGCCTTTATATACAGGCACTCCTAGTGTACTTTTACATTACATTGCATATTGCATGAATTATGGCATATTGAATACATTGTCATTCTGATCATACTCTCTCTTTGGTCTACTATGTGCTTGTGTTTGAGTTCTTAGTTCTTGGGTGAATTTTTTCCTTAGGCAAATTCTTACATGGTATCAGAGCATAGAGACTTTCTCATCACATAGCCATTTGAGACCACCCTTGATTCATCACCTCAGCTCGAATTCATCTAAAGTCAGATCTAACCTCACCATTGCATTTGGAATGCTGAACCAGTGAAAATTGACTATAAATTTGGCTACCTTGACTTAGAGTCGATCATGAGAAAAATTTTTTTTGCAAATCAGAACCCAGAGGCCCGATTTGTAGTATGGGTATGGTCTTTTTTGCGGATTTAACTAATTTATTTCGAATCATTTCTTTGTGTTTTTATTTCCCATCATTATTTTTAGAAATTATTTTGGTAAAGCGGGCATATTTTATTTCAAAATCTAGCTTTATCATACTGGCAATATTCCTGCACTCGATGGCACCCCATCCCAACGGGAAAGCTTTGCTTTGTTAATATATCCAACTGTCTTTGGTTATAAACTCTGCGCATACAAAAGACTTGTTGAATGTGGGATTAACCATCCCAAAACTTGACAAGGGAAAATATTTATGGTAGCTGTCACAAATTTTTTGGCGTCATCATTTTAAAAACCTGCAACTCACGACAAGTATTTCGGTGGTGAAGAATCTGGTGTTGCATTGTCACTTTCTGCCTGCGACTGTCATTTCTTGGCAACCTGCACTTTTTTCAACCGTGCTTTGGATAAAACCCTTCAACGTGCTGCTCTCTCTTTCTAGAAATTGGCAACAATCTACATCCCCGTGTGATGGAGTTTCTAGCATTCGCTGTTTTCGAAAATTGGTGTCGCATTTAACTCCTCGGCCCTCATTGCAAGTTTTCTGATAGGGTTTCATATATTCTAGTAGTCTGAGGCTTTCTCGATGTCTTTTGATGTCATTGTTTAATTTTCCATCCCAAAGAAGGCTACAGTGACATGCGTGTAGCCTTGACAATGTAGCAATACCACATCAGCAGGACAGAAATACGACCCCATCAGCACAGCTGACTCAACAGACCAAATCGGTATTGCCACATTATCCATGTGGACAACTGGCCATTTGACATGCTAGCGTATAGAATTTTCCATTTGTCACTCTGTACAGTACGAACGTCGAGTCATCTTCCATGTCACCCACGGGCACAAATTTTTTGCTGATGTCAGCAAAACATGATGTTAAAATTGACAGTCATTTGAATGTCATTTGCAAGAATTTTATAACTGCAGAAATGACCATTTGACCATCAAATTTACACTTACAATTTTCCTTCTAGACCCCTCTCCAGATTGCTTTTCAATTTGGCAGCCTAAGTTTGCGAGCCCATATCTTGGAGATCTGGACTTCGATTTAGGTGCAATTTTTTTTGAAATTGAGTGAAATTTCTTGAATTTTCCATTGGTGGTGTTTTTTTTGGTTTTGGTGTACAGAGTTTGCAAAAATTGTGTTTTTTTGGTGACTGTACTTGCATAATCCTCCATTTTGCAACTTTAGAAGCTCCGTATGGGCACATCTAGTCACCTTTTCAAGTTCTATTTTTTTTGAAAGTGCATATTATTTTGTCTACTTTCTAGATTTGAAGTCAGATTCTAGGGTTGTGTGGACTAATTTCTCACTTTCAGAATTAGGCCTTCTTTGGCATTGTAAAGCTTTGATTCTTTTTCAAAACTGTTGTAAAACTAAGCTACAGTGCTTAAGTGACAAATTTCAGCCTCATAAGGTGGTTGTAAAATCAAAATTAGAATGTCCACTTTGTTCATTTTGACAAGTGGCCCATTGTAAACGCACTACTTATAAAGTGCCAACAACATCTTTTCTGGGGGGGGTCTTTTGATTGAGTGAAAAGGGGGGGGGGGGGTGTACTGTATTTTTTGTGTCTCTATTTTGTGCTCCTTTCATTTTTTGCATCATGGGTTTTAAATGTCCTCCTCTAACTTCACGCAACTATTCTACATGGAAAGATATTGCATGGAGTAGATTAATGGAAAAATGATATAGTCTTTATGTTGATGGTACAATTACCAAACCTACTGATGCTAAAGAACTCATTGATTGGCAAAAATAAGACCAACAGGCTTTAGGTGTTATTAGGAGTTGTGTACATGGTGATCTTCTCTTTCACATTAAAAATTGTTCAGAATCCAAAGAAGCTTGGGATAAACTTGAACATTTTTATGGTAAAGTGGATGAAGAAAAGGGATTTTAGATTGAAGATGATCTACTTCTCTTGGATCCTAAAAATTATGACACAATTGAAGATTACATCATCAAATTCAATGAGTATAGGGCACTTCTAAAATATTTTGGAAATCCCATGAAGGATGACAAGTTGATTCATCACATCCTGAAGAGGCTACTTTCTAAGTATGCCAACTTTGTTTCGAGTTTTAATACTCACAGGTTGACTATGGGATCTACTTACCAGAAGCCTTCTTTTGATGGATTTGCAGATATGTTGATTGTTGAACAATCTCACTTGGTGGATTTTGGACTTCTCAAGTCATCTAAGACCAAATCCTTGGTGGCTAGTGATGATCACAAATCAAGTCAAGGGGGAAAAAGAAACAACAACAAGAAGTAGTGGAAGCAGAAAACACAATCTGAGACATAACAATCCTCCTCTCAACAAGGCAGTTCTTCTTCAAACAACAAGGGAAGTAATGAAAAGAAGGAAAAACTTTTTTGTGCATACTACAAAAAGCCAAATTATGACGAGCATCATTGCAAGACAAAAAGAATCAATGAGTTAGAAAATCTACTCAAGAAGAACAAGATTCAAGTGCTAAGTACTTCCAAGGATTCAGCTCCAACCTCTTCGAAGGGTAAAGGTCAAGAACTTATGGCAAACACAAGTTATTTGGAATGGATACTTGACTCAGGTGCCTCTTACCATATGGGTTCTTCAAAGGAAGACTTTTCTTCATTGAAGTAGTCAAAGGTGCCACACATCTTCATGGGAGATGATATTAAGATGGAAGTTGAAGGGAAAGGACATGTGGAAATGGAAGATGGGAAATTCAAAGATGTTTTCTATGTTCCAAATCTAAGTTCCAATCTCCTATCAATTTACCAAATCACTCACCTTGGAGATGGTCATAAGGTTGAGTTCCTTCCAAATTTAGTCATGGTACGAAGTCTCAAGGATGATTCATTGGTAGCAATGGGGAAAGTCAATGATGATAAGAGGTTATACTCCTTCTCCCACTTTGTGCCTAAGAGTCCTTCTGAAGCCTTGTTAACTCACTCTACTTCAAACATCAACCTATGGCATGAGCGGTTTGGTCACCTTGACTTTTTCTCACTTCATCAACTTTGCTTAAAACGCATGGTCAAAGGTCTTCCCAACATTAGCTTTTCTAAGGGAAAGTGTTCATCTTGTTTAGTGGATATGAATCTCAAGGAGAAGTATGATAAAGGGAAGTCTTCTCGAGCTCTAGTTGTTCTTCAGCTAGTTTACATGGTATTAGTAGGATGCTTTGCAGTGACTTCAATCAGCCAAGGCCACTACATACTCATATTTGTTGATGACATTTCAAGATTCACTTGGGTATTCTTCCTTCATCATAAGAATGAAGTGGTTCATAAGCTTCAAGACTTCAAGACTCATGTTGAATAGAAGTCAAGAAAAGCCATCAAAGTACTAAGGGTGGACATTGAGAACATATATGTAGACAGAAGACTTAAGTACTTTTGTAGAATTGAGGGGATTGATCTTCAGAACTCACCAGCATTCAGTCTACACAAGACAAATGTTGCAGCTATGAGGATTAGGACTCTCAAGACCATGGCAAGTTGCATGATTAAGGCCAAGTCTCTCGATCCTACACTTGAAGTTGAAGCCATTAGTAGTGCTACTCACATACTTAGCATATCTCCTCATCCAACCTTAGATGGCAAGACTCCTTTTGAGGCATGGTGTGGCAGAAAACCAATTGTGAGTCACCTTAGAGTCTTTGGTTGTCCAACATGGGCTAACCTATCTTCTAGGAGTTGCAAGGCACCAGCACCTAGGCCTTATACCTTCATCAGTTATAAAGACAATGTCAAGACTTACAGACTGATGGATCCAGAGACTCATGAGATTTTTGTGGAGAAGGATGTTCATTTTGAGGAAAGTTCACCAAGCTTATCCTCTACTCCTCTCCACACATCATACACAGTGGAAACTGATAGTGACACATGCGATAGTACTTCAACAAGTTCAGACACATGGGGTTCTATCGATAGTTGTAGTGAGAGGTCACATCAGTCTTGTCCACATGCTTATATTGCCACAATGAAAGGTCCAACACAGCATGGTACATCTCGTCTTCCAGCTCTAGCTTCACTTGACTTTGGAGATAGACTTGAGGACTTATATTTTCTCATAGATGATGATTCTTCTACGATTGTTGCGAGGGCTCACTCTGACCCTCATGTCCATTCTCTACATGATCAATCTTCACAGGTTGGCATGATTGTGGATCCTTATGAATAGCAATTAGTGGAGGTCTCTTTGTCAGTTGAGGAGAAAGATGGTTTAGTGGAATAGGTTCATTAGACATCCTTGACTGATCTGCATTCATTCTTTTCAGCATAGTTGGAAGGGGTGAACTTCAGCATCAGCACAGGGATACTTGAGAAATTTTTAGGGCTAGCACACATCTTCAGGACTGTACCTTTGCCTTTTTTTCTTCCTAAGGGGAGGAACACCATTCTGCATTCTTGGACTAGCTTCTTCATCGAAGCGGCTTTCACTTGTTGGTATTTTCCTTTTGGGGGGGAAGCCTATTCTGTCTCTCTTCCTTCTCTCATTCTCTTATGTATATACTGGATGTATGTTGTAATGGGGGGGTCTTGATTACTCCATCCATTGATGCATCCTTATTTATATGTCTTTTTGGGGGAGGGTTTTTCCCATGAGGTTTTCCCTATTTCCCCGCTTTATGGGAGATTTTCATCTTCATTATGTACATGGGTACCTAACATGGCCTAGTAGCCAGGACCCATTATGCATCTTCATCCTAGTTCATAAGCTTAAGGGCATTCCCCTAAGTTGCACTTAAGGGGGGGTGTTGGTGTAAATAAGTATTTACTTATTACACTTACTTAAGTTTACTTAGGTTAATGCGTTAGTTTATTATTTTGCATTATTTTATTATTTTTATTTGTGAGACACTTAGGATTTTGCACACCTTTTTGAGTTGTCATGTAGACAACACAGGAGTACGCAACTCTACTTTAGCACATGATGTCTACAATATTGTTTTGTGTGTCACACCCTTGTAGGCTTATCCTCACATCATCACACATACTTCTGTGCTTAATGGAGGATAACCCATATCTGGTGGACATGTGCTTGGTTGTATGACATATCATGTAGCTGATTACAAGGCATTCTAGATGTATCTCAGAGGCCTTTATATACAGGCACTCCTAGTGTACTTTTACATTACATTGCATATTACATGAATTATGGCATATTGAATACATTGTCATTCTGATCATACTCTCTCTTTGGTCTATTGTGTGCTTGTGTTTGAGTTCTTAGTTCCTGGGTGAATTTTTCCCTTACGCAAATTCTTACAATATCTTTGATGATGCAGCCACTATATCCTGAGGAGGAGCTGACACAGGTAAATTATAGTTTGAACTCTTGATTATATGTTATAAATTTAGCATGTTATGAATTATAATGTTATAGTTTAAGTTGTAGATTCATCTGACAAACATATTTGAACATACATAGGCCATAATAAGTGAGGTACAAGCATTGTCGAGGACATATGAGAGGACTCCTGCTTGGTGTAGGAGGTCGATGAGAGAAGTATTTATGATGAAAGTTTAATAGTATAAATCTTCATTAAAAAAATATCATTATGCATTTTAGTAATTCAATGTTAGATAAAAAGATTCATATAAATTTAGTAGTCTAACATTGGATTTTCCTTTTTTATTTATGTAGGAGGCATCTGATCCACCTAGTGTAGTGAAGAGGCTACATTTTCATCATCCACCAATAGCCTAGGATAGTTTAGTTGTCATAGGATACGTCATGAGACATTTTTAGATGGCATATGGCACATTCTTTACAGAAACATTGATATTATACACATTTTGATGGCATGATCAGCCACATTTTGTATATGGATCTATGTATTCTAATATATGTTTGTGTAATTTATCTATGGATACATGAACTTTGATATATATTTGTGTAATTTGTCTATAAATACATATATTTTGATATATATTTTTGTCATTTATGTGCACAATGATATACATATTAATTTAGTATCTAGTATTGTTCAATTTATCGTGGATCATGTGTATTGTTCATGTTTATGGAATATCATTAATTTTGATCATGTTTTTTATATTCGATTCAAATGCAATAATTTTTTAATAAAATTTTAACAACTTTTATTATCAAATTTGGATGCAATGATTAATTCAAAATGCTGTCATGAGTTATATCTTTTTTCTATAGAAAAAATTATAGTTAATATATGAGAGTTCACTTTCTATCATGTGATTCAAACTAAGAAAAATAGGGAAACCTTATTTATAGAGAGAAACCATAGAAATGAGTGACATATGGAAAACAATTATTTTCCTTGTGGTTTTAGTTTTAGATTGGATTTATTCCTTATCTTGGTAGAATGATGCAGAGCCCTTTGGTACACCTTTAGTAAACAGTAATATAAGTAAAGAGGATTCACAAAAAGATGGTAATCCATCAAAGAATTGGTATGAACTTAAAGGCTTCAACAAAGATCCATGGCATTTTAGACAATTACATCAACACACTTTTTACCCTCCTACAGAAGGTTCACATAATCCCAAATCTGATTTTAAACTCCACCTTTTCAACCTTGAAAATAACTCTTAGCTTCAAATCTAATCTCAACACACTTAAGGACTCCACTCCTCAGCCATGGATTCTTTTCCCAACCATGAACTCATTCCTTGACTCATAATCTTCGATAACTAGCCCTTCACTTTGTTACTATCCTCATACTACAACTTTCCAATTTTAACATAACCTCAAAATATCTCAACTTAAGAGACTTGATTGGATCAAACCTTTTTAACTTGGTTTCCTAATACCATATCCATATGAATAACATCTATACATTTCTCACATTGATCAAATTACCCATACTGATCCACTTAACAAAACTTAGGAACCAAATCATCCAAAGCATACCTTCTTGTTGTCCTTTGTATAGACCCAAACACAATCATTCATAACTTTTGAACCATACTTCATTTCCTCAATCCAACCATTGAGTAATTAGATCACTTGACCCTCCATAACATATCCAAAAATTAGGCCAATCCAACAATGGAAAATTAAGATATGGCCCACACAAAAGCACTAAAATTTTTGTGACAAAACAATCTTCCTTTGACAATCTCATTAATAACATGTTACCAACAAAGTGTAACAATAGAAAATGATACAAATTGCAAAAAGAAACTTTGTTTTATATTAATCATAAATTGTACATTTTTTTCCCATTATTGATCTAATCAACATCTAAAGGCCCCAATAAGACATTTTCCATCCCATATAGTACTACAAACCCTATAATCCCTTACAATCCCATGATTAGCCTTCTAGACCATATTTTGCATATAATGCAACTTTTATGTAAACTGGCTTCATTAATGCATTCTATCATTTCACACCTTATATAGTTTTTTCCAACCTTGTATGGTCATGCTCAAACCCCTAACTAACTCTTTGCACTCATTTTCACTTTGCAAGAAAAAGTTGCAATTTTGCAATTTTGATAAATTTTTGCTATAACTTTAAATTCTTAATTAGACAAGTTCACCAAAAAATTTAATGGGTTATTGATATCCCTCATGAGCTCCGATTTATGACCCTTGGAAGATTGACCTCAATACATATTTAGAGCATCTTGGAGACTCTTCAGTACGAAGTGGCCATAAACAATGGAGGCTCTTTGCAGCTAAAACAAGGGTTTCACTAGGGTTCATCCACCGATCCAAAGCTAATGGCACTGATGATTCGATGCCAAAATTAGTGGTTTCAATGCTACATTGTGGTGCACCTATGAACTAAGGCACACTACAAGTTTTGGCATCAAGTGAGATCACTGTGCCAAATCCAAACAAAATGTGATCTCCCAAAAATGAGATATGTTATTTTAGGCCTCGGCATGACCTTCTTATAGCATTTAAAATTTTATCAATAGCCCTCACAAGTTCTAAGTTACAACCCTCAGAAGATTGACCTCAATATGCACTTAGAGCACCTTGGACACTCTTCAATATGGGGTGGATGCGAATGATGGAGGCTCTCCACAACTAGAGAAAGGGTGTCACTGGGGTTTACCCACCCATACAAAGCTAATGGTGCTGATGATTCGATGCCAAGAACAACATTTTCAAAGTTACATTATGGTGAACCTATGAACTGAGGCACACTATGAGTTTTGGCATTGAGCGAGATTGCTATGCTGAATCTAAACAGAATGTGATCTCTCAAAAATGAGATAGATTATTTTAGGCCTCAGCATGATCATCCTATAGCATTTAACATTTCATCAATATCCCTCATGAGCTCCAAGTTATGACCCTTAGAAAATTGACCTCGATATGCATTTAGAGCACCTTGGAGACTCTTCAGTACGAGGTGGCCATGAATGATGTAGGCTCTCCATAGCTAGAACAAGGGTTTCACTAGGATTTACTTGCCCATCTAGAGCTAATGGCATTGACGATTCAATGCCAAGATCAGTGGTTTCAAAGATTTGTTGTGGTGCACCTATGAACTGAGATACATTGTGAGTCTTGGTATCGAAGGAGATCGTTGTGCTGAATCCAAATAGAATGTGATATCTCAAAAATGAGATAGATTATTATATGCCTTAGCATGACCATCATGTAGCATTTGATGTTTCATTGATAACCCTCATGAGCTCTAAGTTACAACCCTTGGAAGATTGACCTTAATACACACTTAGAGCACCTTGGAGACTATTTGGTATGGGGTGGTCACGGATGATGGAGGCTCTTTGTGGCTAGAACAAGAGTGTCACTAAGGTTCACCCACCCATCCAAAGCTAATGGCATTGATGATTCGATGCTAAGATCAATGGTTTCAAAGTTACATTGTGGTGCACCTATGAATTGAGGCACACTATGAGTTTTGGCATGGAGCAAGATCAATGTATTGAATCCAAACAAAATGTGATCTCTTGAAAATAAGATAGGTTATTTTATGCCTCAACATGACTATCCTATAGCATTCGACATTTCATCGATAGCCCTCACAAGCTCTGAGTTACAACCCTCGAAAGATTAACCTCGATACACACTTAGAGCACCTTGGAGACTCTTCAATATTGGGCAGCCACAAATGATGGAGGCTCTTTGTGGCCAAAACAAGGGTGCCACTAGGGTTCACCCACCCATCTAGAGGTAATGATGTTAATGATTCTATGGCAAGATTAGCAATTTCAAAGTTAAGCTGTGGTGCACCTATGAACTAAGGCACACTGCAAGTTTTGGCATCGAGCAAGATCGCTGTGTCAAATCCAAACATAATGTGATATTCCAAAAATGAGATAGATTATTTTAGTCCTCTACATGAACAACCTATAGCATTCAATGTTTCATTGATAGCCCTCACGAGCTCCGAGTTATGACCCTCAGAAGATCGACCTCGATACGCACTTAAAGCACCTTGGATACATAAATTGCATTAAGTAAAATCATCTTTGTTTCTTACATTAAATCAACAAGTTTAAATTTACAATATATCAAGTGTTTCATCATTATTACATCAATACACAACTACCAAAAATCATAGTGTCAAAAATAGTAGTGTTAAAAATCGTAGTGTTAATGAAAGTATTGTCAAAAATCATAGTGTCAAAAATAGAATAGATTTTTTTTCATTCTACTCCTTATTTAGTTTTTTATCTTCATGCATGGCTACTCTTCACAATGTACCTGCATTCCAATATCGTAAAAAATATTAGTAACTTATTGTATTAAATAAGATAATCATCGGTTCACTAAATCATTATGAACAAAATAACATAAGAAGTAAATATACCTAGTCGAGTGTTCCAATAGGGTCCTCTCTCTATTTTAGGGTCTCCAAAAGGGCTTCATGATCAGAATTAGTAATAATAAAAGGTTCTTTTACTTTTGGTCTTCCTTGATGCTTCAAAAGCTTTACATTTTTTGCTATAATAAGATGCAAATATTTGAGAATTATTTTGTGCTTCTGGTAGTCTTCAAATGCAAGAATTCCATTCCTTCTAAGCTTGTATGTTTATAGCCATGTTCCAGCGACAACCATTCAACTAGTAGGATATATGAATCCATCATCATCTGTGATCAATTGTGAAAGCTTTTTTTACCTCTTACATAACGTGCTAACCAATAATTTGATTTCTCATCATTCCCCTATGGTGCAACCAATGCAAAGACATGTCCTGGCTAAAGAAGATTTGATAGATGGTTATGCTCAAGTGAACTTTCCATGTCATCATTTCTAATAGAGGGTATGATAGATAATGGAGTAAGATAATGTGGAGCCCATATCTCACCAACTCACTGGACTTGTCCAAATGGTCCATGTACTAGAATCAGAGCTCCAGAATGAATGCATTTTTGATGAGTCTCTCACTGTAACACAATTTGATCTATCACCTATGGACCTTTCCTCAACCAACCAAAAGAACTTGTATACTACTAAATCAAGAGTGACCCCCCCTTTTGATAATGCTAAACTACCAATCAACAATGTTGTGAGCATCAAGAAGCTTTGCTCCTAAAATCTTCAATTGCTCCTTAATTAGAGCTCTCTTCACACATGCCCCCGCTCCATCATATTCCCCTTTCCAATGGATGGACTCGAAAAAAATCCAAATATGAGGCACCCCCCTTTCTACATGCATCCTACACAATTAATAAAACATGCGAGCACTCTTGAATTGACCTATATAGTTATTTGACCAAATGATATGTCTATCCATAGCAACTACATGTTCCTATAAGAAATCAAAATAATTCTCAAAATAATGTTGCACAAACTCATGAGAGTGAGATCTATCATCACTCATATAAAAATGATACTCTCTAAACAATCTTCTGATTATCTTCCGCACTATTAGGAGCATGTCTATATGTTGTGTGGATGAAAATAGCAATCTGAATGGAGTTGTAATACTAAGATTGTGTCTCGTTTTGAGGCTGCAATGTGTAGTTCTTAGAAAAGTCAACAACTAATATAATAGTTCCAATGGGAAAAGCCTCCTTACACATTCTAAATTGTTGATCCAAACACTGAGACCTATGACTATGTCTTGCATACTTGTAGAAAAAGATTTTCTTTGAAATTTGAAATAAAATTAGCCACATTGATTTCTTTTGTAACCAATTCACATCTAGAGCCCTCACCCCCACTCTTCAATGTGTATTTCACCATTTCATATACATTTTTTTTTACTATTATCTTCCCAATATCTTGTTCACGCCCCTCATGGAAACATGTGTCAAACTTGGATAAGCCACCACATTTTGAGCACTTCTCATTTATGCAATAATTTCTATAAAAGAAACAACCATCAACTCTATGACATAAAAATTGATCTAGCAAGTCTCTTGATGATTTTGAAAAACCACTAGCACCACAATTCTCCAACATTTTTTTGCTATGCAAAGTAGAATGGATGGAGCATAATAGTTCATGGTGCATAGAAATCTCGACATGATATTTGCAACATGTATTTTGAATATTAAGTGGAACACAATAAAATGGCTTCAAAGATTCAAAATCCCTTTGTGATATATGAAGACTTGGATGACTCTCTAAATTGTTTGAACAACATAGTTTGACTTACCTCCAAATAATGTTTAAGATGTGGCATGTTGTTTCTGATACCAATTCTCAAGTTTAACATGTCTTTAGCATTAGGTGATACTCTTGAGCTAGAGTGCCAAAATTGTATAATTTCTTCTTTCACATCATTGGATAGCTTCTTATCAAAATGTGGAAGTCTCCCACCAAAAATCCATGTTTTATTTTGAAGAAGATCATCAATTCTCTCTCGTCTACTAAGTGCTCTTCTTAATGTAGTATGATTTAGATTCAAGTCAATAAAAGTTTGTCTCATATATCTACCCTTTCTCAAATGATGACTTACCAAAGAGATTGTAATAACCCTTCGAGCAGCTCTCTTATCCTTCTTCCTGCTATATTTCCCAATGCTATTGAGAGCACTAAAAAAATTCTTCACAATAATGGCATTTCTTTCCATTTTTTTATCAACACGAATCTTCAATTTTGAAAGCATAGGTCTCATCTTTTGCATCTTTAATAAGTGCATAAAATGCTGACATTGCTCCACCACTTTCTTTTTGCCGAAAAATATCTTATATAGTCTTGAAGCCCATAACCGAATGGTTCTTTCAATTTTTTTCTTTCCAAATTGGTAATAATTGTTTCATCAAATTTAATTATCTAGTTTAGTGTTCTAGAACCTTCATGTTGATTATAATTAGGAGATATGTAAGGTTCTTGTGCATTGTCATGTTCGGCATGGTCAATCATGCAATTTACATTATGACCTAGTAGCATTTCATTCTCCAAATTTTTATTCTCTAAATTTTCAATCCTAGCATTATCATGATCAATTAGTACATTTTCATTCCCCAACTACACATATTCATTATCAAACTCTATGATTTCACCATCAACCAGTACATCGTCAACTTAACTCATATTTAACATACCTTGTCTTTTCCTTTGGTGATTTACCTTATCCCTTTCCCCATATGTCCCAATGTCTTCATTCGATATCTTCCTTTTCATTTAGCCTTTTGACGACTACTGCTCCCCATTCAAATGACAATATCAGGCACCTAATGATATATTATCAAACCTTTTTTGAATGTTTGGGCCCCAAAAATTTAATTTTCCCAAAACCCATGAAAATGGCCCACAAAAAGCGATGTTGTCAGGTCTAGAGTGACAAGGAATATGTTGGGAAAATCATGCCAATTTAATTGGGTATTCGATCCCAGATTAGATACCCAATATTAAATTTGATATATCATATCAAATTGGATATTCGATATCAGATTATCTGATATTGATTCCAAAATTTTGGAGGGAATTATGGGCAATATAAACAAATTTCATTATGTATGATTAATATATATATGAATATTATTATATATGATTAATTTAGGATTATTATTATCTATGATTATTATATTATTATATTATATTATTATTAAATATAATAATATATGTTATTATTATTATAACCTATAAATATTATATATATATATATACATATATATATACATATACATATATATATATATATATGATTATTATATTATAATATTATGATTTTTACTATTATTATTAAATATAATAATGTAATATATGTTATTATTGTTACTATTATTATCACAAAAACATATGTCCCTAGGGGCCCTAGGACCCTTAGGGACACATTTGGTTGGTTCCAATGCATCAAGAGGGGTATGTCCCTAGGGGCCCTAGAACCCCTAGGGACCCATTTGGTTGGTTCTAATGTGTCGAGAGGGATCGTAGGTTAACCTATGACCCCTATCAATGTATTTAATGACAACATATGTCCCTAGGGTCGCTAGGGCCCCTAGGGATGCATTTGGTTGATTCCAATGCATCAAGAGGGGTCATAGGTTAACCTATGACCCCTCTCAACACATTTCATGACAACATATGTCCCTAGGGACCCTAGGACCCCGAGGGACTAATTTGATTGGTTCTAATGCATCAAAAGGGGTCATAGGTTAACCTATGACCCCTATCGATGCATTTCATGACAACATATGTCCTTATGGGCCCTAAGGCCCCTAGGAATGCATTTGGTTGGTTCCAATGCATTGAGACCCTGTGACCCCTATCGACACATTTCATGACAACATATGTCCCTAGGGGTCATAGGACCCCTAGTGACCCATTTGGTTCATTTCAATGCGTCAAGAGGGGTAATAGGTTACCCATTTGGTTGGTTCCAATGCATTAAGAGGGGTCATAGGTTAACCTATAACCCCTCTCGATGCATTTCATGACAACATATGTCCCTAGGGACCCATTTGGTTGGTTCTAATACATTAAGAGGGGTCATAGGTTAACCTATGACCCCTATCGGTGCATTTCATGACAAAATATGTCCCTAGGGATGCATTTGGTTGTTTCTAATGCATCGAGAGGGGTTCTAGGTTTCCTCTCGATGCATTTCATGAACATATATTATTATTGTTATTATTATTATTATGACCTATGATCTATTTGGTTGGTTTTAATGCATCGACATGGGTTAGAGGTTAACCTATGACCCCTCTTGGCGCATTTCATGACAACATATCTTGCTAGGGGCCCTAGGGTCCGTAGGGACACATTAGGTTATTTCCAATGTGTCGAGAGGGGTCATAGGTTAACCTATGACTTGTCTCAACACATTTCATGACAACATATGTCCCTAGGGGCCCTAGGACCCCTAAGAACCTATTTGGTTGGTTCTAATGCATTGAGAGGGGTCATAGGTTAAATTATGACCCATATCAAAGCATTTCATTACAACATATGTCCCTAGGGGCCCTAGCACCCCTAGGGACACATTTGGTTGGTTCCAATGCATCGAGAGGGGTCATAGGTTAACCTATGACCCCTCTTGATGCATTTCATGACAACATATGTCCCTAGGGGCCCTAGGACCCCTAGGGACCCATTTGTTTGGTTCTAATGCATTGAGAGGGGTCATATGTTAACCTATGACTCCTATTGACACATTTCATGATAACATATGTCCCTAGGGGCCCTAGGGCCCCTAAGGATGCATTTGGTTGGTTCTAATGCATCGAGAGGGGTGATAGGTTAACCTATGATCCCTCTTGATGCATTTCATGACAACATATGTCCCTAGAGGCCCTAGGGCCCCTAGGGACCCATTTGGTTGGTTATAATGCATTGAGAGGGATCATAAGGGACCCTAGGGCACCTACGGACCCATTTGGTTGGTTCTAATGCATTGGGAGGGGTCATAGGCTATCGAAGCATTTCATAACAACATATGCCCTTAGGGGCCCTAAGGCCCATAAGGACGCATTTTCTTGGTTCTAAATGCGTTAACCTATGACCCCTCTCGATGCATTTGATGAAAACATATGTCCCTAGGGGCCCTAGGACCCTTAGGGACCCATTTGGTTGGTTTTAATCCATCGAACCCTCTTGATGCATTTCATGACAACATACGTCCCTAAGGGCCCTAGGGCCCTTAGGGAAACATTTGGTTGGTTCCAATGCATCGAGAGGTTTCATAGGTTAACCTATGACTCATCTTAATGCATTTCATGACAACATATGTCCCTAGGGGCCCTAGGACCCCTAGGGACCCATTTGATTGGTTCTAATGCATCGAGAGGGGTCATAGGCTATGTTGTGATCCCTATCGATACATTTCATAATAGGGCCCATTTGGTTGGTTCCAATGCATCAAGAGGGGTCATATGTTAACATATGACCTCTCTCAACACATTTCATGACAAAAAATTTTGTTAGGGGCTCTAGGGGCCCTAGAGAAGCATTTGGTTGGTACCAATGCATTGAGAGGGGTCATAGGTTCCCTCTCAACGCATTTCATGACAACATATATCCCTAGATGCCTTAAGACCCCTAAGGATGCATTTGGTTGGTTCTAAAATGTCGAGAGGGGTTATAGGTTAATCTATGATCTTTCTTGATGCATTTCATGACAACGAATATCCCTAGTGGCCCTAGGGCCCCTAAGGATACATTTGGTTAGTTCTAATGCATTGAGAGGGGTCATAGATTAACCTATGACCCCCCCTTGATGCATTTCATGACAACATATGTTCCTAGGGGCCCTAGGGATGCATTTGTTTGATTCCAATGTGCCAAGAGGGGTCATAGATTAACCTATGACCCCTCTTGATGCATTTCATGACAACGTATGTCTCTAGGGGCCCCAGGGCCCCTAGGGATGCATTTGGTTGGTTCCAATGCATCGAGAGAGGTCATAGGCTAACTTATGAACTCTATCAATGCATTTCATGACAACATATGTCCTTAGGGGCCCTAGGACCCCTTGGGACACATTTTGTTGGTTCTAATGTATCAAGAGGGGTCATAGGTTGCTCTCTACACAACATATGTCCCTAGGGGCTCTAAGACCCCTAGAGATGCATTTGGTTGGTACTAATGCATAGAGAGGGGTCTTAGGTTAACCTATGACTCCGCTCGATGAATTTCATGACAACATATGTCCCTAGGGGCCCTAGGACCCCTGGGGATAAATTTGGTTGGTTCCAATGCATCGAGAGGGGTCATAGGTTAATCTATGACCACCATCAATGCATTTCATGACAACATATGTCCCTAGGAGCCCTAGGGCCTCTAGGGATGTGTTTGTTTGGTATGAATGTGTTGAGAGGGGTCTTATGTTAACATATGACCCCTCTCAATGCATTTCATGACAACATATGTTCCTAGGGTCCCTAGGACTTCTAGGGACCCATTTGGTTTGTTCTAATGTGTCGAAAGGGGTCATAGGTTAACCTATGACCCCTCTCGACGCATTTCATGACAATATTGTATTTAACAATAATAATATGATGCTATATATTTTAATATAATAATTATATATTATTAGATTATATAACAATAATAATCATATATATTATTATATATAATAATAATCATATAATATTACTATGTATATTTAATAATAATATTTATCATATATATTGCTATATTACATTTATTTATAATAATAATTATGTTTATAACTAGATTATATTTAATAATAATAATCATAATAATCATACATATTACTATATATAATAATAATTATAATCATATATAATAATAATAGTTAATAATCATAATCATAATCATATGTAATAATAATAATGCCCACGCTTCTGAAAATAAATTTCCCTCTAAATTTTCCCTCTAAATGTTTCCTCTAAAATTTCCCTCCAAATTTTCCAATGTGGGTGGTTTCCCTCCAATTTGGCACATTTAGAGTAATCAGATACCTGATTTCATATCAGGTATCCAATTTGAAATCAGATACTCGATTTGAATTCAGGTTTCTGATTAGGCTTGGTATTTACTAAACCTATTTGGTCAACCCAAAAAACATGTTTGAGAAGGGTTTCATTGACACTCAGACTTTGAGTAGCCATTTGACAATGTTATTTTTCATTGAAATTGAATGAAATGAAAAGGGTTTTTTTTTATAGCACTCTCAAGATTCCATCGATATAATATCTATCAAATTTTGAGTTCAATAAGTATTTACTAGTTAATTTTCAATGAAGAAAAGTGCTGACTAACATACTAATTGAAAGATAGCTATAACTTTCAAATGGTATAACATTTTTTAAATCCAAAAGTTGTGTCACATTCTATGCTCCATATAAGGAAAAAAATAAAAAAATAATTTGGTAAAGTTTTCAATTAGTTAAGGTGGTCAGACACAGGAGTTTTTTATTCTAAAAAATTTTTAGTAGAAAATTCATATTTAATTATTTATTTGGAATAAAAGTACCCAGAAATATTCATCACATCCGGGCGTGAGTCTAATTTTTATATCTATAATTATATTAAAAAATATTATCATTTGATTTTGATTAAGGTGGTCAACCATACACCTACTTTTTATTTTCGCTCTGAAATTTTTGCAGTACTGCATTAAAATTCAAACTTTTGACCAATCAAATATTTTTCTCTCTAGGTAAGGCCTAGTAGTTTAGAAACTACATTCAATTTCCTATAGATTATTTTTTTACAACTTTTTGATATAAAGTCTAGAACCACTTTAAAATTATGTGTCAAGTTGACATAACCCTGATTTGTTGGTTTTTCACTACCACTTAAGGCAATAGGTTGGTTGATCATGATCTTGCACATACCCTTGTCACTTATATTTCTTGTAGCCTTATTTAATTCACACTTCTACTCATCATATTCTCTTCACATATCTTATTTGGATATGATAAAATAGATTACATATATACCAATCTAAATCACAACTTACTGGAGTCAGCTACAATACAAGTTTCATTAAAATCTACAAAATCAACCCAACTACTATTTAACTCAAGTTCTAATGAAAAACTTGGTGATGTTCTGGTACTTGGGCAACCATTATCAAAACTTGACATCATCTAGCACTCATTTGAAAAAGAGGCTTGGTTCATACTAATCACTTCCAAGTAGCTTAAACTCGATCAACACCATGTGACTCGGTGAACACTACAAAACTTGATATACACTTCAAATCACTCGGTTAACACTCCATGGCCCAATCAACACTAAATTCACATCACTAACACTTTGAGCTCAGTAGACACTAGAGAACATGGTTAATAATGTGTGACTCGGTTGACAATGTGGAGCTCGGTCAACACTAGAGTTTCTATCATTTGCACTGAACAACTAGGTAGACATTGTTACACTTGGCATGAATTGTACATAGGTTTTGAAGCTCGATAACAATTGAGAAACTTGGTAGAAATTGTATATTGACTGCTTGGCTCAAGATCAACTAGAACACTTGGTTAACACTGCAAACTAAAAGATAAGCTTGGTAGTAATGTAACCAATTGACTAAGTGTGAGTGACTAATAGACAAATTGACCTTTATGTCAACAGATATATGGTGAATAAACTATGATTATTAAAACTAAAAATAAAAATTCATAACAAAATCAGTATTTATTAAAATCATATTCATTAAAAAAATCATTTAGGTAGCACCAAATTAAAAATTGAAAATTCTAAATCAATTCACTTGATCCCCAAACTACTAATGTCAAAGCAATCTTTTATCAACATTTTGATGAGTGTGAAGGAGACTTCATTGTAGGCATGAATGAAGAGGTTCTATCACATAGAATTTAAAGTAGGAGTCTTTGATCTAACCCTCTTCAATTAATTATTTCAAATAGGACCTCTCATGGCTTAAATCATTATATTTTCTTAAAAGTGTGTGGTTTCAACAAAAATCAAGATTTGTAATAAATAAAAACACACTATTGTGGGACCTCCTTTTATCTTTTCACTATATGTCAAGGAGATGCCAAGAAGTGTCTCCTAACAAGCCCAAGTCTTTGTGATCAAGATGTGAAAAAATCATTGGAGGGATCATTGTCGGACCACCTTTTATCTTTTCACTATATGTTAGGGAGATGCCAAGAAGTCTCTCCCGACAAGCCCAAGTTTTTGTGATCAAGATGTGAAAAAATCATTAGAGGGATCATGTTTGATCTCTCATTGAGAGCCACCTATTTGCATGAAGAAAAATCTTGATACTTGTAGCTTTGTTAGAGAGACCCGTATGGAGCTACTCTTGACCTACGACCCTCATGGTGATAGAAACCTTAACACCAAAAAGGCCAATATTGGATCAGATTAGGGAGAGTGAAGAATACACCTCCTAATATGTGAAACTTGCCTCTATCACTCAACCCTAAAATGTTAGTGTTTTATTATTCTTGACTTAGTGTAGGAAACTTATTGAGTTAACAAGATACCCAAAAATTGACAAACTAGCCATCAATGCATGAGAAATGACAAGTTAGCCCATGACGAAGTACCTCAAATTAATTTTTTTTGATGGACTAAAGGTGAAAAAAATTCCAACATACATCTTTCTCAATCAAGTAATTTTTTTTTTTGAAGGATTTTCAAGCTCGTGTGTATTAAAGCTTTATATAGTATATTTAAGGCCATCTAGTATTTGGAGAATCATATACCATTAGGATCATGAACATACATGGCACAAAACTAAATACTCACAATATGTAGCAATTGATTGTTTTCTAGTTCACATTTTATGCAGTGCATTGTTCTCTACTATAAAAGTATAAATCCTATTCTCCAAGTACCATATCATTCTCATTGTCTTTGCCTAAATTATGTCATTTAATTAATTCAATTAGTATTCCTCTCACTTGGCCAAGAGTTTTGAACAATTTATCCTTTTAGGTACATCACTGAGCCTAGTTGTTGGACACTAATTATTCCTAATTTTACACTCTTTGTCAATTAGGATTACTACTTTTAGAAAATTTTAAAATAGAGGCATGGGAACTAAAGACTCACTTAAGATAATAAATGGGTTGAATGAGTCCAACATGTAGGCATTTTTTATCTCTTTCAAAATTAGAGTCATTATAGAATGAATTTTAATTAATTCTAATTATTTGAAACTCACCCCTATGGTAGAAGGTGCTAAAAATTTGGATTATTTTTTCCCTACCACTCTATGAAAATCATTTTATAAGATTATAACTAAAGTTCTAACATCTAGAATTCTAACTATTCTTCCTCTGCTCATCTCTCCTTAGATAAATGAGTTTGTTCTAGGTATGTAGATTCTAGATTCTATTATAATTGTCCATGAGAATACCCACATGAGAGGCATATGTAAGAAGAATATTTTTATACTTAATTTGAGCTCTCAAAAGCTTATTGTTAGAGTAATAAGGTATTTTCTTATTAACTCTATTTTACTCAAGCTAAACTTTAGGCATATAATAATTAATTCTTTTATTAATTATTATCATGCAACCTAGATAAGTTAACTTTTAGTGTTTTGATCTCATTTTATAAGGATTGATCTCTTTTTGTAATTCACATTTTTTGATTGAATAGAAATTTTTATTTTGCACATCAAGAATGTCTCCTCTTCTGTGGAACTATGAATTCTAGCCTCCATAGCTTTTATCCTCTCTTTCTATGATAGGTGTTTGCATATACGATGATTCTTGGGAGTTGTGGGTTGACCTCTCCTTAACTTCAACATGGTATCAAAGTCAAGGAACATTTTCATTGTTTGAGATTATTTGTCATGGGTTGTACTTTCTATTGTATCAGCCTTATGTCTCTTTTGGTCTTTGTAGACATCTATTGTATGCATTTGTGAAAATGCATTGAGATAATATGCTATACTCTTGTGTTTTTGCTTTAGTTATTTTTCCTTATTTTTCCTTCTGATTCGAGCAGTAGCATTAGAGGGTATTCATATAGATTATTGTTTTATTGTGATCTACCATATCTTGTGCCTTATTGTACATGCACTACTCTAATTAAAGTTTCATAGGGGGTTGATGTTTTTTCTTTATTTTCCATCTACCTTTGTCTAGTAAGTATCTCTTTTATGACATAAGCCTCATGACGTGTTTGAGATTGATCACCTTAGTACACTATTATGTATTTATCTATGCATCTTGATTGTGGTTCCTTGACATGTAGTTCTATTGGCCCACTTTTCCTATTATTTGTTAGCCCACCCTTGTTTGCATCAGGGTGGATTATTCTATTGGTTCTTATGCTTCCTTGGTTTGATAGACTATGATATGTATTGACTATTTGTTCTTATGTACTAGGTAGATCCAGTAACCAGGTACTTATGCATTCTAGCAAGATGGATCATTTACCATATAGACACTCTTCTTTTCATTCCTACTTTAGATGCAACCTTCCATGTTTGGTTGATCATCTCTTCTGACTTTGGTATTTTATTCCATGTGTATCTTCGAGCTTAGTTGTTTTCCTTTGTGTGCTTCCTAGTTCGTGTAGTGTCATCTACGCACACTCATGAAAATTATAGTCTTTTCTACCTGGTCAGGTTCTATTTCAGTGGAGATTCTTTAGATCATTAGATGCTTTTCAACAAAGCTTTATAGCTTCTTCATGCTTCAATGGTGCTCTTCATGATCATTCTTTTATTCCTATCTGCTAGGACATTCTCTAGTTTGGAGGCAGGTTCTTTCATCATTATTTTCATCTCTTCTTGGAGTAGGGTTTTTCCTATGTGGGTTTCTCTATTTCTCCTCTTTACAAAGATTTGGTTGTGATTGGGAACCTCATCGGGCCTTGTTTTTGGGACCCGATTTTACTTTTAGTAGTATTTTATGGTTTTTAGCTACTCCCTAAGTTTATCTTAAGGGGGGTGTTAGAGTAATAAGGTGTTTTCTTATTAACTCTATTTTACTTAAGATAAACTTTAGGAATATAATAATCAATTATTTTATTAATTATTATCATGCACCCTAGGTTAGTTACATTTTATGGGTTTGATCTCCTTTTGTAAGGATCGATCTCTCCTAGTAAAAGTGGGACCTATGAATTGTACATTAAGCTAACTTCTTCGATTTTAGTAATTCTTCCCTCAAAAAAAATTAACAAATCTAGAATATTTTTATAGCTGCCTTCCATCCCTTTCCTTACCTCCACTTCATTCTAAGGGAAATAATTTTATTATACACTCAGCTATCAAAGGCCAAAGTGAGATTGACTTTATCCTTTTCTTTGGAGAGGATATCTATGGAATTAGGAACACTGATGATGTCTTGGTCCTCAAAGCTCTTCATGTCTTTTGTGGTATGCGCATCCTCAAAGTTAGAAATAGAGTACCCAACCAAGTTGAAATCCTCCTTCATTTTATTTTTCTCATGAGTCTTTTATCATTATTTTCCAATGGGTAATCTTGGATATATGTTATCATGGAATGGGTTGAAAAGGGTCATAGGATACCCTATGATCCCTTTTGAACCATTCAATGACACCATATAAACTCCTAGGGGTCTTGGAACCCCTAAGGATATGTGTTATTATGGAATGGGTCAAAAAAAGTCATAGGATACCCTATTACCCCTCTTGACCCATGAGGAAAAATTTAATATCTCTTTAAGGGTTCTAAGACTCATAGGGATATATATTATCATTAAATGAGTTGAAAGGGTTCAGAAGATACCCTATGACCCCTTTTGACCCATTTGATGACAAGATGTGAACTCTTAGGGGTCCTACAACCTCTAAGGACATATGTTATCATGGAATGGGTCCAAAGGCATCATAAGATACCCTATGACCCCTTTTGACCTATTCAATGAAATGAGATATTTTCTTAGGGTTCCTGAGATTCCAAGGGACATATGATGTCATGAAATGTGTTGAAAGAGGTCATAGGATATCATATGACCCCTTTTGACCCATTCCATGATAACATATATGTCCTGAGGGGTCCTAGGACCCCTATGAGTTCACATGGTGTCATCAATTGGGTTCAAAGGGGTCATAGGGTATCCTATGACCCTTTTTAACCCATTTCATTTACAAAAATTGAATTTTGGTATTGGAGGAACTAGATAAGTGATCATTTAAAGCTTTGCACATGGGTTCAAAGATGGGGCAAACCACACCATTTTTGCATCCAAACTTTCAACACTCATTTCCCTAAGGTTGACCTTAAGTTGCAAATCTCCCTTGGCTACCATGACTTCACCACTACCAAACATGACCGCTACCTAGCTAATCCTATTGAAGTTATTAAATATTACTAAATAATAATGTATGCTCTAAGTGCAAGTGTAGAATGTAAACACACTAAAGAGGAGCTAAAAGTTCCTAAATTGAATTGCTTCCAATTCAACATGGCACAAGTTATTAATCCTATTCCTCACCCCTCCTCTCCTTAATCTCAATGACCTAAGTCATTGACCTATATCCTAATACACTTGTCTTGTACTCCTACTCTATCCCTCTCCATGTTGAAATCTTGAAGCCTTCAACCTTAGGCCCTAATCGTATACTAGTATTAATAATTGGAAGATCAAGATGACAAAAAAATTAATAATGACTTCCCCTCCTTTCACCTTGTGTAACATGTATAAGCTTCTCTTTCAACTTGTGTAACATATATAAGCTCATCTCCCTTAGGCCCCGTTTGGTTGCTGGAATATGAGTGGAATAGGAAAACGAAATTAGAATATGTTTTATATTGGTTGTTTGGTAAGCTCAATCGGAATTGGGAATAGGAAGACATATTCCAATTTTGCCCCTAAAATGAGCATATGTCTATGCCAAAAAATATCTGTTATTGGAATAGGCCATTTCCATTCCCATTCCGATTTTCCATTAAAAAATATTTTTTATTTTTTTTAAAATTTTTTTTTCGATTTTTTTTTTTTTGAATTTTTTTTTTTTTACTTTTACTTTTTGAATTTTTTTTTTAAAATTTTTTTAATGACATTTTTTAAAATTATATCTATTTGTTTAAAAAAATGAAAATGAAAATGAATTAACTAAAAAAATAATAAATTAAAAAAAAATTAGGAATTTTTTTTAAAAAAATACAAAAGTTAACCTTATTCCTATTCTATTTTTGTACAACCAAACAACAGATTAACATATTTCAAGTCGAATTCCAAGTGCACCAAACATTATTGAAATTGTCTATTTCTATTCCCATTTCTCATTTCCATTTCCATTCTATTTTTCTATTCTAATTTTCTATTCCTATGCGAGCAACCAAACGAGGCCTTACTTATTAATCTAGGAATAACTTATTTAAGGTGAAAAGTGGAGGATCCCCCACCGAAAGACAATAGATAGGACCACGAGACACCCGACGAGGCGCGTGGAGTAGTTGGAAAAGTCTATTAAGAGCATTCAAGTCTCGTACAATGTCTCTCCGTGAATAAAAACTCCACGACGAAGTCTGCACATCTTAAACCAAACGCTTACGTGGGAAAACTCCATCCTCTCCCATTTTGATTTCTCCGACTTCCCCCTCTGTCACGCCCATTCCCATGGCCTCCGCTCTCCCTCACCACCGCAGGCGCGCCAGCGCAGACGGACTCCTCACAGAATTAGCTGCCTCTCTTCATTCGAATCAGCAGCATAAGATGAAATCATTAGTACCCCCTGCTGTTTGGGACTGTGGGAGCACTCTCTACGACTCATTTGAACTCTCTACCCTTTCACAGCAACTCAATCGTGCAATTGCAGGGGAGGAATCATCTGCTCGTATTGTGAGAGATGGGCATTCCCGAAGCGTGTCAATGCCCCACTTCGCCACCTCCGTTTCCCTGCAAGTTGTGAAGGAAGATGATGAGGCCATGAAAGATGTCGATTTCTCTCACAACTCAAAGTTTGAGACGCTGCATCCGATTCCCAAGGCGCGGAACAGATTCGGGGTTCCCAAAGCAGTGAAACGGCTCTTCAGCAGAGCGTTCAATCAGAGAAAGGGAAGATCAAGAGACTGTCCAAAGTCCAAAACTGGTGATGATGAAGTACAGAGCAAGGCCAGCAGATCACCGTCTGAGCGTATGCTTTGCTTTACACAGCCGCTCATTAAGCTGCGGTAATGTCAAGATCTGATCAGAATCTGCTTCGGAGTTAATTAAGCTCGTTCAATACCCATCTGATCAATACCCAGTTTGAAAAGTTGTGCCATGTGTTTAGGAAATTGTTTAATGAAGGAAATCTATGAAATGGGTATTATCACCCAAAACTGCACCTTTGCCGTCTGTTTTACAGATGTACTTGAATTTGTATATTTCATGTTTTAACTATTGTCTGGTTGGAGAGATGTTTTATCGTTAAAAAAAATCTTGTTTGCCAACGATGAGAGAGTACAAATATAGCGCAGAGAAGCCCACCGCTTCTGTTTGATTTGTTAACTATTCCATTCAATGTCACATATATGGGTGCACACTCCACACGCCACGCTGCACATAAATCCATTTTACTCCGTCAAACGTTCTCCGGTAGCTTGGCATGGGGAGTTAAAATTGTCCAATTCTCTGCCGAATTTTTTTAAAATACTTTAACTATTGAGAGTAAATTGTTGAAGTATTTTTAACGTCAAATATATAAACTTTTTAACTTTCACTTTCAAATGCCAATTCTCTCATTTTAGTGGGCAGATAACATTAACAAAATATGGGTGGGTTAGTAAAGTTCTATGACAACAGTTTTCAAAATAAATTATAGGTCAATGAGTCTTTGGTCTACTAGTGAAGTTGAATGGCTCACAAAGAGCCCACCATAGATCAAGTCTTGCTGAGTGCAATGCTCCAACATCATAAGAGATGAGGATTGTGCCCCAGGGGATTTAGATGGCATAGATGCCCCTCAGTCCTTGGCTCTAAGTCAAAGATGTTTCAGACATGAGTGCTCACGTATTGGGTTCCTAAATCATTTCAGTGCTGGCCTTCGCTGGTTGGTAGCTCGCAAGCCTCATGCCTCGCTGGGTTGCCTCGAAGATTTGAACCCTCCATTAAAAAAAGAAAAAATTATAGTACAAGCATGATAGCATTTATGATTTGATGTAAGTTTAATTAGAATATATTGAAAAAGATTGAAATGAGATTTGTTATCAAGAATATTATTTATAGTTGGCATAAATTTTCTATAATTTGAGGTAGACATATTTTTTTTGAGTCAATTTAATTAGTTTTAAAAATAATTCTTTGGATCATATTCAATGGTTCATTCTTTGGTAAAGGAAACTAATATCAAAAATCAATTCAAAAACTAATTTAGTTGAATATAGGAACAGAGTTATCTATACATATTTTACATAAATATTAGCACAACCAACACTATAGAAACAACAATTGCCACTTTTGATATATTTTATTCTAATTTCTAGCTTCTAGTTACCATTTGCATTTCTAGCTTCTCATGCATTTACATATATGTATGTCTATCTATATGTATGTATAATTAAATATATTTATACATTCTTTTTTTTAAACACATATTTTCCTAGCATTTGCCTAGTTTTTGCCATGAAATAGAACAACTTCCTAAACTATAGAGTATTTCAATGGGACACATTTTTAAATTTGTAATTTCACCATTTATTGTATCCATTAACCAAACACTACAATTAAAGGTAATTACAAGCACTTACCTCCATCAACCAATTTCAAGTAAACAACACAAAAATTTGCTACTAGTTTTCTTTCTATGTATTTCATCCATTTTAATATACTTTGCTAACCAAATTTACTCTATGGAGACCTTTTCGTGAAAATCACTTGTCTTTACCTACTAAAATAGAAGACTCTACACTTTACTAGATATTCACTAATAACTAGGATGTTAACTAATTTTGGGTGGTTAGTGATTGTAATATCAAATGATGACATGATTATATCCTTCTCTATCATTCTTCCCTATTACTTTGAGTAGTCCTCAAAAAAAAATTCAGGCCGCCATGTTCCCATCCATTGTTTATTCATTACCATAGTTTCTTCAATTGTCATACCCTCCACAATACAACACTACCAAACAAAAGAAACATCGAAATCTTGGATTCTATGACCACCTACATGTATAACAAATGTGCTCAAACTTGTTGCTCAGGACACACAAATTGATCAAAAAGAGTTCTTCTGGTAACCATCAATATTTATTTATTCCATTTTCCATAGTCAAAGTCTTTTACTTGCTTACATACTTATTTTCTTTCATATACCATTTTGCCTTTCTTGGAAACACAATATTTCATTCTCACTAACTTTGGTATATCTTACTCATATTGGCCCACCTAATAGTTTTCTTAATATTATTACCATTCCATTTATTATTATTTTACTGGCCTCTTTTCCAAAAAATGAATACAAATTAAGTACTAGCCAAAAGTGTTTTCTTGAAATGGGATATCAATTTCTTAGACCACATTTCATCAAAGATGTAGTTGCTTCCAAGTTAACACTTATATATCATACTTCTTGCAAATAATAATGTAACACCAACATATCAATTGCATACTCAAAGTTGTCTGTTGTAGATGCTTATAGCATATACTAGCTTAACACAATTTAATGTTCTTTTCAACTTTTAGGTTGTTCCAATCCATGTCTTTCTAGTTCCCTTGTTTTTTATATTGTTTGCATCCAAATAATGGGGTTAACTCTTATAGATTGACAACCATAAGTTTTTCAAGGAAATAACAATACAAACTAGTATGCTAGTTTTTGCAATACAAGGCCACTAATAAGACACAGAAAACAAATAATATCTTGTAGAAATTCTACTTGAGGATACAATGCCAATAGGGGCCCAATATAATAGAGAGCTAAATGCTACAATTGACCATTTTATAGTTTGGGTCCCAAAAAAATAAATTGTCAACACATGCCAACCACCCATGTCAAGGTAAAAGCACAATCAGATGTCACACTTTTATAAAGGAAAATTGTTAACAATACTAAAACTGATAAACTTCAAAGACCAAAAAGTGGTTATTTTGTTACAAATTTGAAGATGATTTAAACTAATGAAATGTGTAATATTTAATGAAGATTATGAATTTTTAAAAAATAAAAAATTAAGAATTGACATGTTTTTTAAAATTTTAAAAATGATTTTTTTGATTGTTGAAAATCAAGGGTTTTACTTCCTACTAAAAACCTAAAAACCTATATGCAAAAAATACTTTTTTGGTCTTAATTCAAAATATATGTTAAAAGACATGTATAGCTAGTATAGAAAAAAGAAAGATTCATTTTTAATCTATATTTTGTGAGTTATTGCTTTTCAAAGTCAAACTTTTCAGAAATTGATAGTTTTCATCTCCCACAATCGTTCCCCTATCAAATCTATACCAAACAAAACACAAATTATATATTCTTGAAGAGTACTCTCTCCTCTAGTGTAGCATATAAAGTATATATTTTTTGGATACAATTTACTATTTTCCTTTTATTTTCAAATCCACCTCCTTTAAAAACTCAATATACCCACTTTCGTTATTTAATAAATTAAAAGCTATTTTTTCTAATCCATATTCTATAAATACAATATGCACAGATTCATCATTGAGAGATCTATAAAACAATATTTTTGGTTTTTTATTTTCATTAATTTTTAATAGCCAAATTGGGCCTTTAAGTGAAAAAATTCTTTGAAAGTCATATTTTCCTAGTGATGTGGCTCCCACATGGCAAGCCATGTCAGGGGACTCAGTTGAGTCCCACTCAACCTAGTACCCCTTAGTCGAGTCAATGTATGAATTAACCCCATTGCACACAGTCACATGGGTGCTAATGGGTCATATAAAGGAGAGATTAAAATATTCATTTTCTAAGAAAATTATTCAAGTAATTTGCTTCTAATGATTCTTTGGCTACTTAATTGGCACTTTAAGATGAGATAGTAAAAAATCAATTTTTTAAAATGAGGAGTATCAAAGCGATTTATTTAGATATTTCAAGCATGATGGGAAGTCAAAGAAAAAGACAAAGGAAATATGATCGAAACATAAAAAAACATGCTTGACAAGTTGTTGATGATGAAGAGGTACCTATTAATGTTGAAGAAAATACAAGTCAAGATCAGGAAGATGTTGGTACTAGTAATCAAAATATTTTTATAGCATGGAACATTTGATGGAATTGAATAAAGAGTATCTTTTTAATCAATTTTCATCCAAAGACATTATACCTGATAGCACAATCAAATCACATCTTAGAAAAATTTGGGAAGAATATTTTGAGAATAAATCTTTGATAGGAAAAGCACAATTATTTGTCAAATTATTCAGAAAAAGAGAAATGACACTATTTTTAGAGTTTTTGGGTGTCGAAAATAAGAAAATCTCAGGAGGTCAAGTAAAAGAAATGATACTTGAAAATTTTCTTGATTCTTTGAATGTTGTTCAGAGTAAATGTCAAGGAGTTGATTCAACTAATGCACACAGAACATTGATGCTTATGATTTCTAGCAAGAGGTTCACATAAAAGGTAAGTTCAAGCAATTTCTAATTTTCTAAATGTTTTGAGAAGATTTGTTCGAAGATGTATTTAAAGTAGAAACATGTTAGATGAAAATATCAGAAACAACTGGGTAAGTATTTGTAGACTTCCTCAAAAAGATAGAATTTTTGAATATGTAAGAAGACGGGTCATTAAATATTGGACTAGTCACTCTCATGTTTCATCTAATAGAAGGGTCATTTTACAAATGAGAGATGAAGATATGGGTAGAAATATTTCACATCCAAAACATTTTTTTGATACAACACCAAGTGAGTTGTTCGATGCATTCAAGCAAGAATTTCCAAATGTAAAAATAGGTCAAAGAAAGTTTGAGATATTGTGCTTGTTGGGAAGTATAATTAAAGTAATTGTTGTGTTGTCATTGATTTCAAATCCATTGGAGAGACAATTTTCTATCTAATCTAAATGTCATATCTATTTGATTGATGAAGAGGATTTGAGAATTTTTTCTTAACAAAGGTGTCTAGAGAAAAGATTGAGATATGAAGAGGAAACTACAAATAGACATTTGATTAGTTATACTTGTACAAGATAAAGTAATTGTTTAAATCATGGTGATAGAGGAGAAGACAATAATGTTCAAGTCTTAAAAGTGTAAGAAAAGATAGATCACTTATGTAGGCTTGACCAAGAAACAAATAAAAAATACTAAGGAATTTTGATGTACATGTTGAGTGATGCTAGTGTCAATTGAGCCACAGTAAGTGCCGAGAAAATTTAGTGTTAACCGAGCATCAGTATTGACTAAGTGAAATTGTTGATGTCAAGTGAGAAATCTTATAGTGACTAACTCAAATTCAGTGATGACCAAATGTCAGAACTTAGTGTTGGTCGAGGAACAACATTTTATCTTTTTGCAAGGAATCATAATTTCTAGCTGACTAAATTGATTTCTTGGGATATAGGAAATGTGTTGAAGATAAGGATCAACAAGTTGGATCATTTAATTTCAAAAGAGGATTAGGTAAATGATATAAGAGATGAATTCAAGGAGAAGTTTCTAGAAAACATAATGGTGATTAGATGCATTGTATCTAATGGATTGAATCGTGAACCCTAATATCTATGGTGTTGTTTAAGTAGAAAAATATCAGAACTACCTATTTAAAGAGGAACATAGGAAAATATTAAAAGGACATGTACATGGAAGAAAGAGAAATGTAGAGAAGTTGTGCACATGTGAAAGAGTTCTAGAGAATTGTAGTTGTTTTGATTAAGTAAAAACGGGCTTTGAAAGGACCCAAAATCTTTTACAAAGAACCAAGTAGATAAGCAGTAAAAGCCCAGGAGAAACTATGCATCAACACTATAAAACTAAACGTGCCAAAATAGAAGGCCCTAAAACAACATGTAGAATAAAAAGACAACAAAAAGATAGCAAAGAGACAACAACAAGACAGTTATAAGTCTTTAGTAGGTTAGTTTCCTGATCAACTAAAATATTCATGTTCATAGTAGAGGCCCTCAGCTCATTGATCTCTTTATCATCAATAACCTTTTCTTTCTCTAAATATTCCATTGTGTGTTTGTTGTGACCTTGATCATCCTTCATCTCCTTTGTACCCCAATTTCTCCTCTAGTCTAGCTTATCTAATTAATTCTTGATATTCTCTGCAATAACTTTCAATATGGAATAGCTCTGTCTAGGTATTATTTTCAAATCATTCTCAGTGCCCTCAACTCTGTTAGTCAAAATGTCCATCTTCTTCTGACTGTCCTTCACCACTTGATTAGTAGCTCAATTTTTAGCTTCAAGAGATGGGATTCTCTTCATCAAATTCTTAACTTCTTCAGCATTCCCAATCACCTCCAAAAGCCTATCCAGATGTTTGCCTAAAGTCATCTCACCTCTATTTGTTTTGCTGATATGCTCAAACTCCCTTCTTATATCATGCATTTGCTCCTTCATAAAATTAATGTCCCTTCTCATCTCCCCAAGGTTTCCTTGTGAGGCCTCACCCCGACCATCATAGCATAGACATTCTTACTTGCATTTTGATATTCATGACTCTGATATTTTAACACTTATTTGAGACTTAGATGGACAGTGGTTTGTTTTATCTATTGATTTTGACATTACAATAGTCTTTTGCACCTATGATATGTACTAAGAACCTGATATTGTGAATTGAATGATTGAACACATATGGATGCAACTTTATGACATGATAGAATTAGATTATGATATGATGTGAAATGTAAATTTGATTACGATGATTTATGATTTAATGCGATATGCAGATAAATGTTAATTTGATTATGATGATTTATGATTTAATGTGATATGTAGATAAATGTTAATTTGATTATGATGATTTATTATATGTAGATTTTAATATTTTAACATTTTGAATGATTTATTTGAAATGATTAGGAAAGGAAATTCAATTGAATTATGTTAATATGGATTACGTAACATTTGAATTACATGCATGTATGATATATATTTTATATGACCTCCTTGGACTACTAATGCTTGAGTTTAATGTGAAAGAAGTAGAACTATGGAAAATTTTGGGGTGAAACAAGTTCCAAGCCTATGTGAACACAGTTTAACCAAGGCAAATCTTTGGAAGATTCGAAAGCCTCATTGTGAAAGTATTTTGCTTTGTAAATGTAATTTTTCTTATATGTGGAAATGTTTAATCATAAATATACATTAGGGACATGTCATGATGATGTGGAATGTGCTCTTATGTGTCATTTGACACTTGTGGATTTTGTGTGCAATGACATGTCATCTAGGGTTTTGATCATGGTGGGATTTTACCCTAAAACTAATTACCTTGCTAATGATTAAGTAAACCCACTTGACAATGGGTAGGATGGGTCACAATCAAAGGAAATTCGAAATTGGACTTGGCTAGGGTTTTGAGGGGTCATTAGGTGGTCCCAAAATGTCTTTTATATGAAAATGAGTTGTCCATATGATAGTAAAACATGTTAGGGACCTAATTTTGACCATGATAGTGCCTAGGTAGCCTGGGGGGGCCTTTACCCATGCTTTCTTCCATCAATTCGAAAATGGACTTGTCACATGTGTTCTCTCCCATGTTTTCACTAAGTCAAATATAGTAAACTTAGAGGGAGACAAGCTTGTAAGAAGAAATGGCATGGTGTTTTGGCTAAAATAGTTAGTGGGAAGGCTTTATTAGAGAGTCTTGGACAAATTAGTAGGGTGCTCATCCACTCTCCAAGTTTGGAGACAGTTAGCATTTTGAGGGAGACTAAGGGAGCTCTACAACAACTATCATTGCCTTTAGCTTGGACCAAGGTTGGTGTTCAAACCATGACCATTTTTCTTTCTTTTAGCATTGCATAATGAATCTAAAAGTATGGAATAATTGCTATGGGATCATGCATTGTATTGTAAATTTTGGCATTGTGTGATGGTGTGAAGGTATATTGTGTTCATGTAACTTTCTTGGCTTTTCTTCTTGATCTCCTTGATTTTTATTTTTTGATGTGAATGTTAAGTGTTAATGGGTGTGAAGGCTTCACTCACCCTTGGGAGGGAAGAGAAGCCTTGGGTGAAGGGTTTAGTTGGGCTCAACAATATAGTAGAGAGCCTCTTCTCTTGGAGAGAAGTGGGGAAATTTTCATGGAGTATAGGCTCCATTGAAGCTATTGTCTTGATATTGTGATTTGGGGTTGATAAGTGGAAATATGAATTTGGGGGTGATAAGTAGAAATTGTGGAGAGAATCATTTATGATGCAAACCTTGTAGAGACATGGTGAAATTCAATGTGTATAAGTTGTATTGACATGGAAAATATCCTCTTTGAAGATCCCACCTTCACTTAATGTTTTATGATTCCAATGGTGAATCAATGTACAAGCCATGGAAGGGATTATTTGGTGTTATGTGGTGTGTTTCATGCATTAGCAAGTGATGAGTGTGTGTATCCCATTTGGAACTTGTTTCCTTTCTTGGTGGGTGGCTTCATAGATGCCTAGGATGGGAGGTGAGCCTCCATGGTTCCTAGCTTGTGTCTAGGAAAATGTATTTGCAAGATTGAGATGACAATAGAGGCCAAATAGTTAATCGATATGAGGAGTTGAACATAGATCTGAGCATGCAAAGTGAGTTGTACTTAACATATCAAACCTATTGCTACTTTCTAACCATTGTAAACAACATTTGAAATCCTTTAATCAAGGTTGACCTAATACTCATAATGACCTAATAGCCTATGTAAATCCTTTAACCAGGTGACATTCTAATAGAATGTTCTTAAGTCCTCTAACAAGGCCACTCCTAATAGGGTGATTAAATCCTTTAACAAGGTCACATTTAACAGTGTGTATTGTAACCTTTAAGAGGGTTGGTTCTTAACATAGATCACTTTAGAAGAGTGAAAAGTTGTGACATGTTGCTCGTAGTTTTTCCCAAGTTGGGTTTCCACATAAAATCCTAGTCTCAAACTATTGTGGATGTTATTATGATGCTTTATTGATTTAAGTTTACATTTTGCAAGTTTGTTATTTTAAGAGCAATGGACAACCAATTAATATTACAAATAGTTTACAATAGAGGTTGAGCAATGGAATGTGATCTAAAATTGTTTAAATGTTTGTTTTTTCAATTGCTACATCTAGACCTTGTATAACTAATTCACCTTGCCCTCTCCCCCCTCTCTCAGATATTATAAATATTCTAACAATCAGTATTAGAGTATTGGTGCTTATAGAGAGAAGTTTGAAGGTACTCAAAGATAAAGATCATGACATACAAGAGAGAGGTACTAAAGTTGAACAAAGAAAATTTTCATGCATAGCCAAAGTTGATGAGACTACATATAGCTGTTATTGGTAATGTTGCCTTGGATTTTATGGACAATGCATATGTGGATGTAACAATAGTCCCTCTAACTGTTGAACAACTAAGAAAAAAGCAAGAACATAATCAGCTAATGTTGGAGATTGCTTCATCCCTAAGCTATGCTAATTTTGATGACCTAAAGGAATGCAAGAATTCAAAGGAAATGTGGGATAAACTAAAGACTGTCTATGGAGGAGATGACAATGTCTTGAGAGACAAATTAGAAAGTCTAAGAGGTAAGTTTGATGAAATGAGAATGATAAAAGGTGAGAACATAGTACAATATTGCACAAGAATCAAAGAAGTTTTCAATGTTACTATAAGAGACAATGGAAAGGTTCAAGATGAAATAGTAATCAGCAAGGAATTGAGAACTCTACTTCTTATTTATGATTTTAGGGTTTCTATAATACAAGAACTAAGATGTACATTAGGTAATAACCTAATTGTGGAAGGTGTCATTGGTAGACTTAATGCTTTTTAAATGTCAAATTTTGATAATTACACTCCTACTACTATTGAATTTACTTTTAAATCACAACTAGTTCTTAGCAAGAAAGGAAAAAGAAGACATGTGAAAAATGATAGTGATACTTCTAATTATGAAATTGATGAACTTGAGGCAATGATAGCTAGAAGATTTGGAAGAGGCAAAGGAAAATACAAAGGTAAACTTCCCATAATCTATTTTTCATGCAACAAGATTGGTCATACTGCCACAAGGTGTCCTAAGAGAGAGGACATGGATGAAATAAAATAGAACAAGTACAAAGGAAGAATAAATGACCAAGACTTCAAAAAGAACAAGGACTATGAGGAAAAAGGTAAGAAATCTTGTTGTATTACTGAAGAAGAAGCTGATACTAAATATGAAAGTAATGATGAAGAGGTAATCTATGTTGTTATGAAAGAAGATTTTGATGAAGATTAGAAAACTACTTTAATCTCTTATGTGAGAAAAAGTGATAGATGGATAATTGATATTGGTTTCTCTAGTCACATGATTGGTGATAGAAGTAAATTTGAGGACATTGGACCATACAAGGGTGGTTTTGTTAAATTTGGTAATGATGTTCCATGTCTTGTGAAAGGTAAAGGGATAATTCAACTAACCAATAAAATTAAATGTGACAATATTTAATGGGTTGAAGGACTTAACTATAATCTATGGAGTTCTTCATAGTTTAAAAAATTAGGTTATAGAGTTGAACTCCATCACAGAAAGACCAAAATATTTAGTGTTCGTGGTAAATTGATTGGAAGTGGTGATCAAACAAGAGGTAACTTGTTCTACCTAGATTTATCTGATGAGACATGTTTGTTTGCACAATATGAAGATATTTGGTTATGGCACAAAAGGTTATGTCATGTAAACTTTAACAATTTGGTAGCATTAGTAAAAGGAAAAAACTAAGAGGCTTTCCAAAACTGAAGAAACCAGACAATGCTATCTGTAAACAATGTCAATTGGGAAAAATGATGAAGTCTAGTTTCAAGAGAAAAACATATTCATTTGATGACATTTTGGAATTGGTTCATATTGATTTATGTGGACCTATTAGAGTTCAAAGCTATTGTGGAGACAAATATTACATTATATTTTTTGATGACTACTCTACAATGATGTCTATGATGTTTCTTAAAGAAAATCTAACCTTTTTTAGTTGTTTAAGTGGTATTTGGCTAGAGTTTAAAAAGAGATAGGGAAGAGTCTAAAGTGCTTAAGATCTGACAGAGGTGGTGAATTCATTTCCAATGAGGTCAACATATTTTGCAATGACAGAGGAATCAAAAGAAAAATGTTTGCACCTAGGACCCCTCCTTAGAATGGAATAGTTGAAAGGAGAAATAGATCAATCATGGATTGTGCTATAATAGTAACGATGGAGAAGAATGTGTCACAAAAATAATGAAGAGAAGTTGTAAGTATAGTTGTTTATACTCTGAATAGAGTACAAATCAAGAAAGGTACAAATGCTACACCTTTTGAATTATGGTATGGTTATACACTTAATGTGAAATATTTCAAAAATTTTGGAAGAAAATGTTACATACTTAAAGACAATAAGAATGGAAAACTTGATGCTAAAAGTGATGAAGGTATATTCCTAAGATATTCCACTAAGAGTAAAGCTAATAAGTGTTTGAACTCTAACACTAACAAAGTTGTGGAAAGTGAAAATGTGAAAGTGGATGAATATACATAGAAAAATGAAGTTGAATGTAAGACAAAACCTGAATATTACAATTCATTCATATATGTGAATCATAGTACTCTAGGCATTCCACCTAAACAAGAAATCAAAGTTGTAGATCCTTAGCACACTAGAATTGTCGAGTTGCAATGACTAGTTGTCAAGCAGCACACTATAGGTGCCAAGCAATAGATAAATGATGTCAACTTACAATCAGAGGAGGTCAAACAATGGGAAGGTAATGTCAAGTATGCAAAATATGAACCATAACCTTAACAAGAAAGAGATAATGAGCTTGAAATTACTTTTCAAGATGAACCTATTGAAGAAAAAGAAGGAAAGATAATGTGTTAGCAAAATATGTGAGAAGCATCATGCAACTAAAATAATAATTAGAGATAAAGAATCTGGTGTTATGACAAGAAAAAGACTCAGAAGTGATACATGCTTACTTTGTGAGTTTGAGCCCAAATCTATGAAAGATGCTTTGGAGAATGAAGATTAGATACAAGCTATGAATGAAGAAATTGAATAGATTGAAAAGAACAAAACATGGTCTCTAATACCTAGATGTATAGACAAAAATATTATTGGAACAAAGTGGGTATTCAGGAACAAGCTACATGAGAAAAGTGAAGTCATGAGGAATAAAGCTAAATTGGTATTCAAAGGATATGCACAAGAGGAATGTGTTGACTATGGGAAAACATTTTCCCCCATAACAACGTTAGGAGTAAAAACATTACTTGCATATTCTCATTAGAAAAGATTCAAGTTATATCAAATGAATGTCAAATTTGCATTTCTAAATGGGATACTAGAAGAAGAAGTATACATAGAATAGCCTAAAGGATTTGTGGATCCTAACAAGAAGAATAGGGTATGAAAGTTTCAAAAATCTTTATATGGTTTGAAGCAAGCCCTTAGAGCATGCTATGAAAGACTGCATAATCATTTGGTGAAGATTGGGTTTGCAAGGACAAATGATAACAACAATCTATATTTGAAAACTAGAAAGAAAAATGAGGTATTGGTGTTTGAAATTTTTTGTTGGTGATATTATATTTGGAGGAAAAGAAGCATTATGCAAAACCTTTTCTGATGAAATAATGAAGGAATTTGAAATGTCAATGTTTGGTGAGATCAAATTCTTTATTGGTTTACAAGTATATCAAATGAAGAAAGGTATCTTCATTACTCAGTCCAAATATATCAAGGAGTTTTTGAAAATCTTTGGGATGGAAGATTCCAAACCATTAGGAACACCTATTGTTACTGTACAAAAACTATCTAAGAATGAAAATTCTGCTGATGTGAACCAAACATAATATAAATCAATGATTGGTAAAATCCAATATGTTGTTCATAGAAGACCAAATATTGCATTAGTTGTTGGGATAGTTTCTAGGTTTTCAGCAAGTCCTAAGGACAATCATATGATAGTAGTAAAGAGAATACTAAGATATCTAAAGGGAAAAGAAGACTATGGATTGTAGAACAAGAAGAAAGATAGGTTTGAAGTAAAGGTATTTACTGATTCTAGTTGGGTAGGAAATGATGATGATAGTTTGAGCACAAGTGGTGGTGCATTCTTTCTAGGAAAGAGACTAGTTTCATGGACTTGCAAGAAGCAAAATTGCATTTCCTAATCAACAACTAAAGTTGAGTATGTGGAAGCACTAGTAAATTGTTTAAATATTATTTGGATCAAACAATTGCTGAAAGGTATGAAGGAAGAAATTGCTAATCCAATGGTTATCTATTGCGATAACATAAGTTATATTAATATATCAAAGACCTTGTTATGCACACAAAGACAAAGCATATTGCTATCAAGTATCATTACTTGATAAAGCTAGTTGAAGACAAAGAATTGAAATTGGAATATGTGAACACAAAGGAGAAAATAGATGACATATTCACTAAAGCTTTACCTAAGGATGCTCATGAATATCGTAGAGGTAAACTAGGGGTGATTCCCCTAGATAGAGCTACTTTAGCTATAGAGAAATAGTCCATCAAATGTGTTGAATAGAATATCTTACACATTGATGTAGATAGTTATACTTTAGGAGTTACCTAAGGTAGTAGTAAAGAAGAAGAATAGTATACAAGATTAGTCATATGAAGATGAAAAATGAAGAATTCTTACCTGACATGCAATTATCTACATAATCAAGATGTATGAGTAAGAGATAGAGTCTTTGGAATTGTTGTCAAAGAGGGATAGATTACATAAGATATTAGAGAGAGAGATTGCATAAAAGAGGGAGAGATTATCTTCAAAAAGGGAGATTCAAGAAAGGATAAATTGGATTCTGGTAGAGACATGCTAAGTAGGAAGGACTAATTACATAGAGGGATTTTAAGAAGTGTTACCAGATCAAAGATATGCATTGGAATGAAACTAAGGGTATTAATAAAAGATCTGATACATTGAGCATGTTACTCAAAGTCTATAAAAATTTTGGATTTTATGGTAACCTAAAATATTTTTGCAAATATTTTTGAGGTGTTGCCATCAATGCCAAAGAGGGATATTTTTGGTAACTACAATTGGAACAAATGTTGTGTTATCATTGATGTCAAATCAATTAGAGAGATAATTTTTTATATGATCTAAATGTTAGATCTATTTGATTGATGAAGAGGAATTGAGAATTTTTTCATAACAAAAGCATCTACATGAAAGATTGAGTTATGAAGAGGAAACTACAAATGGACATTTGATTATTTACACTTTGACAAGATAAATTGATTTTTTAAATCATAGTGATAGAGGAGAAGACAATGATGTTCAAATCTTGATAGTGTAAGCAAAGATAGATCACTTATGTAGGCTTGAATAAGCAACAAAATAAAATACTAAGGAATTTCGATGTACATGTCTAGTGATGCTAGTGTCAACCAAGCTACAATAAGTGCCAAGAAAATTTAGTGTTGGTCGAGCATTAGTATCGACTGAGTGATAATGTTGATGTTGAGCAAGAAATCTTATAGTGACTGAGAAATTTAGTGCTGACTAAGTGTCAGAACTTAGTGTTGGTTGAGGAACAAAATTATAATGATTTGTGAAGAATCATAATTTCTAGTCAGCTAAGTTCATTTCTTGGGATATGGAAAATGTATTGAAGATAAGGAGTGATGAGTTGGATTATTTAATTTCAAGAGAGGATTAGGTAAATAAACTAAGAGATGAATTCAAGGAGAAGTTTCTAGAAAATACAATGGCAATTAGATACATTGTATCTAATAGATTGAATTGTGAACCTTAAGATCTATGGTGTTGATTAAGAGACAAAAGATCATAAATGCCTATTTAAAGAGGTATAGAAGCAAACTTCAAAATAATGTGTACACAGAAGAAAGAGAAATATAAAGAAGTTGTGCACATGTGAAAGAGTTCTAGAGAGTTAGAATTGTTACTGATGTTGTTGATTAGAGAATCTAAGATAAAGGCTTAATTGAGCTCAGAAGAAGTGTAGGGTGATTGTTTGAAGGGTTGTCAAGTGAATTTGAGATTGAGATGACAATGGAGGCCAGACAATTCAGTATGAGGAGATGAACATAGATCTAAACATGCAAAGTGAGTTGTACTTAACAGATTAGACCTATTGATACTTTCTAACCATTGTAAATAGCATTTGAAATCCTTTAATCAAGGTTGATCTAACAGTCACAAGGACTTAATAGTCTGTGTAAATCCTTTAACCTAGTGACATTCTAACGGAATTTATTAAGTCCTCTAACAAGGCCACTACTAATAGGGTGATTTAAAATTCTTTAACAATGTCACATCTAATAGTGCATATCATGTTGGAGTTTTAAAACTATAGGCCTTAAAATAGTACCAAGATGCAAATTGCTAACATTGATTCTATGTTAGTTATTTGCCTCAAACATCTAGAAGCACATGAAGACAAAGTGAGATGGGTGTGAAAGGACAAAGAGGTGTGGAAACAAAGAATTGCACACATCAAGCTGCCTAACTATGAATTCATCATCAGTTTAACCAACACACACTTGGAGTGGAAAAGACAAAAGCACATATCAATAGTTCCTACCGCTACCACTACTCATCCATTTTCCTAGTCTCATAGATTGTACTATGACGATCAGGTTGTATAGCCATTTATAGCTTCTTTTTCTTACTAGTTACTTTTTCACTCATGAGCAGAGTAATTTTAAAACTTCTCTAGTTTTTCACTACTAAGAAAAATTATTTTGGCTACACTTATGCCCTTAGGGCTTATAATGGTTGAATTATGAATCTTAAATGGTAGTTTAATTTTGTTTTAACAAATAATTTAAATTTTTGTGATATTTTCAAACTACATCTTTTATGCAAGTAGTGAAGACTTTTAATCTATTGGTTAATTGAACTAAATTTCACCTTTCAGTATGTTTTCCTAAAGTAAGTTTTTGGATCTTCTAATCAAATGATATATGAAACCAATGATGAAGATTAATGAGAAATACAATTCAAATTGGGTGCTCTCCAATGTGTTAGTCTATATTTAGGGTTTGTGGGTAGTTAAATTTCTCTTGTGGCTTGTACCTAGTAAGGGGTTGTACCATTTTCCATGTTCTGGCTTTTGTCTATGCAATGCTAATCTACTTTATTTATAAAATCTATAATTACCAGTAAAAAAAGTTTAACAAATATGCTCATAAACAATGAAAAACAAAAACCACTCATTTCTAATTATGATAATAATGAATAACAATGTTACATTTTTATAAAGAGAAATTATTTGCAGGTGTTACATTGTTGTACAGAGAAATCAATTGTTAGACTATGTCCCCAATTCTAAGACTTATATATATTCTTTGCCAATTCTTCTGTATTCTTTGTTATTTCTTGTTTTTCCTCCTATATTTGCCCTTGAAGAGGAAAATATGAGTCATGAGTCAAAGAAATATGAGATTTCTTCTTTTCCTTTTCTTCTTTGTGATTTCTTCTTTCTCCTCCTCTATCTATCCTTGAAGAGGAAAAGATGATTCATGATTCAAAGATGAGATGACTCATAAGACGTACACATTTTGCAACTAGAGGCTGATATAGGTTAGGAAGGAAAATGGTCTGCTACAAAACTAGACATTGTCCTTTAGTCTAAATCTACCCATCTACTAATAGGGAAATGTAAAATCGGCATATATTCTTAGACTAAAGTGGTTATCCAAAGATATAGAAGGGTTGAAAATCCAAGGTTTTCAATTTCGTAGTCTTATTATTCATTTAGTGAAGATCTAGTAAATATTATCTTCAAGGGGTAAAGAATTCTTCCACACCCTTACCTTCTGGCATTATAGCCAATCTCCTTCCCAATTCTTCCTTTCCAATTATGTCTATTCTAAGAGTCTAAGCAACTCATCTCTTTTTGTACTTGAAAGCTACAAATCTATAGAAAGGAGAAAACATTCATCCCTTATAAGATGAGACAACCCATGACACACCAATTTTTTCCAACAAGAAGTCGATATAGCTATAGGATGGAAATGAATAGTCATGTGGTGGGTATTTAACCTTTCCTCTCGCAAGAAATGTTAGGAACATATGATCAATTTTTGGAATTTTGTTGGATACACAAATGATTTTGACAGTGAGCTATGATCATTAGCTGGCCTGTACAAATAAAAGAGTACTTTGCAAAAGATTAACTAATTTCACTAGCTCACAAACAGATGTTCCTAGTTTGTGGTTTCACATTAAGTAATAAATGCAAGTTTCTAAATTTATATATTTTAAACAATGAATTATCCATGCTTATGGTTGTAGATTGTAAATATGTCCCTTGACAATAGATAGCTTTAGTTAATTTTAAAATATTGAATAGGCTAGAGAATGTCATGCCCAAAATTATAGGGCAAAAATGAAACTACAATTTCTTTCTTTTTTAAAAGATAAAACTTAGTAATTGACATAAGGAATTGTACATAATAAACTAGGTCATCAAATGGCTAGGATTTTGGAATGCCTAACAATTATGTTTATAACCTATTGCAAAATACTAACTAAAGTGATTTCTAATGATGATATAAGCACCACTAAATATCTTTATGCAAATCAAAACCTATGAAGCCTTAACATCATATTTTGTTGATGATTATAAACATTTCGCTTTAAAGAGATAATAATCTACCCTAATACACTTATTTATTTCATGCAAAAGGGCATAGTAACTATGGCTACAATTGTTTCCCAAACCCTAAATACTAATGCCTCTTGCAAATGAATTCCTACCACTAACATACTAATATATATATATTTTCATTCTTTGAATATCCACATCCTCTTAACATCCTAATCATATCTTGAAAATCTAAAATGGACAACATACCCAATTAAATTTCCACTAACTAATTCTAACTATCTTCTTGTTACCTCAACTAAGGGTTTTACTAACATACTAACATGGAACTACACTAGCTTCCTTTTAGCTTTTAAATATACTAAAATTTATATTAATTCTAACTACCTACTAACCAATGTTACTACTTAACTCACTAATTACAGAATACTCTGGGTCATATAAAAATATTAGATTCATATGTTCTCGATTCACAAAAAAATACTCATTAAATATTCATAACCATGCCACCTCATATACATATACATACATACATACATACATACATACATACATACATACATACATACATACATACATATATATATATATATACTAATATACTAAAGATGTTAAGTAACATATAGTAATAATGATATTACTTAATACTTATACTAACTAATTTATAATGAAAATATTATTTTACATGAGCAACCCATAATAATAAAACATATGTGATTATTAAGCCATATTAAACAACCACAATCTATTTAGCTACTTATATTAACTTCCTTACTAAATTATATAAATCTAATTACTAACAAGTTTTAAATCAACAATTTATTATCTACTATATTATTTTAGAATCTAATTTACTATTTAATTTACATCAGTTAACATTACTACGCACTAATATAAATCATAACGACCTACCTTACCCTACCAAGCACTTTCTCATGTGCCTTCTCTATTTACCCACAATATACTAATCGGAGCAATATCCAAGACTGGCATGCCTCACATACACTCCCTTTTGAAAACCAAAGGGCCATTTTCACTTGCTTTTCATGGGATCCAAGTCAACCCAACTCCAATGTGGCTAAGGTGGTGGGAGCTAATTGCATGGGGTGGCATGAAGAACACTAGACCTATTGTGACCTAGGTTTTTGGTTATAGGGTGCCTTGGGAAGAACATCCTCTTTACACACATCCCTCCTTATGAGGAATAATACTTAGGTGCTCATAGGGTGCAGACATGGAGGTGGTGTGTCAAGTGTCTCAGCCTGTGTACGAGAAGTGGTCAATTCCAAGGTCACTCATATTTTTTTGTTGTTTTATATATGGTATTTCATTTTTTTTATTCATATGTTTCTTTTTAGGAAAGGTGTATTTGGGATAGACTTTATGCAAGTAAATACATGTCAATGCATTTTTAGTTCTTGCCAAGGTAGGAATACTTATGCATTCATGTCAATTCAAATATGACATTAACACTAACCAATCAAATCCAAGAATTTAAAAGATTATATGAGATTTCAAATGTTTATATATTTTTTAATTTTTAATTATTTTATAAATCACATTTTTCATCCATTCTATTGGTCCATACTATTTTTGGTGGGGGAGAAAATTAATTTTCTTCAACAAAAAATACAAATATTTTCTAACAACTTCCTCTTGCATTAATGAATATATTAATTATAACTTTATCTTTTCCATATTTGTGACAAGTTGATAAGATTTTATTTTTTCATTCATTTTATCCTCCACCTCACACAACATGTCTAATCAATATTAATTATCACAATCTATTAAATATTTTTAATTTCTTATTTTAAATATATTTATTATTAGTTTAACATTGATGTTTATTTTTGACTATTTGATATAAATTGTTCCTAAAACTTTATCTAATGCATAAGTTGAAATTATATATATATATATATATATATATATATATATATATATATATATATATATATGACTTTTTAATATAATTTCAGTATGTTATATCTTTGTATCTGAATTTCTAATTTTTTTAAAACTTTGCTTTTCTAATAAAAGTAGTTAAATTATTACTATTATTTTGCTTTTATAAAAATAAATTAAACAATATTATGTTTTAATTATATTTTATAATTGTGTTTGTAATATGTATAATTGATAAGTGTTACAATTTTTAAATTATATTATTATTATTATTAATATTTTTTATTTAAACAATTTATCATTTAGTTTAAATATATTTAAAACTTAAATATATATTTTAATATTAAATTAATAATTATACTTTATATAAAAAAGGTACTAAATAAATAACCACAAAATAAAAATAATTCAATTCCAAAAGATATATAAATTATTATTAAGTTTTTATAAACTATGTATTAAAATTAAATAATGATATTTTATTTCTTATTTATTACATCATATTTATTCATCAACATCAAATTTATATGTATTACATCTATTTATTATTTACAAATGTACATATTAAATTATATAGATATTATTTCATAATTAAAAATTACTTAATTTTATGAAAAGTTTGGAAATACAAAACATTAAATAGTAAACCTTCTCTAATTGTGTAAAATTAAACAATTAGTTTTACTTATAAAATATTTTTATACTTCAATACATTTCATTTTTTCTTATAGAAATGTGAGTTTTAATATAAAAATTAAATTCTTAGTTTCATTAACTAAAATATAATATATTTTAATTTTTTATTATAACCATGATTTTATTTTGACTATTTGTTTTATGAAGAAAAATAATTATATTTAATTCTCTCTCACACACACAACTTATGTTGGTGTCACTTTATCTTACTATTTTATCTCTCTTCCTCTTCCTCCTCTATATTATTTATCTTTTTTTCCTTTGCATATATGTTTATGTTGTTATTGTTGTATACTACAATTTATCTCTATCTATATCTCTATCCTAGTTTTTGTCCAGTGCTAATGATTAAAAATAGTGTGAGTTCCATTTGATAATCAAGATGAGAATAATACATAGTTGGGGGAGTTATTCCAACTACTTATGGTTGTCTAGTAGCATGCATGGTATGCTTAAACATATAATGTGATACTCCAAATACTTCATCACTTCTTCATGTTCTATAATTCAAATATTGGTATGGATATCTTTCCTCATTGCACATAATTTAAGTTGTCAATATAGAAGGTGCAAATTTATCTAAAGCATATGTATTGATCGTAGTCTAATATTAAGTACTTAGTGACATATTGGGGACTTTGGCCTCTTATTCTTGGGCTTAAATGCCCAAAGATATAATAATATAGCACGAGAACTTAACAACAAAATATGAGCCATCCTATCAGATCATAAGCGTATTTCTAGGATGAGAATTTAACAACAAAATATGAGCAATCCTATCATATCACAAGTGCATTCCTAGGAAAAAATTAATGCATTCATAATTTTAATTTAGATTCTCACTCATCTACACCTCTACAACCATTATGCATTAGGCAGGAACTATGACGCATTGCGTCTCTTGTTTAAAAGTGATTTCCCTTTTGACTCTAGTCATGTGATTATTAGTTCTAGTGTTTATTTAAATTTTTGGTTGGTAAAAAAATTTGTCACTATGAATGCTTCTTCAAAAATGACCTCATCAAAGGAAATAGAAAAATAACGAGGATCAATGAACATTTCTAAGATAATATGCTCTGCTAGGGTTTGTACAGCTTTCATCTGAGCCCTTGCTAGTTTTCCACCTAACATACCACATTTACTATAGGAATAGGTTTTCATTTATAATAGCCTCAGCCTTCTTTGGCTTAGCAGTTGATGTTGGAGCTAGAGTTGCTATTGTGGGAGAGAATGGCACCACCGAACAAACGTCCAAGAAAGTCCATTCCCAAGGTGTTCCATGAGGTAATTCCTCTCCTGATATTGTTTTGAATGCTAAAAATTTTGATAGTTCATGCAACTGGTTAGAGCAACAAACCCTTATTGGGTATTTTTTGGGCCGCACTCCTTTTGAAAGTATGATGTAGGATTGATTTCTAAGGTCTGGAAACCTCAAGGTGTCTATCTTGAAGGTGTGTGAATCCTTACCAAAGACTTTTTCCTTTTTCACTTTGGCACTTCAGTCCAAGCTAAACATTTGTTTGTTCGAGGTCTCTAGACTATTAGGTCCTCCCTCTTGGTTTTCCAATGATAGCCACATGATTTTGATGTTTTTGATGATAGAAAGATTAAGGTACCTATTTGGGTGGAGTTATCTGGCCTATCTACCCCATGCTGGTCCTTTTTGTCAGTCATTGCACAAATCATCAACAAGGTTGTATGCCTTGAACCTGACAATTTTTCCATTGATCGGCCCCAGTTTAGGGTTTTTGTTGAGGTTGACCTCTCTCAAGACCTCAAGGATTCTTTAGATATACAAATTGGTGGTACCACCTTCACTCAGAAGGTGCTTTACCTTAACCTTCTAAATACTCATTATCGGTGCTAGTCTATTGAGCACAAGTTTAGGGACTTCCCTGACCACCCACCTATCTCGAAAGCCAAGCCAACTATGACTACCAAAAAAGATGAATGGATAATAGTGGTGAAAAAAGTTAAGGGCTCAATTGTAGCTAAGGCAAGCCCTTTTCCTATGAATATGAGTTGACCTAGCCCAAGCCTAGTTTAACTAGAGCCTTTAGTTCCTCTACTTCCTTTTTCAAACCCTATTGTATAGGGGATAGTGGGAGCTCACACTCCTAAGCCACGACCCTCATGGATTCGAGCACCACAAGTGGTGTCGATGATCTCTTAGAAAACTCTTTGTAGATCTTGCAACCCAGACAACTATGATGAGTATTTTGATAATGGGGAGAAGATTTAAAGAGTCATTTATATTGATGACTGTTTGTTCAATGTTCCAACATATTTGCATAAAAAATTTTCCTCTCTTGGAGATAAGGATGACATACAAGCTATTTTACAATGAATTATCTCTCATGGAATGTGTAGGGGTTGACAAACCTCCCTAGAAAATATTCTATTCATGACACCAAGTGTCAACTTGGTAATATTGATATTCTTTGTCTTCAAGAAGTTAAAGTTATTGGGTTTTTGCTCACCTCAGCTTGTACTATTATATGGCTAGATAGTGCCATATTTTCATCCCAACATGATTTTGGTCAAGGTGGAGTTGTTACTATGCTCTCTCCCCATTTACTTTCTTATGTTATTTCACATGGTTTTGACCCCCTGCACTAGGTGGTTTGGATTTTTCTATCTTTCTAGAATCATTCTTTTGGTATTATTAATGCTTATGCTCCTAATGATGCTATGGAGTGATCACACCTTTGGTGTTGGTTGGAAAATAATTTTCCACCTACAACTTGGGTCTTTTGTGGGGATTTCAACATTGTAGAGCTTACCACTAACAAAGAGGGACTTCTGTCTTTTAGATATGTAGTTAGTGAGCATGAGGCTTGGTTTTACATGCAAAAAAAGCTAGGTCTTTTTTATTTCAATGCTAGCCACTACCGCCCAAATGGGGTTTGGCATACATGGTCCAATTTTTGAGTTGGGTCCGACAAAGTTTTAAAGGGACTTGACAGGGATATAATTTCTACATAATCCTTTTTCTCTTTTTCCCATAAGTATGCCCTACCTATCACTCCTTTCTTATATGTGATGTTGTCTGATCACTCCCCCATTATTATTTCTATCACTTGGCAAACGGCTCAACCTCGTCCTTGTAAAACCCAATTTTGCCTCAACACCTCATTGTTGTCCCATCCTCCCACTATTGCCCACATTCTTTGAATGTGGAATCTTAATCCTTATCCCCACACCCATGTTGGGTGGATTTAATGGTGGAATGATGTCATTCTTCATACTGTGAGGTTTCTTTACTTTTACGGTAGACAGTTGGCCAAGTATCACAAAAGATCTTATAAAGCCACTACCAAAGATCTATCTATGGCTTCAAAAGCTATTTCCATGAATCTGTTTGATATGGATCTCTAGATTAGGCTTGCCAATATTTGGCACCAAAGAAAGTTGTAGATATTTATGCTACTAGAGGAGATTAGATCAAGGCCTGTCTCCATTGGTTGGAGGCTGGCAGTCAAGCTTCCAAGGAATTTTTTAATGCTATGTTTGTAATTTGAATCAAGCACATCTGTGAAGGTCATTAGGTCTTTACTAATATGCTAAATATTCTTAAAGCTTTTGTGCACCATTACAAATAGGTTTTTATGGCTCAAGGGCCTTCTACTACGTTTCACCAAGCTCTTCAAGAATGCCTTGTAGTTACTTCCAATTAGCTTTCTCCTAAACAATATGCCTTTTGTCAAAAAAAATTGACACTTATAAACTTGAAGGAAGTTATCATTTCTATGGCTATTGACAAGGCCCTTGATTGTGATGGATTTCCTTATGAATTCTACAAAATCTTGTGGGATGATAATGGTCCTGATTTTCATTAGGTTTACCATGAAGCTTTCAATTCTAATTCTCTAGGTAGCATTATCAATAAGGGTAATATTAAATTCATACCTAAAGCTAGTTATCTCAAGGAAATTTATAATTGGAGACCCATTACCTTGTTGAATGTCTCCTACAAGATCATTGCCAAAGCCCTCTCTCTCAAAATTTGGCATTTGCTTCCTCAAATTGTTTAGCCTAAACAAACTAGTTTCGTCAAATCTTGCTATATTTTGGACAACATCATTGCTATTTGGGAAGGCATGGAATGGGTTAGGAAATCTAAGTAGTAGGCCTTATTTCTCAAAATTGACTTTGCCAAATCCTATGACCAGATTGAGTGGCCATTTGTTTTGGCTATGTTGCAAGCTCTGGTGTTTGGGCCATTTTTTCTACAATCTATGTAGATTATTTTTGAGGATGCCTCTAATTGCATCACAATTAATGGGAGGAAATCTAAAGCTTTTGGAATTTACAATTCTATCCCTCAAGGTTACCATCTTGTGCCTTTGCATTATGTGCTGGCAACTGAAGACTTTGGCTATCTTCTTGCCAACTCTATTTCTCGGGGTATGGTTTGTGGTATTTCACTTCTAGAATCCTCTACACAGCTTGTGAATAGCCATTTTGCTGATGACTCCTTCCTTACTTTGCTTGAGGAGGAAGAGAATATAGTGAATGCTTTGCAATGCATGGATACTTTTTGCCTTACTTTTGGGTCTACTATTCAATGGCACAAAACTCTTTGTTACTGATAGTCCTTCTTGTCAGGCCCTTAATGGTTTCAATAATATGGATGGAAATGGGTCTAGCATGGGGAAATATTTAAATTCTTAGGCATTCCTTTTGCTTTTCAAACCTCCCCTATGGTGTTATGGAATGATTTCCTTGCCAAGATTGGGAAGAAGCTAGAATATTGGATCACTAAACCACTTTTCCTTGTAGGAAAGTTTCAAATTTTCTCTAAAGTGCTTGCTACCACCCATATGTACTATTATTCCTATTGGGCTCCTTGCAAAGCTTCTTATCTCAAGATGTAGTGTCTCCTCTAGGATTTCCTCTAGGCCACTGATGCTATGCATCATGGCTTTCATAGAGTTTCCTAGGATTATTATTGCTTACCCAAAGCCTCAGGGGAGCTTGGGTTTCTTTCCACTAAAAAATTGGTGATATTCCTCTATGCCAAGTGGTTTATTTGGGCTCTCACTAGAGATGAGGCCTAGAAAATTCATTTACGGCACTACATTTCTTCAGGCTTCCCAATTAACTAGCCTACCTAGAAGGGGATTGGTTTTCAAAACTCTCTTGTGACTCCTAAACCTATTTAGATATAGAGTACTTTTGTTGTTAAGAGTATTTAGAAATCCTGGGAAGCCCTCAAACTATGGCTTCGCTAGGCTGGTAATGGTTTTAGAGATGGACTCTCAATGAACCAAAAAAACCTTTGGTGGTCTCCTTTGTTTGCTACTCAAGGTGCTCCTTTAGCTAAGATTTAGGGAGCCAACACTTTGTGTTTAATCTATACGGGTATTAAAACTCCCAAGGACTTTTTTTTTGAAGTTACTATGAGCCTTTTCTCTTGGGAGAATTTGTAGATTCAGTTCAAGCTCATCTGTGCAAATTGACAGAAAGTTGATTGTCTAGTTTCAGCAATGCCTCCCAATCTATTACACAAGCTTCATATTTACTCATCTCACCCTTGGTGGAAGGATTGGAAGTGGTATCCTACCACTCCTATGGCTAACTACAAGTCCAAATTAGGGTATCGGTGGCTGGTGCCCAATATTGTGATGGTTGATACCCTTAATTAGTGTTGGCATTTGTGTTCTTCTCATAAGACTTGGGGATCTTAGATTTACTATTGTTTGGAATGCTATTATGGAGCCAAATATTACTCACTTTTCTAAGTGTCTCCTCTTCCAGGGCTTACCTTTGGGCCTTCAACTTTGGCATTTGGGAGTTCTAGATTGTAGATGCCCCTTTTGTGGCTAGCCCAAAGGCTTCTTGCAGATTTTTTGGTTCTGTAGGTGAGCCCAAAGATATTGGCTCTAGATTCATGACTTTTTCAAGCCTTTCCATCCTGAGGAGTTCACCTTGCATATGGTGGTGCTGGGAGATCTACCAAGACTTCCTTTTAGATATGCCCAGATTTGGCATGCTTTCAAAATGATAATTTTGTTTACTATTTGGAAGGACGAAAATGTTATTTTATTCTCTCACAACTTTCTTGATATTAATGTTGCTATGTACTCTAAATCATGTATCTATAATAATGTCATGATGTAAATTCAAGTATAGACTGACAAAGTCACACTGGAGGTAGCTCACCTGCAGGAGCTACTTGCTCATCAGTGAAATGCTCCATATATTATTGCCTGTGTGGCTCTAGATGTAATTTCTAATGACCATGCTCCTCCTTGTGGTCACTAGTGAGGCTAGAGTAGATCTACATGCCATTCACACACACCCTAGTCATAGCCACATTGTTGCTCTCCTAGTGGTGGTTTTGATGGATGTCATCATTTGGCCTCACCTCCATAGAGGTTGGGCTCAAGCTAGTCCCTATTGGCTTCCCCTACTGCCCCCATTGTGGGTTGATCATCTATGCAATGCGATCTTGAGTGGACTTTCCCTTGGCTGGACCTAGCTATCTCCCCATCCAAGCCTGAGGGAGATAAAGATGATGATGTTGATGTTGTTTCTACTAAAGGTTGGGCTCCCCCTAAGCCAACCACTAACCCCAAGGACTTCTACGTTTCTAATGATAAAGACCTCCTTCAGCTGGCACTGCTCTTGCTGCCTAAGACTTTATGGTTTTCTTTAAACATTTTTTTGATGAATAGTTGTTAATCTAGTCTTGTGGCATTTAAACTCGTGGGGTGATCTTGTATCCCCCATCCCCTTTTTTTGTGAATATGTATCTTAATATTATAAATTAATGGAAAGGTCTATTCATAAAAAAAACTGAGGATGCCAATATTTATTTACATGATCCCTTAGTATATCCTTAAGAATATTGTCTTCATTATTATATTGGTCTGTAATAGGGAGGGGATTTATTTCCCACTTCTCATAAAAAATCTAGAAAGTTAATATGCATGTACAAGCCTATTTTCTTATGTAATTTTATCAATTGGATTCATCCTCTTATTTCAAATATAATATTTAACATATTGGGTTGGTGATAATATAATCCTTCTATCATATTTCCATATAAATACCTAGATTAAGGATGCATTTAGGAATCACTTGAACAATTTATTTAAACATGGAATGAATTGAAACATGATCAAGCATTGAATTAATAAATTACTATTTTCTATGAATAATGTAACTTGAATGACATTTATTAATAATCTCATGCTTAAGGGAATTTCTTTACATGTACATTCTAATTGAAATATATTCTTTTGTATTACTTTGTGATTTAATTGATCATGATACTAATAAATGCCTATTCAATACATAATTATCAAAACATTGGCTATCCTTTGAAATGAGTCTATTTTACATTCAACCATGACTATCTTCCATTTCACTACATCTAATCCATGACATTAAATATTTCAACACAAAAACATATGGTAATATTTAAAATTTCTTTACTTCCTCACGAAACCATTCATCCCACAAATATACATAAGAGGGAGATCTTATTTTTACAACACAATACAAAAAAACAACCATAGAAATTTTTCTTTAAAAATAAATTACATCAAAGATATGAAGGAATATTTCATCCTCTCAAAAAAATTACACAAAGATATATCCTTTTTCTTCAACAATACAAGGGATTAACCCTAGTTTCTTCTTGGATCTAAGAGCACAAAACCTACAAAATATTCAAATCAAGAACCATGGAGGCTCACCTCCTATCCTAGGCTTCTATGAAGCCACCCACCAATCTAGGGGAAACAAGGCTCAAATGAGGTTACACTCAAGCATCTCACACTACATGCAAACACACCAACACAACACATTTACTATCCCTCCCAGGTTTAGCACAATGATCCATCATTGGAATCATGAGACATGGTTGAAGGTGGGCTCTTCAAGAGGAGAATTCCACATCCATGCAATTATACATATTTTCATTTACATCATTCCCTTTTGAGGCTATCAAATTCATCCTCCTCAATACACCAATACACTTATACCTATGTTGGTTAATAGTTTGTCTTCCTTATCTTGTTGTTTTATACCTTGACCCTTGACTTGCCCAATGGCTTATGGAGGAAAAAAAATGTTAACAACAGAATGGGTCAATTTACTAATCTATCAAAGACCCCTAAATTGAAAGATATAGCTCCCTTTTGAATGCATGATATGCAATGAATGTTATTTTTTTGGGTTTCGGGGGTATGCTCTTAACTAGAAAGTAAAAGAGGAAAAAACCAAGTTGCTCAATACTTTAAACAACCTACGAAATTAAAGGGAGACTAACTCACAATATGCAATATTTTTTTACCTATAATGTAGGAAAGGAAACATGCATTACCAACTAAGACAATAGGAAGAAAGGAAGAGGTGGAAAAATAAGTAATTCTCATATTACAAAGTTAGTTGATGTATTCACAATACCCAAATTATCTGTCTCTTAGCTACTTCACATACCAATTTTCCAACTTCCTTACAAAATGAACTATACTAACACACAAAAATCATGGCATACAACACAAAGAATATATAAGATGCTTATGTAGAAGAGAGTAAGACATACAATCTATTGAATGAAGGAAACAAAACCAAGTTCATTCGCATTCATTCAATTCTCAATATTAGCACATTTACTCCATACACTATACTGAAATTAAATGAGAAAAACATAAAATGATCTCAGAGCCACACATAGTAGTCCCAACTACAGGGTTTTTCCAAAAGTAATTTTTGCCGATCTTATTAACATTATTAAAGGTTACATTTATAGGCCTTCTCAAAATTGTTGATTACATTGGATGATTTCTTTGCAGAGCATCTTTGAATAGAAATAACTAAAAATAGGACAAGATAAAATCATTGTTTGTTACCAAAACTGAGAAAATGCCAAGAATGGCTACAAAAAGAAAGAGAAGGGGAAGAATGATAGATGTCTGGAAAAAGCATCAGAACATCATGTCTTCTTAGGGGTAACTAATTTAGCTCTATAAGCTTTCATGGCTTTGGTTACTTTATCTAGCTCTTCGACATTTGGAATGATGATGTTGTCAACTTAGACCATCTAGTAGTCAGGCCTCTCTGTTAATTCATCTCTTCTGGCCACCCTTGACTAAAATTTCTCTATTTCTCTCCTTATGATCATGTCTACTACTGAGAGTTCCTAAATCTTAGACACTTGGAAGTTGAGTGGGTCAAAGGCTTTGTTGACAAATGCCAAGAACTTTGATTTCGTTCTCTCAATACCCATGAGCTTGCTAATAGTTGACAAAAAGGACTCTATGTGCAATATCTTTAAATATTGAAATAAATTTTCAATGAACTTTAGCACCAGGTCATGCACATCCTTGACTCCTTACCTATCTTAAGGATCCCATGAGCAATGGTTGCATTTGTCTTCATGTCTATTACTTCTTGTAGAAGGGCCAATTCCTTTGTGAGCTTGTCTACTGCCTTTTGTATGGTTGTTTGATGATTTGAAGCTGCTTCCTGAGCTTATGAGTATCCAACACTAGGCTTCCTATCTTTTTAACTAGTGGGGGACCTTGAGCTTTTATCTGATCTACCCACACTCATCTAACCTTCCTAAATTTCCTTTCTTGTTAAAACTTTAGGAGTAGATTTTTATTCTCCTCTAAATTTGGGTCAAATTGACTCAATGAAGTACTCCCAAGTGTAGACCTTATGTATTTCACTAATTCTCTATTCAAGACTTTCAATATTTCCTTCTCTTCTCTAAGCTCTTCCAACTAATCTTCAATTTTCTCATTGGTAGACTTCAACATGTTCATCATGGAGTCATGAACTAGGATGCCAAGATTTACCATTCTGATCTAGAAATCATTCATTGACAGCTCATGAAATCTATCTTCTTTCTATGGGTCAACAATCTCAACTAGCATATGGCTAGTCATTGAATCTGTAGCTAGTATAGTAATTATCTTCTACTTCTTCATCTTCTTGGATGATTGAGAGGAGGTGACTTGTGTGATCAAGTCCTTTGATGGAGTTGCTTCCTCATATATCCTCTTCTTCCTATCAATGGCCTCTTTGATCCATGACTCTATAAAGAGTACATTGATAGAAAACTACAATGTAATAGGATCAAATAGCTTCCTCAAGATTAATGGAGTTTACTTACTCTAAGAAGCAACAGGGAAGGTAGTGACCCTAGTTACCAAAAGGCCCAAAGTATCTCCTTGTTGAGATGCATCCTATTCCTGGCCATCCATGGGATTAGTGTCACCATCCAAATTGATGACTTGGAGAGGGGAAGATGGCTTGGCCACTAATTTTTCTTGTTCTTTACCATTATCCTTGTCATCTAACTTCTCCCCAACCTTCCTGATGTTCAGAAGAGAGCTATCTCCATAGGCAGGAGTGAGTGGCACATCCTTTTTTGGCAGCTAGTCTTCACCTTGGCCAATGGGTTGTAAAACCCCTACAGATGTTGATATAGTAGTTATGGTGGTTGTTGTTGTGTTTTACCGTGTGGCTCTAGCTGATACTCCACCCATATAACTAGTGCTTTTGGTCCTTTTCTTCCTTTCTTGGGTCCACTCCACCCATTTGTCTGTTGTCTTGATTATCTCGTGCATAGAAACCTCCATAGTGTCAATGACTAGATCTATAGGTGGGGTAGAAAAAATTGGGGTGCCTTTGATCTTCTTGTAAAATGTGGGGTGCATGTAGGCTCCATCATTTGCAAGGTTAGAAACATAAACATAATTAATATATAATTTAATCTCATTAATGGTTAGGCATGACCAAAATCTTTCTCAAGTTTGGTACTTATTGAGACACCTAAACCATAAGTTTTCAATATCTAGAACATTCCTATAAGCATATTCCAACTTCAAGTGATCCCTTACAAAGTTAACTGGATCATACTAAGGCCTGAGTACCTCATAGTCTAACAACTTAATTTTCTCTGAAAGCTCTTTACCAAATTTTTAGAATCTAATCTAGAGGTACATGAATACAAGCCAACCATTATAGGGAAGAAAATCCTAACTATCTTCTTCACATTAGAACACAGGGTGTTCACTTCAAGGATCTATTGAGACAGATTGACTAGAACCACCTCATCTTCTGGATATCTTGGCAACCTCTTAGGAAATTTTCCTTAAGATCCTATTCATAAATAGGAGAAACTTGGAAATTGGATGAATGAGGATCCAAATTGGCTTATGGCCAAATTACCTATAATGAAAATATCCGTTTAGGGCATCCTTGCAATTCCTAGCATAACCTCATTGTGAAGGCATCATTAACTATCACATACTCCTCATAGCTTCTTTGCAGCTATAGATGTGGGTAAAATTTATATACTTTGGTATGCTCATCATAGTTTGGGATTCTAGGGAAGTTGGGCCACAAGTGGTGAGTTTCCAATACATAGATCAAGTATGAGGACATGTAGAACTGCTTGAATCTTCTAGCCAAATTCACCCACGAAGCGAGCTCATCATAGATGATTTCTACCCAGTCAATCAACATATCCTCAACATATATTGCTTGCACTATGAAGAAATGGTTCTCAATGAACTCCAACATCTCCTCTTTTCCTTTGAGTGTAAGGAGGATTTCAGGGATATCCACAATCTCTCTTTTCAAATATGTGCCAAATAGGGTCTTTGACATTCTGCTCTTCCTTGTGCAAGCAATTTGGAGCTATGTCCTCTACATATCTTCCCATCTAAGAGTCTTCTTCTCATTGAACATGGACATGGAAGATTTGAAATCAACATCACATATTGCTCCTTTATGGAAATGCCAAATGCGGATTTCATTAGTGCCTTGTTGATTGAGATGAGGATAGATTGATTAGGAAACAAAATCTACTTTGTTTTCAGGTTGTATCTCTCGATGCATTCCTTTACTAAATTAGGTGCATGAACTACAATTGAAAAACTAGCTGCTTCAATGAGTTTTATCTCTTTAGGTTTCTAGGTGATTGGGTGAATGGGTTGAGAATTAAGTCTTCTATACAGATCACCCAAATTGTAGAATTTGAAAGATGTGTTTGTAAGCTATTTTAACTCACTCTCTGGGCCAATTAACTTATCATAATTATAAGCTATGATTTCCATTTACTTTGATTGGAGTGGAAAAATTTCTTGAAAAATAGTCATATGAATATACTTGAAGAAACCAACTGTAGGAAATTCTGATGGAATACGTATAGGAATTAGAACATTGGCACCACACAAACAAAATTAAGTTCGACCAATGATTATAATGGCAAGAATTGCATTTAATTCCATGAGTAACAATTGTTTAAACTTTCCATTCATTTGGATGTAAAATAATAAATTCTTGAAAGCTCTCTTACTTTACTTAAAGTAAAGTGATATGACTAAGAATCACTTAACAATGCAAGTGCTTTAGCTTTCTAAGAAGTGCCTTATTTTACTTCAAAATCTAGAATGTAGATATACTTGATATTATTAACATATGTGGAAGAGAAAGAAACACTTAGCTTTTCCATAACCCATTTTCCTTCCATTCAAAATTGCTACATGGGGATCAATTCTTTTGGTAGCTTGCATGCTTCATTCTTTCACTTTTTGCCTAAAGCTATTAACATTGCATCTCCTTTATAATGGGGTCACACTTTTTACTATTGACTTATCTAAAAGTATCTTTTGAGCATCTTCGATGGATATTCACATTTTAGAGTAACTTGACTTTCTTTTTTCAAAGCCTCTAGAAAAGTGTATGTTTTCATTGCCTCAGGATGGAAAGCCCCTTTCTCAGCAACATTTCCCAGATTGAAGTGCAACAGACAACACTTCATTCTTTCACCTCAACCAAATGGCCTTGAAGCTAGATCTCGAGCATACCTTACTAATTATGAGCCCTTAAATGGTTCTTTCAACATTGTGTTTACACTATTGGGCATTGGGATTGAGATTTGGTGTAGGTTTATACAACATCAGAAGAAAAACAAAACAATTTTTCTTCGATGAGTATGCAACATTAAAAAAACCATAGACCCATGTTTCCTTGTAGAACTTGATCTCATCTTCAAAAATTTGAATGAGATCCATTATGGATTCAATCCACAACTTCATAGGCCTTTCTAGCATAACATAATCATATTCTCAACTTGTTAATCATTGTCACAACTTCATCCTTTGGATTCACACATGATATAGTTTTCTCAAGGGAAAAATCAGCTCAAAAGCTCAAAATCCATGGGACATGGAATGTTAGGGAAAGATATAAGAATGTGAAACATGAATCACTTACTTCTCATTGGAAAGATGCCAGAACACACCCCAACTAGACCTAGATCACCTAGACCCCACTCGCACCAGAAAAATAGGAAACCCACTTAGATGGCAGGAAAAGGTAATGCAACGGGGATCTAAAACTCAAAGAAAGTAAAGCACTCAAGAAATATGAGAAGTAAGTGACCTAAGAGATACTTAGAAAACAAACTTGAACATACATTCACCTTCAAACCAATGACCTCAAGCTTTTAAAGGCTAAGACTAAAACTTGGAAATAACTGGTTCTAACTAGGGACTTAAAAAATGTAGATGTCTAAGAAGGGACCTAGAATGTTTGGTTTCACATAGCTGGAACAAAAAATTATAGTGGGCAACTAAACTAAGCATACAACAGAAAGGAAAACTAACCTAGGAAAGTAGGAAAATAAAGAAAGGAAAGAAGCAAAGAAAACCTACCTAGGCTAAGAATAACTGTAGGGATTACCTAATTTTCATTATGAACTTGACACAAGTTTAGATCTTGGCCATTGTAAGAAAATGGTAGAATCTCTCCAGAAGGATATGCCAGAATGATAGGAATTGTCCTGGTTTGCTTGCTTATTCTTGAAAGAACCCTTCCAAAGGGAGTCAAACTTGTGATGCATACCTTTCAATTCATGCCTTCTATCCCATAATAGGTCTAGGTTTTGATCTATGAACTTCCCTTGTCTAGCCTTCTTATCAAAGAATATCTTCATTTCCTTCTAATGTTCTATAATCTGATCAACCATCTATTTTTATTCTTCTTCCAACTTGGATAGGTACATAATGTGCTTCTCAAATCCATCTTGGAAGATGAGATCTTCAATTTCTTTTTTTTGTTTATAGATGGATATCTCTAATCGGAGTGGAAGACTAGCTTCAACTCTATATACCAGTTCAAACAGAGAAATATTGATTGCCTTCTTAGGTGTTACTCTAGCTGCCCAGAGCACATCATGCAATTTCTTGTGCTAGTACTTTTGGTTCTTAGAAACTAAATTCTTCATGATATTGATCAAGTTCTTATTGTTGGACTCTCTTCTTGACCATTCCCTTGAGGGAATTTTTTGATGAATGATTGATGTGTATATTGTTATTGTACCAAGATTATATAATCTTCGTACAAGAAGTAAAATGTGTTGTCCATGAAAAGCTTCATTGGCACTCCAAACCTTATCAAAATTTTCTCTTTGATGAACTTGAAGATAACCTCAAAAGTAGTTTTGTTAGTAGGCTTGGCTTCCACCCATATGATGAAGTAGTCCATAGCAGTGATTACATACAAATGACCAATAGAAGAGGGCATATTTATTGGTCCCATAAAATTAATTCCCCACTACTGAAAGGGGCATTCTATTACAACTGGCTTCAAAGGTAGAGAAACTAATTGAGGTTTGTTGGAGAACATCCTATACTTTTCACACTTAGCCACCCACTTATAAGCATCCTTGAACATCCTAGGATAGTGATATCATTGCCTCAAAATCTTGTATGTTGTAGCTATTGATGAAAAATGACCACTACAAGCCTCGTTGTGGAAACTATGAAGCAATCTTTCTTTTTGAGGCTTATCCACACATTTTAGGAAGGTTCCATCTATTATTGTCTTGTATAGTTGGTCATAATATATGACATACTTAGTTGAATTAATTTTGAGGTCTTTGTTTTTCTTGTATGTTAGTCCAACAGGGGAAATCTTCATAAGTTAGAAAATAGGCAATGTTTGAGAAACAAGGGTCTTGGAGACTGACCATTAGTTCCCTTGAAGAATCATCTTCTTGTCTTAAGTGTTGATTTTCTATAATTATCTTAGAGAGACCATTCCTATGCACCAGCTTTTTTGGTCTCAAATCAATGTCATATTCTTAAATTTTTCTATCTGTGCACCTCTAGTGTTGTAACCTATCTCTTTTTGGGTCAATATGCTTGTGATAGCCAAATCAGGTACAAAAACAATAGAATGAGAGTGTAATACATAGAACCTAAATATTTTGAGTTCTTTGACCATTGCATGGGTGTTATTTTCCATTTGAGAGTATCTCAACTTATTCTCCTTAAGGGGAGTACTCATGAAATTAATTGGCATTTGGATACCTACCTTGTTTCCTTGCATGAGTATTGTGGATAGTGTATGGGTTGAGGCATAGAAATACAGTATGAACTACTTCGTGTAATCTAGATGTACCAACACAAGTGTTTTGGCTATGGCATCATTAATTTGATCAAAATCCTTTCTTCTAGAATCATTCCATTTGAATCTTTGATTTCCTTTCATCATATCAACTATGCATTTGATGTTTTTAGAAAAATCAAGGATGAAACACCTCATAAAGTTCACCTATACAAAGAATGATTTGACTCTAGATTTTCTTTCCTAAAAATTTAGTTGTTGGATAGCTCTAACACATTTTGGGTCAATCCTAATGCCATCCTAGAAGAGTATGTGACCTAGTAGTTTTCCTTCTATAACACAAAAGACTGATTTCTTGGGATTGAGTGAAATCCCATGTTCTCTACATCGTTTCAATGCTTTGTTCAAGTCAATTAGATGATTTTCTCTTTTCTTGAAGAAGACTATCAGATCATCCAGTTAAATGATGATGTTCTCATCTTTGAGTTCAAAAAAGGATGAATTCATTGCCCTTTTAAAGGTGGCACCAACAATAATGAACCCAAAGGGCATTCTATCAAGGAGTGGTGAGCACAATCTTGAACTGATCTTTTAGATCTATCTCAATTTGGTTTAAACCCAAAAATCCATCTAACATGGACATCATCTTGGAGTCATCCATTGTCTACAGTAAATGATCCATATTGGGCAAGGTATAGTTGTCCATTAGAGATGCCTGGTTCAAATTCCTAAAATCCACACAAATCCTAATCTCCTTACTCTTTTTCTAAACTGGGAAAATGTTGGCTATCCATGTTGAATGGTGTATTGGATAGATGATTCTTTCTTCCATCATCTTGTGAACTTCCCTAAAAATGGCATTTGAGACCATAGGGTTATAGTTACACTACTTTTTCCTAAAGAGAGTGACTTTAGGTTTGAGAAGAATTTTGTTCTTGAATTCACCATAGTTTTTAGGTCCTCATATCCCCAAGCAAATATGCCTTGGTATTCTAATAACAATTCCTTTGCTTTAGCCCTTTATTCCTTTGAGAAACTACTACTGGTATTAACTAGTGCAGGAGCACCTCAAGCATTCAGTTCAAAGTCAGAGATAAAGAGGGCCTCAAAGTCATCCAAAGAAAATAAGAGGGATGAAATACATAAATAGGGTTTTGAAATCATTTGGGAAGTACTAAAGCCTATAATGGCTTTTGATTCCTAGAAATGGTTAAAAGTCCTAGATGGATCAAATTTTTCTTTGTAAGGGGGACCAAAAGAGTCCTTGGGTTAAGTAGGAATATTTGGAGTTTAGAAAATTTAATAATGATAAGAAATCCAATTAGTGGGTTTAGTGGAATTCTATAAATTGAGTCTCAAATTATGTTTTAGAAGTCTATATTAGGCATAGGATAGGCCTAGGATATGAAGGATCATTTAGAAAAGTATAAGATATTCAAATAAAAGCCATTTTGTGATTCAAATATTCAAATCATAATGGCTATTTTATGAAGTTAAGAGGGAAGTATTAGTTTGGCATTATTTTAAAACTTAACATATCAAATGAATGATGATAGTTGGCCGAATTGGTTATTAGAGGAGTTATATATTGATATGTAAAATCTCTATTAGGACAGAGAAGGGAGACTAGTGTATGTAGGTCTACAATAGTAAAGAATAAAAACTCTAAATCTGTGCAATTTCCTTCATTTTTTTTGAAGTCTGTATTGATTGATTAGAGAGACATATGATTTGATAAGAGTTTCCATATATATTACAATTTCTAATTGATGAAATTCATATTCTGTTAAGTCACTATTGCACCAGTGTTGTTTACTAGTTGTTCTTGTTTTAAACTTGTAATTGCAATAGAGTTTTAGATAAATGGAAGTCATTCCATGAATAATATAAGGCCTAATTCATGGAATGAAAATTATTAACATGTGTTACATGCTACTAACCATGCATATGTAGATTTTTGTGGAATAAGAGTGATCACAGTTTGGAGAAAGGGTAAAAGTTTAGAAATGAAGTTGACGAAAATGTAGTCTGATGTGGGAGAAATATCTTGGAATTGAACCATTGTATTTTGATGTTCTTTGGATAGAATTAAGATAACCTAATTATTCCCAAACTCACTAAATAGATTGAAGAAATTTGATCTAGTTAAAAAGTTATTATGATTTTCCACAGGTCTATCCAGTGGGTAGCAAGGTGGCGTATTTTGTCTTATTTTCTTTCTAAGGTTGAGTTTATGAATCAAAAGGGTATTAGAGGTTGTTGTTTTTTGTGGTTGGTTCTTCAAAGGTTAAATTATATCATTTTGGGGGGATTAAAAGTATTTTTGGTTATTCTTAGTAAAGAGCAAGAGATTGTGGAAACTTTGGTAACATGAAGCATGGGAATTGAGTGAGAGTCTTAGAACTCTTGAATTTAAGCCATTAAAGGTCTAGGAAACCAAATCCCCCATTTTGGAGTATTGTGTGAAGCCTTGTTAAGTCAATATTTTGAATCATTTAACATTTTTGGATAAGCCAAAGTGCGTAAACCTCTAGAATTTTTAACTCTCATTGTGTTTCAAATGCCACCACCCTTCTCTCTACATCAAGTGGTATCTAAGCAAGAAAGGTATTTTGAAAGTTGTAGTGGTGTTGTGAAGTACCAAGTTGATCAAGAAACCATGTCTAAGGGAGAAGAAGAGATTCCCACAAGGTTGAAAAATATTGAGTTGGCAAAGATAGTGAATGAACAAGTGGTGGATAACAAAAGTTAAGGGCATCATTAGACCAAAGGGACAAAGAGAATGCTGAAAAGGATAGATTGATAAAGTCTATGATGGAGAGGCTATCATCACTAGAGAAGAAGGATAAAAGCATTAGATTAGATGAAGAAATTAGATATGAAGAAGAGGAAGAAGAACCCAACGAAGAAGAAGTGGACCCTAAGGAAGTAAGGATGACTAAGTTGGCAAAAGCCATAAGGAGTGGAGATGGAAGGGTAAGGATATATTTACCTATGTATAGAGGGAAGATGGATGATGAAAAATTGATAGATTGGTTTAGAGAAATTGAAAATTTCTTTGAGTGTGAAGGGATAAAAGAGAAGGACAAAGTGAAGATAGAAAAGTCCAGTTTGAAGGGACATGCTTTGTTGTGGTGGGACTGTATCCAGGTAGACAGATGGAAGAATGGTAGACCCAAGATCACATCTTGATATACTATGGTAGACAAGATGAAGGAAATTTTTTTGCCAAAGGATTATAGAGTACAGTTGTACAAGAAGATGAGGGATTTTAGGGAAAAGGAGATGGATGTATAGAAGTACACTAAGAAATTTCACAAGCTTGATATTAGAGTGAATCATGAGGAAGAGATGGAAGAAAAGATTGCAAGATATATGGGGGGACCGAGGTTCAATATCTAGGATGAACTTAGTCTTGCTACCTTGAGGTCAGTTGATGAGTGCTTTCAGTTAGCCTTGAAGGCTCAAGAGAAGATAAAGAGAAGGCAAGAGAAGCAAAGCAGAAATAGAGGTGGATTTTCCATGAGAAGAAGAGGGGGAAGAGGTATTACTGATTCTCAGAATCAAAATGACAAAGACAAAGAAAAAACATTTTCAGAATCAAGAGGAGGGTATAGAGGTGGAAGAAATGGAGGAAGGGGAGCATCACAGAACATGCTTCAACTACAATGAAGTAGCCTATCAGTCCTTTAGGTGTCCTAAATGGTAGGAAGACAAAACTTGGTTGATGAAGAATCAAGAAAAGATAAGCAGAGAGAACCCATTGAAATTCATCTAGAAGAAGGAAAGTGCTTATTGATGGGAAGAAACAATCAAATACTAGAGGATCTAGGCATATTTAGTCAAATTGTCTCATTCAAGGCAAGGTATGCAAGTTTATAGTTGATTCAAGGGCAAGTAATAATGTATTATTTTGTGAGGTTGTTAAGAAATTGAATTTGAAAACTTTTGCACATGCTACTCCTTATTATGTTACTTGAGTTAATGAAAGTCAGAATTTGTTAGTTAAGGATCAAGTGGTGGTTGAGTTTTCAGTTGGGAGTTATAGGGATAGAGTATTATGTGATTTCATGCACATGACTTGTGGGCATCTCATTTTAGGAAGATCTTGGCAATGTTCAAGGAGGATTATGCATGATGGCTATTAAAATACATATGTAATTCACCAATGCAAGATGAAGTATAAGTTATATGCTTTGGTAAGGAGTCATAATTAGTCTTTACTGATGTGTTTTTGAGAAGAAATGAAAGCAAGAAGGAAGATTGTTATAGGTCAAGGAATGATATAGCAAGAAGGAAAAGTTGGAGGCATCTAGTTGCTGACAGAGTAATGGAAAAATAGTCCTACATCAAGAGGACTTGGAGATCCATACTATGTTCAAGATGGGGCAATCAATTTTCCAATGGTTTGGAAAATAACTAAAGTTGCAGTTAAGGGAGGCCAACAACAAGAGGAACCACTCAATGTTAGAAATACTTTAGAATAACGAGGGGGGAGTGAATCAATTATTCAAGGTCCAAATGTCCTATTCAAACTTTTCACTATGTATAGTGAGCCCATTCAACCATTCATTCATCCAAGCCTTAACTTTTCTAATCAACAAGTTACTATAAATCAACATGCAAGAATAACATATAAGAAATCAACACATGACAAAGTGATTTACGTGGAAACCCAATTTGGGAAAAACCACCAGTAACATGCTACTCAATTATCACTCTACTAAAGTGATGCCTTATGAAAGGCCTTCCATGTTAAAGGCTTACAACACACTGTCAAATGTGACCTTGTTAGAGGATTTAACCACCATGTTAGAAGTGGGCCTAGTTGGAGGACTTTAGAACATTCACTTGGAATGCCACCCTATTAAAGTATTTACAAATGGCTATTAAACCAACCTAAGTCCATAGGATTTTCAAATCTAATACAATTGCTAGAGAGTATTAGAAAATCTTTGACCAAACTACAACATACAACTTATCTTGCAGATCTTAGATCACTTCTAAGCTCATACCCTTGCCTAGCCTTCAATCTCTGCAACTCATGACAATTTGCCCTCCTTTAAAGCTTAGTCTCCTTGAGTCTATATGATTAATGTACCAGTACAATCATCTCTTCATGACCACTCATAGAAGTAGAGCCTTTCTTCTCTTCCTTCTCCTAGATGTCTCCTCCTTGACATCCAACCACTTTTCAAATTTGGCTCTTTAGCAGCAATAGTATCAGTAGCTCTATGCTTCTTGGTCTATAACTCCTTAAATAGAAGTCTTGGAGTTCTTTTCCTGCTCAATTCTTTCATTCTTTAATTTTAATTTGTATGGATTAGGTAGGATTCATTACATCTAACCCATATTTTTTTTCCTCTAGAAACTTCTTGAATAATCTTTTAGAATTCACCCAAAAATGGTTTACATAGATTTCTATGCCACCAGCTCGTCATCCTTAATCATTCAAAAAATTCAAGTAACCACTTTTTTGGCTCAGATTTGACAAATCTTCATCATTTGAAATAATGCAATAGCTTGACACTATTGAAATACTGGTGCTCAGCACATACTGTGTTACTCAGCATCAACTATATTTTTCTTGATGCTCGAAACCTAAAGATCACTTAGCACCAACTAAGAATTTTTTGATGCCTGACATCTGATCTTCACTCGGCACTTGAAGATCACTTGGCACACACTAGAATTTCTTGTTAGTTAGCTCCAACTAAATTTTTTTTGAGGTTCAACTAACTTTCTTGGCACCCACTAATGATCTTATCTTAAGCTTCATAGTCTACCTTGTTACAACTTCTTCCTCCAATATTTCTAAGTGTGGCCAACCTTTGTATCTTTGAGTATGCTATCAATACATCATTTAACCATTGTCTTAACTAATCCTTGCACTTCATTACAACATCATAACTCAACCTTTCCCTTAGGTGCTCTTGTTACATCTTTTTGATCAAATCTTCTTCATCAATCAACTAAGTGATAGTACTTGAATCTTATAAGAAAATGTCATTTCTATTAGTAGCAAGTTTGACATCAATGAAAAAATAATGATTGAAAACATTCTTTTATAACAATCTTCCTTCTTTCCAACAATCTCTCTCTTTGGTCTTCAACAATGAGCTTTTCAATCAAATTTCCAACAATCTCCCTCTTTGGCATTGAAGGCAAATCAAACTGACCAACCATTAGACTAAACTATTCAACCACAAACTTACTAGGTTAGAATAGTAAGTCAAATGCCAAAAAGTAATTGTAACTTCACATCTCCTTCTACTATTCTAATTGCTTAATTTTTGCTTCTCCCTCTTTGCTGATGTACCCTTATTCTTTGTCTTTCTCCCTCTGTATTGCTTATCTTTTGCTATTCTGATCAACTTTTGATTACTAGCTCATCAACATGTGATCAGTCTCTCACAACTTCTCCCTCTTTTTTGATTCTTCATCTTCAATAGTTGTTGATTAGTTTTTTGCTATTTCTCCCTCTTTGACAACAATTCCAAAGACATATTAGCATCTTAATATGCAAGTGCAGCTTTGCAGATTCATTTAATTTCTCCATTTTCCACCTTGCTTGTGACTGATTTGAAATTTCAGCACTTCTACTACTTTAGGCATGAATCCTAAAGTAAACATGCTCTGCATCAATGTGTAAAATCTTCAACAATCGGCTTATTTGATGCAAGGCATTCTTGCTTTTGCTTCAAGTAGCCTTGGCTTGGGGTATCACCCCTAACTTACCTCTAAGATACTCAAAAGAATCTTTAGGTAGTGCTTTTGTGAAGATGTCAGCAATCTGTTCCTTTGAGCTAACATATTCCATCTTCACTTGTTTGTCTTCCACCAACTCTCTTACATAGTGATACTTGATTGCAATGTGCTTGGTTTTAGCATGCATTACAGGATTCTTTGATATATTGATAGCACTTGTATTATCATAATAAAGTATCATAGGATCATTTACCTCTTCCTTCATACCTTGAAAAAAATGTTTGATCCATACAATATTGGTGCAATTTATAGTAGCTGCCACATATTCAGCTTCAATAGTAGACTATGAGGTCTAGCTTTACTTTTTGCTAGTCCATGTAATCAACCTTTTTCCTAAGAAAAGTGCTCCTCCACTTGTGTCTTTCTATCATCAATGTTACCTCCCCAATCTACATCAGTGTAGGATTTTAGTTCAAATTGTTCACTCCTCTTGTAATACAAACCAAAGTCATAGGTTCCTTTTAGGTACCTTAGTATTCTCTTTACTTCTATTAAGTGATTTTCTCTCGGATTTGCAAAAAAATTGCCACTATTCCAATAGCTAATGCAATGTTTGGTCTACTATGTACAATATATTCCAACTTTCCAATAATTGACCTATACAATGTTTGATTCACTTTAGCTAATTCATCATTCTTAGATAGCTTATGTCCAGTTGCCATTGGTGTGCTAACTGGTTTTGACTCTTCTAACTCAAATGTTTTGAGTATCTCCTTGATGTATTTGGATTGGGTCACAAATATGCCATGTTTCAATTGATGTGCTTGTAATCCAACAAAGAATTTGATTTCTCTAAACATTGACATCTCAAATTCATGTTTCATTTGATCAGTAAAATCTTTACATAGGACATCTTTTTCTCCAAATATTATATCATCAACAAAGATTTCTGATATCAAAATGTCTTTATCTTTTTCAGCTTTGATGTACAAGTTGTTGTTATCATCTATTCTCTCAATTCCTATTTGCACAAGATATTTGTGCATCTTCTCACACCATGCTCTAGGTGCTTGTTTTAATCCATAAAGTTATTTATGCAGTTTGACAACCATGTCCATGTTCTTTTCATCAACAAATCCCCCTGGTTGTTCTATGTAGACTTCCTCTTCTAGTATACCATTTAGAAAAGAAGACATCACATCCATTTGGTAGACTTTGAAACCATTGTATACAACATATGCAAGTAATGTTCTTACTCCTTCCATTCTGGCAACAAGGGCAAATGTTCCCCCATAATCTAATCCTTCTTGTTGTGCATATCCTTTATAAACTAGTCAGGCTTTATTTCTTGTTATCTCACCATTCTCATCGAGTTTGTTTCTAAACATCCATTTGGTACCAATCACATTCTTATCAGCTAGTCTAGGAACTAGAGACCATGTTTTTTTTTCTTCTCAATTTGACCTATCTCCTCTTCCATGGCTTTATACCAATCATCATCTTGTAGTGCTTCATTCACTATTTTAGGTTCAACCTTGCTCAGAAAACATGACTCATTCCTCAATCTATTCCTTGTCATTGGTCTAGTATCCTTGTCACCAATGATTTGATCTATAGGGTCATGTCTTGTCACATACTTGGCTAACCTTGGTTTTGCCCTTCTTTCCATGTTTGATCCTTTAGCTTCAAAATCATTTTGTTCTTCTTCTTCATCTGGCACTTCATCATTCCTTTCATGTATACTATTTTCAAAATTAGAATGAGCATTTTCTACATTCTGTTGCTTGGCTTTTGAATGTAATTCGACATTCATAGGCTAAAACTTGGCAAATACTCAAATCTGTTGTTGATTCCCAACTTGATTTGTAGCATTGTCTTAAATAGTCATTCCTTCATAGAAGTATACAAAGGATCTATAATCCTCTGATTGCTTATACTCATCAACCTGAACTTCTACATGCTCATCAAAAATTACATTTGCACTATTCAAAATCTTGTTATTGTTAGTGTTCAAACACTTATATGCCTTACTTCTAGTGGAGTATCCAAGGAATATGCCTTCATCACTTTTTGCATCAAACTTGTCATATCTAGTATCTTTAAGAATATAGAATTTACAACCAAATACTTTGAAATTTTTAACATTAGGTGAGTGACCATACCACAATTCAAAAGGTGTTGCATTTGTACCTTTCTTGACTTGAACTCTATTCAGTGTGTAGATTGTAGTACTTATAGCTTCTCTCTAGTACTTTAGTGCAACATTTTTCTCCATCGTTAAGGTTCTAGCATAGTCAATCACTGACCTATTCCTCCTTTCAGTAATACCATTTTGTGGTGGAGTTCTTGGTACTAATGTTTTCCTTTTGATGCCTCTTTCATTGCAAAATATGTCAAATTCTTTTGATGTGAACTCACCTCCTCTGTCTGACCTTAGGCATTTCAAGTTCTTTCATGTTTCCTTCTCAACTCTAGCCAAATACCACTTAAACATTTGGAATGCATATATTTTTTCTTCAAAAACATAGCAGTCATCATCTTGGAATAATCATCTACAAATAGCAATATGTATCTGTCTCCTAGGTAGCTTTGCACTTCTATTGGACCACATAAGTCTATATGGACTAACTCTAGTACTTCTTTGGAAGTGTATGTTTTTCTTTTAAAAATAGATTTAGTCATCTTCCCTAGTTGGCATTGTTTTCATATTGTATTTTTAGGTTTCTTCAATTTGAGCAACCCTCTGACTTTGTTCTTTTTGCTTATGTTGATCAAATTATCAAAGTTAACATGACATAGTATTTTATGCCACAACCACACATCATCAAGTCTAACAACAATACAAGTTGCATCTTCCATATCTAGGTAAAATAGATTAATCCTAGTTTGTTCACCTTTTTCTATCAGCTTTCTATTAGTGTCATAAATCTTAGCAGTTTTGTTTCCAAATTTAACTTTTCAACTTACATTGCCTAATTGTGATACACTCAACAAGTTGTAATTCAATCCTTCAAGGTAGTATGCATTATCAAATGGAATTTTGTGTATGAGCTTAATAGAGCCTTTTCCTTTGATTTGACATGGAGTATCATTACCAAATCTAACATTATTTTCATCATATTGAGTAAAGGTAATGAACTTACTTTTATCTCCTATCATGTGATGTGAGCATCCATTGTCTATGATCCACTTGTCATTCTTGTTCACAAAGGTAACCAATGTTGTTGCTTCATCTTCTTCTTCATCTGATTCATCCTTCATGGCTACATAGACTACTTCATCATCATTCTCATCAGAATCTTCTTCAACAATGTAACATCTCTTGCCTTTCTCCTTGTAATCTTTCCTATCATCTTCTCTTTTGTTCCTATACTTGTTTCCTTCTTTGTAGTTCTTCTTTTGTGTACATCTTGCAGCAATATGACCTACTTTATTACAATTGAAACATATGATAGGGATCTTACCTTTGAATTTACCTTTGTGTCTACGAAATATCCTAGCTAGTAGCGCTTCTAACTATTCCACATCTTCCTCATCTGTGCTACTATCACTAGATGCATGTTTTCCTTTTCTTCTCTTCTTTCTTGATGTCTCCTCCTCAGTGTCTTTTATTTTCATCTTGACCTTGAAAGTAGATTCAAGATTCTCAAGTCTATAATTATCAAAATTAGACAACTCAAATGCAGTAAGTCTTCCCACTATTCCTTCAAGGGTTATTGTGTTTCCTTGTACACACCTTAGTTCTTGGATGGCTGAAAATTTGATAGCATAAATAGGGAGCAAAGTTCTTGAGTATTTAATAATGATAGTTTCTTCTTCCAATTGACCACTTAGACTTCTTATTGCACTTATCACTTCTTTCATTCTTGCAGCATACTGAGCAGCATTTTCACCTTCCTCCATTTTCATGTCATCAAACTTTCCTCTTAGGCTTTCTCTCTTTGCTCTCTAGTCATTCTGATCTCCTCCATAGATATTTGATATGGCTTTCCACATCTTGAATGCAGTGTCACAATCTTTGATGTTATCATATTCTACATAATTAGGTGTAGAGGCAATCTACAACATTGCTTGGTTGTGCTCCTTCTTTTTATTCAAATCACCTGCAATAAGGGGTCCTGCTGGATACACATGCTCTATCCCAATTGAGGTTTGTGAATAGTCACCTATTGATCTAAGGTGCAATTTCGTCAAACTCTACCATGCAGCAAAGTTATCTTTGTTGAGCTTGGGAACTTCTCTCTTGGACATCATGATCTTCCTGTTTCTAGTACCTTGAAACTAAATCAGCAAATGGCTCTGATACCAATTGTTAGAAATTCTTTACAATAACTAAGAGAGGGGGTGAATTAGTTATTCAAGGTCCAAATGTCCTATTCAAACTTTTCACTAAGTATAGTGAGCCCATTCAACCATTCATTCATCCAAGCCTTAACTTTTCTAATCAGCAAGTTACTGTAAATCAACATGCAAGCATAACACATAAGAAATCAACACATGATACAGTGATTTATGTGGAAACATAATTTGGAAAAAACTACCAATAACATGCAACTCAATTCTCACTCTTCTAAAGTGATGCCCTATGAAGGGCCTGCCCTGTTAAAGGCTTACAACACACTGTTAAATGTGACCTTGTTAGAGGATTTAACTGTACACTCGATTTGTGTCACACTCTAAACCCTTCTATCCAAACGATTCCATGAGTTGGAATGCTTGGATGCCGACTTAGAGCTCCCTATCCACGGAGTGCAAGGAGTTAGTATTTCAGCATGAAGGCTCTCAGCCAAGCCTTAGAAATGTACTTCTTGCTAGTAAACCATGCAACGGGAGGTTCTTTGAGACAAGAGCAAGAGTGCAAATATCTTCAAGGAATCCCTCAAGAATGCAATGCAAGTATGAAAACTAAGCTAAGATGATAATGCAAAATGCAGCTATACTAAGAATGTATGAGATTGTTACAAAACCAAATATTTAAACTATGTGATATTATTGCAAGAAATCAAAGTTAAACTAAAATGCAACTATGCTAAGAATGCCATATGATCTTATGCTAATGTGATGGAATGAGAGAATGAGACAAGAAATGAGAAGTTCTCCACAAAGCTCCAAAGAAACCTGTTAGAAAACCTGCAGCATAACAATGTTCAAAAGATGGATGGATTGAGGGGGAAAGCTCTCTCCCTTTTAAAGATGTATGGACGGTGGAGATCAAGATGAAGATGGTGGATGATCAACGGTGGAATTCGAAAATAGGAGTGATCCATGTGCACACACAAATCAACCAATAGAATATAAGTTGACTTGTCATATAAGACAAAAGTCACAAAGCCTTTTCTTTTAATTGCAAAATAGAAAAAGGACTTTATGTGTGCACTTTAAGTGGGTTATAAGAATGGGGTCTTTTATTTAATTAAAAGGGGACATGTTCTTTTAATCAAATAATGAACTTAGGATAGCATTGTCAAACTATAGGTTATAATCAAATAAATTGATTATTAGCAATTTGGTCTAGGTAAATGATTAAATTAATTTAGCCAAAATGTTGAGAAGGGGGCTAATAGTCTAGATGACCATTTTTAGATGATTACATTTGCCCCTCTTTGACTAATGTGTGATCGATCTGGGAACACATTATGTCAAAGAAAATAGAAAGCCAAGTAGGTAGTGGTAGATATAGATGTCTGATTTCGAAGAGTGAAATGCAGAAATAGATAGCAAGTCCTAAATGCACAGCCTGATAGCAGTAGTACTGAACACTAGGAAGATGATGTTAGGATCTTAAAAGAATTCTAACACCTAGCAAAGCGAATATATTGAGAGCAAGTGATAAGATCAAACAAATGCTCCTAAGAAATAGATAGCTGTAACAATCAGCAATAGAGTATTTTTGCCCCCTCGGGATCGAAATTGAAATGAGGTAAGGGGATGCAAAAAATTGGCTAGAAATGAGAAAATTAGAATATAGCAATGTCCAAGATGACAGATAGATGATTAGAACCCAAGAATGACTATATTAAAAAATTGATAAAATGCCCCAGTTTGACTAGAGTTGACCTTGAAGGACATAGCATAAAAATTAGGTCAAAACGAGTAGAAAGGTGATTTTAGACATGAAATAGTGAATTTAAGTAGATATGAAGTATGGAAATGATGAAGACATGAAGAAATGAAGATGCCCCAGTGATGATTCAGAGATTAGACCTCAAAAGGTCAGCTAACTGCTCAGAAGAAAGTAGAATTTCAAAAGACAATTTTGACCATCAAGGTGAACTCAAATTTGGATTTCGATCCCGAAAATGAATCTAGGACATTGAAATTATTTAAGAGGTCAAAAATTTTATATAATGTGATGATAAGATAGAAAAGAGATGAAGCGAAAGATTAAGAAGGTGAAAAGACATGAACAAGAAGAAAGTAAAGAAATATATGAAAGGAGTTAGCTGATATGTCCACAAAAAGATGAAGAGAGAGCTCTCCCCATATGCAAGAATGCAAGACTAAGCTATAAAATGAACCTAAAATGCAAGCTAATATGCAAAGTGGTTTACCAGCAAGAAGTGCATAACATTTAGACTCTTAATTTCATCATTGAGCATTTATTAGGGACATCATGAGATCATACAACCATCACTAGTATAACTATGAGGATATGAATATGATCGATATTAGATAGGTATGTGGAAATCCAATCTAAGCATCAGAGACATGTAAGTCAAGATAACTACACGATTAGATTCCCTAAGTTTAATTTAGCAAGATTACACCTGTATCAAGGCATAAGCGCCAGGATAAACCCTGAGTGCGGTCTTGCAAAACAGTCAAGGATGATACATTTATAAGTCAAAGTGTTGAATAGGTCAAGCATAAATGCTTACAACACTATAGACAAACAAAAGTATATCCACAAGCAGAAATCAAGAAAATATGTCCCATGCCCCCAGTCTTCTAGTCAATGACATCCTTGAAAGACTATTAGGGAGGGAACACCTGGCAAAGAAATCATCATAGACAGCACACAAAGTAGATAAAGATCAGCATAGCTCAGTCGTTTAAGTGTTAAAGTGTGTGTGTGTAAGTCACTTGGCCATTTCTTCCAGACTTGATTCTGATAGTGAGATATCGCGACATCGAAGACCGTAGGTAAACTATCTGTAAAGTGTTAAAAAACACTTGATGTCAAAGTGGGGGAAGTGTGGAGAAACACTATTTTGTGAGTTGTCAAAGAAACCCTCATGCAAAAGAATACCTCAATAGGCTAAGTAACTATGCCCCCAAGATGAGGACAAGAAACAATTCCAAGCTAGGAAATGTGTAGCGAAGTGGATGATTGAGTTTGGTAGACATAGGTGCAAGGGTTTCAAGTAGCGCCTGTTTCCAGGTTTTCACCACTTGACATATTTTTTCAAGACTTTTTCAATTTTTTTGTATTTTTTTATTTTTGATTTTTTTGGTGATACATCAAAGCACCTATTTCTAGGTTTTCACTAAGATGATCATTTTTTCAAGACATTTTCTGATTTTTAGGATTTTTTCAGCATCATATATGATTTTTTTTTGGAATTTTTTAGAAGGTTTTAGAGATCACTAGTTCTCAAGCAAGATCACATCATTTTCTCCCAATGTCTAGCAAGGTATAGGATATGATGGAGCAACAAGCTAGTGGATAAGCAAAGATGGATGAAAAAAGAGTATGAAGCAAGTGAAAGTGATCCTCAAGGACTGACTCCTCAAGAGTACCCAAGCTAGGGAAAGAGGTGAAATAGTCATATGAAGCATATTTTGGATAAGCAATGGAAGTAATGAGAAAGATAGCATGTAGGATAAGTGGTGAAGCCAACAAGTGTGATAGCATGAAGTGTGTAGTCAAAAAGAGTAGCCATGTCAAGAGACATATGAGAATCATGTTTCATTTATTATGATCAAGACCAAGGGGTCAACTAGATAGGATAGTGATGGGATAGAGCAATAAGAATAAAGCTCAAGATAGAGGCTATGAGTGAATGGGAGAGCACAATAGAAAATCTCATGGATAAGATAGCCAATATGCAAAGATAGTTCAACATTGTCAAGATCAAAGAGAGAAGAGGGGATAGATGGATGGTGGAAGAATTACGCATGATGCCTGTTTGCCAGGTTTTCATCATGGTACTTATCCAAGGTGCCACAAGAAGTAGTTTTCACCAAGGAACATTTTTATTTTTCTTTACTTTTGCTACCAAGGTGCCACAAGAAGTGGTTTTCACCAAGGCACATTTTCTTTTTTTTCCTTTTTTTTTCTTTTTTTTTTTTTGAATTTTTAGAAAGAGCTCAAGCTGTTTGAATTTAGATAGTGCTCCTATAGAAAAGATAAGTCATGATAAGCCAAGACCATAGAAAGGTATGCTCAAAGATGTTGATAGGGTGATGAAAGGGAAATGGTAGTAGGAAGAATATATTGAGGATAAGAGTTCATTTATAGAAAGGAGGTGTAGGCTTTAGAGGATTTCATGTGGGTAGCTAAAATATTGGACAAGATCAACATTGACACACACCTTGAAGGGTATTGGAATGATGGAGGAATCATGGATGAAGTAGCTTCAGGTTTAGATGTATGAGGTGCTAGAAAAGATTTGGAAACAAGTGGAGTGGAAGGCTTTGGAATATTTTTAGGAAGATTTTTGGAAGAAGATGGAATGGAAGCCTTTGGAAGCTTGAATGTCAACTTTGAAGTATTTTCAATATTCAAGTCTTTTAAAAGAGACTTGGGAATCCATATAGCTTTAGATTTTCCTTTGGATACTTCAAAACACATTTCTTCAATAATGGGTTTAGGAACCCATATTTTCTTTGATTTAGCTTTTTTAATAGTGGACCTTTGTGGTCTCTTTTGTGCATTTTCCTTCTTAGCATTCACATGTCGATTAGATGGGACATAGTGATCTTTCTTTTTCAATGGATTCTTATGTTTATTCTCACTTCCAAAGGACTTGGGATTTGTGGATGAATAAGGATGATATGATTGGTTTAGATGTATAGATGGGTGAAAAGTCATCAAGGATGAGTGTCTTTGTTGATCTTGAGGTATGACGAGAGAGCTAGGAGTGGAAAATGTAGGAGATGATGGAACATAAGGTCCCAATATAGATGGAAGGTTTGAAGGCTTTAGCTTTGATGGATAAGGACCAAGGATAGACTTAGGAGATGCAAATGGATAGTGAAAAGGGACATCAACATCTTTAGAGTGAGCAACGTGGTCAAAGCCATCAATAGACTCATGAGTAGCTTTTATAGGAGCAACATTTTTAATAGGAGCACTTGAAGCTTGAGTAAAATTTTGAAGTGGATATGGAGAAGTAGAACACGAGGGGATGCTTTGATCTTGACAAGTAGCTTTCAATAGCATAGGAAGAGAACTTTTCTCATAATTTTCAGTAAGCTCAAGGGAGATAATGGAAGTGCTATCCTCATCATACTTAGGAGGTGGACAAGTTATAGGATATGGAGGGGGAAAATCTTGAAAGAGATGAACGGGTGCTTGATCTTGATCTTTCTTGACATTTATAGCTTTTTCTTTTTCAGAGTCCTCTTGAAATGGAGCCACTTCTAAGGACAAGGGAGAATGAAGAGTGAATGGAGTAGTGCATGAAGGTTGAGGATGTTTAGGATTGGTAGCATGGAAAAGGTTTGCAGCCAAATGAAGGTTAGCTTGAGTTTCTTTTAGAGGTAGCCCTTGAGGATACACGTAGTCAATGTGAAAAGCATTAGGTTCTTTATTTGATGGAGGAATGTTGGAAAGATTTGAAGTGTTGGGAGATGCACGAGTGTTGGAAGAAGTGGAAGATGTAAGAGAGCTGCTACTAGACATAGGTTCATTAACGTAATCTTGCTCAAGAGAAGTATCCTCAGCACATGAGTCACTAGAGGTTCCAATAATTCTATTATCAATAAGATCTTGGATTTTATGTTTTAGCTCAATGCAATCTGAAGTACTATGCTCATTATGTTGATGATAAGCACAATAGATATCCAAGAATGGGTTTCCATATGAGCTAGACTGTGGTAACATGATGATCTTATTGCTAAGAAGTTTTTGCAAAGTGTCATCATAAGAATCTTCCAAGGGAGCAAAAGTTCTATTAGAAGTATGTCTAGGATCTTCTTGTTGTTTCTCAAGTGAATAGAATGCATTCATATCTTCATCATTATCTTCATCAAAGATAGGTCCATCATGAAATTTTGTCATAGGCTCAAGTGCTTGTTCTCTACAAAGGTCTTTAGATCTAGAAGATGAAGACATTTGATGTCTTGAAGTAGAGCATGTAGACCTAGAAGAAGAGGATGACCTCAAAGAAGGTGACTCACATGCATGTAAAGATCTTAAAGAATATTCATGTAATGATGCAATCTTCTCCTGTAACTTTTTCTCAAGTTTAGACTTCATTTCTATCATGCACTTAGAGAGGTGAAGGTAAGAAAGATCATTTGTCTCTTCTAGTTCTTTGTATTGTGCATATAGATCTTGAAACTCTTTAGTGACATGGAGGATATCATGATCATCTAGATTTGGTTGAATTTTGGTAGCATAAGGTTTAGATCCCATAGTTTTAGACGCAAAGCCAAGCATAAAATAGTCTAGAAGATAACTTGATGTTGAAACTATAGGAGGTAGAGTGTTCACTTGCCAAGATAGTAGAGAGAGATTAAAGTGACTTGTCAAACAATATGTCCAAGAAACTTACGACATGAATGACTCAAGTCAATAGCTAGGCAAGATGCCCAAATAGCCAAATAGATAGAGCAAGCGGGGTGACAAGTGAACAACTCTCCAACCCAAGAATGTAGTCAAGAAATCAAGGCAACCATTTCAACAAAAAGATAACTAGCAAGTGGACATAGACCATGAAGATAGAAAGACCAAGAGAACTAAGACCAAAGAGCCACTTTAAGCATGTTCAAAAACTAGAGAAATAGCAAATAAAAGTCAAATGATGAGACTCCCCTTAGCAAGCAACACAAGAAAATGTTTGCATTTGATGTTTTGACTTGGTTGACAAAGTTTGACAATAGTTGATAGCATAGCAAGTTTGATGTTCAAAAACAATTTCTTTCCAAGCAAGATAGTGACACATGGAGTAGTCTTCAAACAATCAAGCAAGGGACAAAGCAACCTTACATGATACAAGCATATGTGATGTCTCAAAAGAATTCTCTAGAATTATCATCATGTGTATGTTCAAAAGATTTTCACAGGTATAGCACATTCGAGAACACATAAAGCAATATCTCCCTAAAGGGCATGGTTCATTACTCAACAACTTGGCCCACGCTTGATGCTCCTTTGCCTCACACCAAGTGGTTTCCCACAAGAGATATTGGCTTTGTCATGGAAATGCCATAAGCATAACCAAGGGAACACAGATGGTGAGTGTAAAATCTTGGGGTGATCCGGGTAGTCCACTAGGATCGATCCTTGCACCAAGAAGTTGAGCGGCTAAAAAGGGTAGTTACTAACTTGGAGTTTTTAGATCGGGCTTCCGTTCATAGTGTTCCTCTTGCTCCCAATTACAGGACACCTCACCTTGCGATGAGTAACCGATCTCGCGATCACAAGAGTACCTTAAGCATTCTTGCCTAGTGATCTCCCTATGGTCAAAATCCCATAAGCGATCACACTAGACGAAGATAAACACTACGTCTACCAAGGTTTTGTGTCCTTGATAGCCTTGAGTTTATAGTGGGTTGGAAGAGCTAGGTAATCGGCTTGTTCCCACTTGGGTCGTTCCTCTCAGGTTGTCCGAGAGCAGGCCCTCTAAAGGATTCTAACTACACAAAGTGGATCAAATTTTGGAAGTCAAGATTTTTGGTTCACCACAAGGGTGAAGAGCATACTCTCCTATTCCAATCATTTTCTCCCAAACATGCCAAGAAGATTCAGTTACCCCTTGCTTTTGAAACCAAATGGCAAGTCAAGATTTCTGATTCACCACAAGGGTGAAGAGCATACTCTCCTATTACCAAAAGACTCCAATCACAAGTTTTATGTGCCTATGAAAAATGAACAATTATTCAATGCCACACATGAAAACAAAAAAGAAAGAAATTTGGGTTTTTATGCTTTGGGCAGCCCTGCAAACAATCGTTAGTAGCCCTTGTGCATTTGAAGCTTTGACATGCGTTCTTTTTATGCAATGTTTCAATTTTTTTTCACAAGGATGGCAATTTGAAATCACAACTTGTTAGCAACAAAAGTTAATGTGAAATAACATAAAAATCTGCAATAAAAAGTGGTGAGTTGCTTCAAAAATCTAATTTATCTTCCAACCAAGAACATGCAAAGAAAGTGCAAGTTAATCACAAATGCTTTCATTTTTACTCTTTGGTTTTGACCTAGTCAACAAGATTGGACTTGTTTGCTATGATTTTGTATCCAAAAATGAAAATGAAAAGAAAATACCCCTGTTAAAAATTAGAGAGCTTTTCAAAAATGCAAGAAATTTTTAAAAATCTCTTCATTTGCTCCCTAGAGATTGATTTTGTCAAAACAGGAAAAATTTATCAAATCGAGTTTTTGATCCTTAATACGATCTCAAAATTCAAAACACAAAGAAAGAACCCCCATTAGAATTGAAAAATCTTTCTGAAAATGTAAGTTTTAAAAAAAAAATCACTGGTTTGCGCTCAAAAACGACTTTTTATGAAAAACAAAGAAAAACTCATAACTCCCGAAAATCACGTCAAAATGCTCTGCAAATCGGATTGAGACATTTTGAGCATATATCCAACCTGTAAAAAAAATTTCAGAACCAAACTCCAAGCGGTTTAAAAGATATGATCAAATCTTTAAACCAACTAAGTTTTTGGCCTTCAAACCAATTTACTTATGGCTTGGCCTTAAAACTAAAGTGATAACTCTACAAAAGCATTTGATTAGATCTAATATGCTACTGTAAAAAATCAGAGATAAGAAATGAAAGCAAATGGAGCTGAAAATTTGATTCAAGCCCCACGGTGGGCGCCAAAAATGTACACTCGATTTGTGTCACACTCTAAACCCTTCTATCCAAACGATTCCATGAGTTGGAATGCTTGGATGCCGACTTAGAGCTCCCTATCCACGGAGTGCAAGGAGTTAGTATTTCAGCATGAAGGCTATCAGCCAAGCCTTAGAAATGTACTTCTTGCTAGTAAACCATGCAATGGGAGGTTCTTTGAGACAAGAGCAAGAGTGCAAATATCTTCAAGGAATCCCTCAAGAATGCAATGCAAGTATGAAAACTAAGCTAAGATGATAATGCAAAATGCAGCTATACTAAGCATGTATGAGATTGTTACAAAACCAAATATTTAAACTATGTGATATTATTGCAAGAAATCAAAGTTAAACTAAAATGCAACTATGCTAAGAATGCCATATGATCTTATGCTAATGTGATGGAATGAGAGAATGAGACAAGAAATGAGAAGTTCTCCACAAAGCTCCAAAGAAACCTGTTAGAAAACCTGCAGCATAACAATGTTCAAAAGATGGATGGATTGAGGGGGAAAGCTCTCTCCCTTTTAAAGATGTATGGACGGTGGAGATCAAGATGAAGATGGTGGATGATCAACGGTGGAATTCGAAAATAGGAGTGATCCATGTGCACACACAAATCAACCAATAGAATATAAGTTGACTTGTCATATAAGACAAAAGTCACAAAGCCTTTTCTTTTAATTGCAAAATAGAAAAAGGACTTTATGTGTGCACTTTAAGTGGGTTATAAGAATGGGGTCTTTTATTTAATTAAAAGGGGACATGTTCTTTTAATCAAATAATGAACTTAGGATAGCATTGTCAAACTATAGGTTATAATCAAATAAATTGATTATTAGCAATTTGGTCTAGGTAAATGATTAAATTAATTTAGCCAAAATGCTGAGAAGGGGGCTAATAGTCTAGATGACCATTTTTAGATGATTACATTAACCACCCTATTAAAAGTGGGTTTGGTTAGAGGAATTTAGAACATTCACTTGGAATGCCACCCTGTTAAAGGATTTACAAATGGATATTAAACCAACCTAAGTCCATAGGATTTTCAAATCTAATACAATTGCTAGAGAGCATTAGAAAATCTTTGACCTAACTACAACATTCAAATTATCTTGCAAATCTCATATCACTTCTCAGCTCATACCCTTGCCTAGCCTTCAATCTCTGCAACTCATGATAGCTTGCCCTCCTTCCAAGCTTAGTCTCCTTGAGTCTCTATGCTCAATGTACCAGTGCAATCATCTCTTCATGACCACTCATAAAAGCAGAGCCTCTGTGCTCTTCCTTCTCCTAGATGTCTCCTCCTTGACATCCTTCCAACCACTTCGTGATTTGGCTCTTCAACAGCAACAATATCAAAAAATCTATGCTTCTTGGTCTATAACTCCTTAAATAGAAGTCTTGTAGTTCTTTTCCTACTCAATTCTTCCATTCTATAATTTCAATTCATATGGATTAGGTAGGATTTATTGCATCTAACCCATATTTTGTTTCCTCTAGAAAATTCTTGAATAATCCTTTAAAATTTTCCCATAAATGGTTTACATAGATTTTTGTGCCACTAACTCATCATCCTTATCTTCCAAATTGTTCACAAAATTCAAGGTAACCACTTTTTCAGCTTAGATTTGACAAATCTTCATCATTTGAAGTAATGCAACAGCTCAACACTATTGAAATACTGGTGCTCAACACATATTGTTTTACTCGACATCAACTATATTTTTCCTGATGCTTAGCACTTGAAGATCACTCGACACAACCTAAGAATTTTGTGATGCTTGACACCTAATCTTCACTTAGCACTTGAATATCACTCGACAAAAACTAGAATTTTCTATTACTCAGCTCCACCTGAGAATTTTCTCAGCTTCAACTAACTTGCTCGGCACCCACTAATGATCTTAGTTTAAGCTTTGCAGTCAACCTTGTTACAACTTCTTCCTCCAATATTTCTAAGTGTGACCAACCTTTGTATCTTTGAGTATGCTATCAATACATCATTTAACCATTTTTCTAACTGATCCTTGCACTTCATTACAATATGATAACACAACCTTTCCCTTAGGTGCTCTTGTTACATCTTGTTAATCAAATCCTCTTCATCAATCAACTAAGTGATAGTACTTGAATCTTATAAGAAAATGTCATTCCTACTAGTAGTAGGTTTGACATCAATGAAAAAAGAATGATTGAAAAGATTCTTTTACAATAATCTTCCTTCTTTTGAACAATCTCTCTCTTTGATTTTTAACAATGAGCTTTTCAATTAGATTTCCAACTCTCAAAGAGGCAAAACGGCAGGCCTTTAAGTAGTAATAGCACTGTCATGAATCAGGATAGTCAAAGACACCTAATTTCTATTATAATCCTTGGTGTATGAATGCAGGGAGTCTAGGACAATAGCAGGTGACTTTATGGGAGTATGTCATCCCTAAACACTAGACTTCTATGAACAAATACAACGGGTATCATTGGGATAACTCTTAGGACCAGAGTCTTTTTAATGGTGGGGAGTATGGTGTAGGAGCACCTCAAGCATTCAATTCAAAGTCAGAGATAAAGAAGGCCTCAAAGTCATCCAAAGAAAATCAAAGTGATGAAATACATAAACAGGGTTTTCAAATCAATTGGGAAGTACTAAAGCCTATAATGACTTTTGATTCCTACTAATAGATAAAAGTCCTAAATGGATCAAAATTTTCTTTGTAAGGTGGACCAATAGAGTCCTTGGGTTAAGTAGGAATATTTGAAGTTTAGATAATTTAAGAATGATAAGAAATTCAATTAGTGGGTTTAGTGGAATTCAATAAATTGAGTCTCAAATTATGTTTTAGAGTCTATATTAGGCATATGATAGGCCTAGGATATGAAGGATCATTTAGAAAACTATTGAATATTCAAATGAAAACCATTTTGTGATTCAAATATTCAAATCATAATGACTATTTTATGAAGTTAAGAGGGAAGTATTAGTTTGGCATTATTTTAAAACTTAACCTATCAAACCAACAATGACACTTGTCATGTCTCAACATTGTTAGAAACATTTGGCTTGAACAAGACTTCAACCTTGTACTAATTATCAGTGAAATCCAAATGTGGGAGTAGTAGTGAGGATGATGTGGCTAACAAATGTACCCTCACATTATGCTCTCTTGGAACAACTTAAATATAGAAGGCATCCATGTGCTCAATCTCATCCTAGACCCTGTTTCTATAATTTTTGAGCCTAGCATTCTTTATAGTGTACTGAGCTCGAACTTATTTTATTATTAACTCTGCATCTCCTTAAGCTCTTAAGACTTTCACTCCTTTCTAATTTGCAGCAGTGATACCTAACAACAAGGCTTCATACTCTATTGTATTATTGGTGTTTATAATGCAACTTGTATGAAAGCTAAGTTAAATCTCCATTTGGGGATGTAAGCACTATGCTAGCTCTAGACCTAGTAGTAGTGCAACTGCCATCAAACTCTAAGGTCCAAATCTCTGGGTCACCAAAATTCTCTAGTTGTTCCTTAGAAGAATTAAAGTTAAAGAACATCATTTAATTCCCAAACTCCATTTCTTGATATAGGATTTGCACCTTAGGGTCATCAGACGTCAAGACAACAAACTTGGCCTTCTCCTCAAGTTCTAACTTGATTTTCTTGTTACTCATGGAAATTATGGCATGAGACCAATCCATCTTGATTTTCCCTCCCATATCCCTATAGAATCTTCACTCAAAAGCATATTGTAGCTAGCCAGAATATCTGCTACTAGGATGGTTAGCTTCATTTTCTTTGTAGGATGAGTGACCAATTCTACTTGTGTAACTTTTACTTGACCTATTAAAGGAACTTTATTTTGGTAAGGGTCAATCCAAGGGCATAAGTAACTAAAGAGGGCATGGTATTATTAGAGGCTCCATAATCAATGATGTAGTTATTAAGCTTATGACTATTTATGTATAAGGACACATAAAATGGGTCAGGCTTCTGACTAGGGGAGGTAGCCAAAACTGATGCTTCTTCCTTTTTGAAGAGCATTGGCAAAATGGTCTCTTCATTAGCTAGTGGGCCACTATCCAATTGAGGTTGGTCATTGCTAATGGTAGAGTTGACATTAGGTTGAGTTTTGACATTAGCATCATTTTTACAATAATCTACTAGCTTTTTCAATTTGAAAGGATGAGTCTTGAGATAATCAAGGGGATAGACCTAGATACAAGAATATTTACAATATTGTATTATGCCAAACAAGGACTGAGGCTTACCACTTATATCGAACCTTGACTACTCTTTCCTATAGGACAAGGAAGTGGATGCTCCAGTCGTAGCTAGGGAAGGGTCAATGGCTATGTTTTGAGAAGGAAAAGAGTTCATTGAATTCTTCTCTCTCTAACTTCTCATAGCCATAATCATCTAAATTTTGTCTAAGGTGGTGAAGGATTCACCTCTAACCTATGAATCTAATTCATACTCCAAAAAGAATGTTCCAAAGTTTCCATGGGAAGTAGAATAATCTCCACTTTTAGGATACTCAAAGGTTAGCTCATTAGTAGTAGTGAGCTTCTTATATTTATTCATTTCCAGCCAAGAATCACCATCTTGATCCACTCATAATGAAAAATGCACATATTTTGCTTCTTGAGAGGTGCCTCAATAGCAAGCTTTTGCTGAGTAGATAGAAATTGCAATCGTCTACCTTTGTGAGGCCTTCAAGGAACATCTTGATATGGTTTTTAGAGTGAAGAAACATGATTTCCCATTTGTCTCTTCTTGGAAATCATTTCATTAGAGAGCTTTCAAAGCATTGCTTTAGTATTGTTGATTGTACCAAGGGTAGAGCTTTTAGAGGCTCCACTCTGAATCTCTCTTCTCTATTTCCTAGCTACTATTAGATCATCCTCCAATTTGATTGCCAAGGTTTGAGCAGCAAGAAAATTAGCCACATGCACACATCTAATTTGAAAGCTTATGTTAGGGGCATGGAGCTAATAAAGAATATCTTCTTATTATCAGCAGTAGGTCTTCTTGCAGTAGGAATCCTATTGACTAGTTTGTTAAATTTTGCAATTAAGTCTCTCATAGGAATGATGGGTTCCTTCTTTATTTGGGTAAGTTGAGTCAATAGAGTATGGTCATCCTCTGTACTCTTATAGTGTGCTTCAAATTTATTCCACATGTCATCCCAAGTCATGATACATCCTATTAGAATGTGTTGAAACCAGTCAATTGCATTGTCAACTAAGGTTTCCAAAAACATCCTCACTGCTACATCTTCATGCTAAGGACAAATGACACTACATGTGAAAAATAAATCCATGATGTTCTCATCTAAAAAGACCTTCCCATCACCATTTAATTTGGTAAATTTATTTTGAGAAGCTCTAGGGAGGTCATTTTTGGCAACAAGTCACAAAGGGCCAATAACATTACCCCATGGAACAACCATTGACATAGGGAGGATTATTGGTATGGCCTAAAAGGTGACAATAGTAGGGGTAACTACTCTATGAAGAGTGAGGGAATTTCATAATGATGGGATTTGAGTGTTAAAAATAGAAGGAAATGATGAATGGCTATGTATCTAGGAAATAGGGCGAGGTGGCAAAAAAAAGAGCACCATAGATACCTTGATATACTAGATCTTGAGAGTGGGCTCTCCCTATTCCTATAGGATCTTCCAATTTATGGAACTTAGTTTTCTAAAATTCTTTGAACATAGGGTCAACTTTCCCTTTACCATGAACACTATGAGTGTATGTAGAATCCAGGATGAACTATCTTAATTCACAATGGATGTGCTACTCTTAATCTTCTTTCCCATAAAACTCCCTCCCAATATTCAATGTTGGATTCCTCTCTTTCAAGGGCGAATCTTACTCTTCTATATTGGTCAAGGGACTTTCAAATTTTCTAGGCATGGGTATTCAAATGATTTATTATGTCCTCTTGTTCATCTTGGAAACTAAGGTTAGGTTACACTACTGGAATTTGTCCCTTGTAAGAAAACACCATTTCTCCTTTTTAGTTGTTATTCATGACTCAACTATTTGAGTGCCACAGAGATGATCTCTAATTTTCTCAAGAAATCCAAAGATTTACCTAAGAGAACTTAGGATGTATGAGTTTGATTCCCTAGTAGAGTTGCCAAAAACTATTGGTTAATAGATTGGCATCCTTATCTTGTTGGTTTATACCTTGACTCTTGACTTTCCCAATGGCTTATGGAGGACAAAAGATGTTAACAATAGAATGATTCAATTTCATAATCTATCAAGGACCCCTGAATTAAAAGGTAAAACTCCCTTTTGAATGCAAGATATGCAATGAATTTTGTTTTCTTGGGTTTTGGGGGTATGCTCTTAACCAAAGAGCAGAAGAGGAAAAACTCAAGTTGCTCAATACTTTAAACAACCTGGGAAATTGAAGGGGGACTAACTCACAATATGCAATCTATTGTAACCCACAATATAGGAAAGGAAACATGCATTACCAACTAAGACAATAAGAAGAAAGGAAGGGGTGGAAAAATAAGTAATTCTTGAATTACACAATTAGCTAATGTTTTGACAATACCTAGATTTTCTATCTCTTAGCTACTCCACACACCATTTTCTAGTGTCCTTATGCAAGAAACTATACTAGCACACACAAATCACAATGTAAAGCATATAGAATAGATGAGATGCTTATGCTAAAAAGATTAATATTTTCAATCTATCAAATGAAGGATACAAAACCAAGTTCATTCACATTCATTCAATTCTCAACATTAGCACATTTACTCCATACACTATACTGAAACTAAATTAACATCAAAACTTAAAATGACCTCAGAGTCACACTCAATAGTCCCAACTATAGAGGTTTGCCCAAAGTAAGTTTTTCTGATCTTATTAACATCATAAAAGGTTACATTTATAGGCCTTCTCAAAATGGGCGGTTACATGGGATCATTGCTTCATAAAGTATTTCTGAATAGAAACAACAAAAAATAGGATCATCTTGAATCATTGTCCATTATATCATATCTAGAAAGATGTCTAGAAAAAGCACCAAAACATCATATCTTCTTAAGAGTAACTAATTTAGCTCTATAAGATTTTATGGCTTTGATTACTTTTTCCAACTCTTTGACATCTAGAATGATGATGTTGTCTTCTCAGACCATCCAGTAGTCATGCATCTCTATTAATTCGTCTATTATGGCCACACTTGATTGGAATTTCTTTATTTCTCTCCTTATGATTACATCCACTATTGAATCTTGGACACTAGGAAGTTGAGTGGGTCAATGGATTTACTGACAAATTCCAAGAACTTTGATTTCATTCTCTCAATATCCACAACCTTTCCATTAGTGGACACAATGGACTCTATGTGTAATATCTTCAGATATTGAAACAACTTCTCAATGACCTTTTGCACCAGGTCATGCACATCCTTGAGCTCATTTGTAGATCTTATGGAGCTTTCTATAACAAAATCAAAGGATTTCTTCTACTGAAACAATGAATCCTTGCCTATCTTATGGATCCTAGGAGCAATGGTCATATTTGTCTTCATGTCTATTAATTCTTGTAGAAGAGCCAATTGCTTTGTCAGCCTATCTATTGCCTTTTGTATGGTTGTCTAATGATTTGAAGTTGCTTCCTTGAGCTTGTAAGCATACAACACTAGGCTTCCCAAGTTTTCAACTAGCAGGGGACCTTGAGCCTTGTTATGATCTACCCATGCTCATCTAACCTGCCCGAATCACCTTTCTTGTTGCAACTTTAGGAGTAAATTTTTATTCTCCTCTATATTTGGGTCAAATTGACTAAGATGAAGTGCTCCCAAGTGTAGACCTTATGTATTCCACTAATTCTCTATTCGAGGCTTTCAATATTTCCAACTTTATTCCAAGATCTTTCATCTTATCTTCAATTTTCTCATTGGTAGAATTCCACCTATTCACCATGGAGTCATGAACTAGGATGAAAAGGTCTACAATTATAATATGGAAATCATCCTTCAAGAGACCATGAAATATTCCTTCTTTCTATGGCTCAAAAATCTCAAGTAGAATATAGCTAGTCATTGAATCCATAGCCAGTATAACAATTGTCTTTTGCTTCTTCGTCTTCTTGGATGGCTAAGAGAAGGTGACTCATGTGATCAAGTTATTTGATGAAGCTACTTTCTCATATCTCCTCTTAATCCTAACAATGGTCTCTTTGAGCCATGAGTCTATAGAGAGCACATTGATGGTGGACTGCAATGCAGTAGGATCGAATGGTTAGCTCAGGATTAATGGAGTTGGCTTGCTTTGAGAAGCAACAGGGAAGGTAGTGACCTTAGTTACTGAGAGGGCTAAGGCATCCCCTTTCTAAGATGCATCCTATTCCTAGCCATCCATGGGGTTAGTGTTGTAGACACCTAAAATCCTTTGGAAAATAAAGTATTTTTATTTTTTGAAAAAGTCCCTGATGACATCATCATTTATTAATTAATTGATTTTTGTGCCATTAAATCCCTTTATCTTAATTAAAAATATTTAATTAAGGAATCCCTCCCAAAAATGTTTAAATCTTATTTAAACATTATTTCCTTATTTATTAATTATTTAATTAATAAATTGACAAAAAATCTCAAAATAAATAATTTATTTATTTTTTGCCCAAAACTTGGCCAATTTCCTTAAGACCACTAACCTCTTCCAAAATCTTCTAATCCTTCGTTAATTTTCATTAAAGGCTAATCCCATCATTTTCTACCCTTAATCCCAACTTAAAATATTTAATTAAGGTTAAATATTAATCCTCATGTTTATTAAAAATGTTTTAATGAATATCTCCTCAACCCAAACCCATGAAATAAATAAAACTTTATTTATTTCTTAAAAAACCTTTTATCCTCATCCTAGGAAATTCTAGACTCTTCTAGAAAGTCTTCATCCTCATCCTAAGCCTATCTTTAAACCTCCATTTTAGCCTAATCCACCCCATCCACCCATACTAACCAAGCTTAGCTACTAACTCACCCACCCTCATTGAATGCCATCCACTTGCATATCTCTAACATCCCTAATCTAAACCCTAAATCACCTCTAATCCCCCCCTAACCTTGTCACATTCCCTAAGCAAGCTTAAGACTTTCCTAAACCAAGCAAAGTCAACAATCTCAACTCCCTCCAAAATATCCCAACCACCCAACCATGAATGCTCTTACAAAGTCATAAAAGACTCTTAAAAACCCATTCATTGCTCTTACAAGTCATTATGAAGGGTTTTTATGAAGATATTATCCCTTGAGCCTCCTTTGTTGACTCATCCTTGCCCTTTCCTCCATCCTCTCACCCTGTGGCATGTATCACTCCTTGACTGGCTATAAGGAAGCACAATCCATGTGCTCTTCTCTCATGCAATCTGAGCCCTCCATGAGCTTTTCCCCATCCTTGCATCTTAGCCCTCAAACCCTCAAGCCCTTAGCCTATAAATTGAATCCCCTCCCAAGCCATTTCATCACAATCCTTGAGCTAAAGTTATAATGTTATTTTGAGAAGCCAAAATCCATACTTTTTACATACATCCACATCCAAATCCCAACATCCATTGAAGCAAATTTGAAGCCCTTTGAGCATACATACCAATCCTTTACTTAGACTCATCTACCAAGAAAAGAGTGAAATCCTATTGGGAGAGTCCATTCATTTGGCTCACATTCCTAATTAGGGGTTCCTCTTTAGTCTCTCGTATATGTTATATTGATCTTGTTAGTTAATGCTTTGGTTTTTAAATAGATTAGTGTTTTCTTGCTAACATATTAGTGTATACATTTTGGCACATTCGGTGAGACCCCGCTATGGGTCATTCAATCCATGTTTTGTTATTGTAAACTAATAATCTAACATTTTTTGTTGTTTGAGTGGGTTGTAGGGTGTTTCTCTTATTTTTGCAGGTTGAAGGATGCATTTGGGAAGAAAACATATCCTCAAAAATCCAAAAAATACCAAAAAAATAATAATTTTTTTGGAAAAACCTGCGCCCATCAGTTCTGTTCACGCAGTGTCGTCTCCGCAGTTTGGCATCTCTGCCTGGTGAATTGTCGTCTCCACCAAATCAACTGTCATCTTTGCCTGAAAAACTATCATTTATATAGTTTGGTGTCTCCACCTAATCTCCTATTGTCTGTGTCATCTCCACAACCTTAACTGTCGTCTCCGTAGTTTAGTGCCTTTGCCTAGTTTTTTGTCATCTCCATTGCTGCCTCTAGTTGTCTGTTGTCTCTACCGTCGCCTCTGGTTGTCTATCATCTTCGCCATCACCTCCAGTTAACTTTTGTCTCCACAGTTCAACATCTCCATAGTTTTTCTATTCGTACCATCTTGCAAATCCACCAGCCTCACAAAGGTTATCCCTTTCATAGAGCTTTGTTTAGGGTAATCTAGCCTTGTCACTTGTCATCCTTGATCACCTTGAGCTAAAGGTTGGGATCCACAAGTGGTCAATCTAGTGTTTTTCCTAAAGGATCATCATTCCATCCTTAAGTTGACACAATCAACACCAAGCTTACACATAGAAAAGCAGATCTTTCATGCTTTTGCAACATATCTTTGAAGTTAGAATCCCCAACTCAATCCTCCTTAGGTTTGTCATATAGCTTTGGCTCAACCTAGGAAATCATTTGCATAGAAAATCCTTCCCCTTTTTCATCCATCAGCATTATTGCATCTCATCCCTAGGAACATTCTACATTTTCATGCAACCCATCACTCGCTTAGCCAAGAAGAAGAAGGGAACAATGGAGCCTTATCATTTGGATCAAACAACATCGCTCCCCTTGAGCACTCAACCATCCTTCAGCCTAGAGAACACTATACCATCACCTACTAACATTGAAGCTTTCATGAACCAACCAGCAAATGCAGTATTGGTGAATGCCATTATAGACAAGAACAAAGAAACAATCATGGCTAACTTTCGAAGGGACAACATAGGAGCCTTCGACTTTGGAAGACCTCCTCCCTTATCAGATCCATCTCACCCATTGTTTGGACAACTCCCACCACCCATAGGCTCTTATGATTCAAATTATCCTCAATATGTGCCAAAAGTAGAGCCTCAACCTACCCCATATGATCCAACAGATCCAAACATACTAGCCTCCACTCAAGTTGAAATCTCCCTTCTGCAAACCAATCCAACTACCACCACTCCACCATTGGTCCATACCACTCCATCCCAAACCCTCTTCACCCAAAACACCTCATCATTCACTCCCTTCACTATTGTTGTTGTTGCTGTCCAACCCAGCCTTCCAAATCCACCCATCTCTCAAATCAGTGCTAGCATCTTTGGCCAACCTTAGCAATATACAACCAGGATGCTGCCCATGGGGCCAATTAATCAACCTTTCATCACCTCCAGCTCGTTTACCTCAGCTCAAAGCATAATTCCATCATTTCCACTAGGTCCTTGGAGCTCAGTGCCATTAGCCACAAATCCACAAGCTACTGCCCTCACTCCACAAAGCTATCAAACCCCACAAGCTACTACCAATGTTTTTCCAAGCTCTCAAGTGACCCAAGCTCCTGCCACCACTCTACCAAGCTTTCAAATTTAGCCACCAAGCTATCAAACCCCATCAGTTCCATTTCCAAGCTTTCAAATCCCACCACCTCCATCACCAACTAATCTATTACCTCCTATTACTAACTATTTTTCTATGCCACTTCTAGGAGGAAATCCACCACCACCAACCACCAATTACTTGGCCTCTTTTGCCATGCAGATACCTTCCCAAATGGGGGCACAACCCACATATATTGGTCAAACTCCTCAAATCCAAAGTCAAGTTTCATAGGCTCCCTGATCCTTTCCCCAAGCTTCACAACCATCTTATACCTTACCTCCACAAAGCAATCCATTTATCCCACAGCCAGCTTATGTTCCTCAATCCCAACCTCAAATCCAATATTAGTAGCAAGCCTCACAACACATGCAACAATATGTGCCACCTCCACCTCAACCACCCATCATCCACCATTCAGTTGCCCAAGCCATGTACAATCCCTACTAGCCTATACCTCAAAGCCATCCATATTACATTGCCCCATCTAGCACATACCTACCTTAGGGAACTCCTACATTGGGGGCACCCCAGCCATCACCCATTAATTTAGAATGGGAAGCCATGAAGATAGCTTTGAAGAACATCCAGGAGGGAAATGATCCAAAAACCTTCAAGTTTGAGAATGTGTGTCCTTACCCATTTGACAAAGCCATTACCATGACACCATTTCCCAAACACTTTGAGATACCCAAGTTTGGCAAATTTAGAGGAAAAGGGGACCCTGTCACACATATCAAAGAATTTTACATGCAATACCAAGAAGTGGCATATGGTGACGTGTTCATCTTGCATCTCTTTCCCAAAAGCTTGGTCGGACCAACTCTTGAATGGTTTTATAGAATCCCATATGGCACAATTAAAAACTTTGCTGAATTGTTTGAGGCATTTGTAGCCCAATATGCCCATCTTGTTGAAAAAAAGCTATCAGTAGTTGATCTTGTCCACAGTAAGCAAAAAGGTGGAAAAAGCCTTCCCAAATATCTGCAAAGATGGCAAACCCTTACCACCCGCATATCTTGCACCTTACCAGAAAGCCATTTGGTGAAAATGTTTATTGATAATGCCCATCCCAGCTTGGCTCACCACATGACCATGAACTGTTTGTAGACCTACAAAGATATCAAAGAAAAAGGAATAATCCTTGAGCAAGGACTCATTAAAGATGGTGTGGTCAAGATTTACAAGGAGGCCAACCAAAATCAATCACATTCCAATGACAAGTCTAGGTATTGGAACAAAAACAAGCACGTTGTAATAGATGGGGTTATCGATATGAGACATGTGAATATTGTTGGTCCTTCCCAAAATCAGTCCAACCCACCATATCAACCAAACAATCAACAAGCTATCAACTACCAACAGCAGAATCACGAAAGCTATCAAAGCCACAATCCAAGACCCAACTTTCAAGGGTCTAGCAATCAAGCTAATGCCATCAATGTAGCTACAGGACCAAAACCTAAGTTTGAACCTGCACCTAGAAACTATACACCCCTTGGTGAGCCATTGGATGTCATTTTTGAAAAATTAACTAAGGAAAACCTCATCAAATTTCCTCCTACCCAGCAAATTGACCCAGGCCAATCCAAAGTTGCATGGTACAAAGATAATGAGTATTACAAATTTCATAGGGTAAAAGGTCACACCACCCTCAGATGCATGAAATTGAAAGATTATGTGCAGGACCTCATTGATCAAAAAAAAAATCACCGTTTATGCCCAAACCTCTCCCAATGCAAGCTTACAGATCTATCAAAATGCTTTTCCTCCTCACAACAACCAAAATCCTAGAAAAGCACCTATCCAAACCAACAATAACAATACCAACAACCACTAGCCAAACCAACCACATGGGAAGAACAATGACCACACTTCATCCTACATAGACTATTGTAGCCTTATCGGTTGTATATCTGAAAAAGAGCCTTCTGTCAATGTTATCAATATCCAAGGCCCAAACAATGAGTGTGCAGTCACCACTCGAAGAGCATGATTGAACATCATAGCCCCATCAGTCCCATCAGCACTATCAACCCCAGCAGTATCATCAGCTCTGTCCAAAAGGCAATACAATATCATGGAACACCTTGGGAATATGCCAACCCAAATCTCCATTTTAGACCTCCTCTGCACTAGTCTTGTGTACAAAAACATCCTTGACAGTGCTCTCATAGAATCTCGTGTCCCTTCAGATATCAATGCTACTGATTTTCATAATCTTTTTGGACACCTTTCATCCTCATGTGCCCTATCATTCAAACCCACTGACATACCAGTGGTTGAGCTAGATCGCACCCTTCTTCTTCACATAGCCATCATGGTATTCAATTTTATCATAAAAAGAGTAATGATAGATAATGGATCAGCCTTCAATATTTTTACCCTTAAATTCATAAAACAAGTTGGGTATACTAAGGCAGATATCATCAGCGAGGTTATCACCGTCAAAGCTTATGACAACTTGGAAAGAACCACAAAAGGAACTATTTTGCTGCCAATCAAGGTTGGGTCAGTCATCCAAGAAACACTCTACCATGTTATTGATCTAAACCTACCATTTAACATCCTCCTTGGTCGCCCATGGATTCATGCCATGAAGGTCGTTCCATCCACTTACCATCAGTGCGTCAAATTTTTGCATCAGGGCACTGAGGTAACCATCCATGCTGATCCAGAACCCTTTTCTTACTGCAATGTGGTTGAAGCTTCATATGCAAACCATTGCTTGGAATTGATATTAGCATAGCCATCGCTAGCTCATCCCACACTTGTAATGACCTAGAAACAATCCTCGCCTCCACCCTATCTATTGTGAAGATCAATAACAAAGGATGTAGAGAGTATAGTCTGTCAAATGCATTTGTTATTGGGGCACTCCCACTTGATCCACACGCCCATGGACGACTGACATATCACAAAGCTAAGGAGATTCCACCTCCTTGATACAAACAGTTTGGCCCAACAACCTTTGTATCGTCGAAAATCCCTCTTCATGAGGAGCTCACTCCAAATATCAATAATTGGTTACATAAGGATGCACCTCTAAGAAATCAAGCACACCTTGATCACTTCAGCCAAAAGTATCCCCAAGAACATAAGCTCATCATTGAAAAATGGAACTATCAACGTCTAGGACCAAAAGAAAGAGGCATGCAGTGCCCCATCAAAGCATACAAGTGGGAAACGAAATCAGGTCTTGGCTTTGGCATACCCACAACTAGGGGCACCAATACGGACGGTCACGCTTTTTCAAACATTCACCATGACCTTATCAAAATCAAAGACATTCTTGAGGAAGTTGAAAAGAGAGCCTATGACAATATCCCAAAGAAAATCTTCCTCAAAGACTCTATTCTCCAAGAACTATCTATCCATTTCATTGACCTACCACTCGCCCATCCACAACTCATAGATTGGGACCAACCAAGCATCATACACATTGATGAGTTCACATCAGAGGAAGTGCTTCTAAGATTCATGGGAGCCAAAACTCCTCACAAGAAAACAAAGCCAGATTCTGCCTATATCTATAAGCTAGATCCTAAGGGGTATTTTGGAGAAAATCCCCAACCTAGTTCTGATACACCCAAAACTGGAACTAAGGTGAATCCGAGACTAGCCAAGGTAGCAAAGAGAACCCTTTAGTAAGAAAATCTAGAGCCACAAGCAGAACATGAGGATTTAGCATTTCCTCCTCAAGATAATCAACCAGAGGTGTCTTCTATTCTAATTGAGGATACTAGAGAAGTGAACATCGATTCTTCAGAGATCCCCAGACTTGTTCACATTGCCGCATCCCTATTGCAAGACCAAGCTGATCTCCTCTTTGAGGTCTTATGAGAGAACATTGGCCAATTTGCATGGTCATATTAGGACATGCCAGGGCTAGATCCAAAGCTTGTAGTTCATCATCTTGCAGTCGATCCAAAGATCAAGCCCGTCAGACAAAAGCTTATAAAAATGCACCCCTAGGTAGCATTATTGGTCAAAGCTGAATTAGAAAGAATGTTAGCTGCTAAGGTTATCTAGCCTATCGACTACTCAGAGTGGATCTCCAACATGGTCCCCATCACTAAACCTTTTGGTGACATTAGAATTTGCACTAATTTTAGAGATCTTAACAAAGCTTGTCCAAAAGATGATTTTCCCTTACCCAACATAGATATGATTGTAGACCTTATAGCTAGACATGAAATTTTGTCCTTCATGGATGGATTTTCTGGGTATAATCAAATCAAGATTGCAGAAGAGGATCAACATAGGACAGCATTCACTACCCCTTGGGGAATCTTTTGCTACAACATGATGCCTTTTGGCCTAAAGAATGCTAGGGCTACCTATCAAAGAGCTATGATAGCCATTTTCCATGATCTTATCCATAGCATTTTGGAGGCTTATGTGGATGATATCTTGGTTAAATCTCACACCTTCATGGATCATCTTGCTGACCTAAAGAATGTCTTTGATAGGTTAGCCAAATATCATGTCATGCTGAATCCTAAGAAATGTGTCTTTGGGGTCACATCTGGCAAGCTTCTAGGCTTTATATTTTCTAAACGAGGTATAGAGATAGACCCCAAGAATGTCAAGTCTATCTTAGACATGCCTCCTCCCCAGACACTATGACAACTTTGCACTCTTCAGGGAAAGCTTCAATCCATTTGACGCTTCATCTCCTAGCTTGTAGATAAGTGTACGCCATTTGCACATTTACTAAAGAAGGATGAAAACTTCAAGTGGGATCCTTTATGTCAATGAAGCTTTGATCATCTCAAGAAGTATCTCACCAATCCCCCTATCTTGGTTCCACCAGTTCCTGGTCATCCCTTGATCTTGTACATATCAGCAACAAGTACTTCTCTAGGGGCACTTCTAGCATAGCTTGATGACTACGGTAGAGAAAGAGCCATCTACTACATCAGTAGAACCCTAGTTGGTTATGAACTCAATTATACTCCTATGGAAAAAGCTTGTTTGGCAGTTGTTTTCTCAACTCAAAAGCTTCACCACTACATGCTAAGTCATACCATCCAACTAGTCTCCAAGATCAACCCTCTCAAGTATATGCTCTCTAGAATAGCACTTACAGGCCGTTTGGCCAAATGGGTTATGCTCCTTAGCAAATTTGACATCCAGTATGTGGATAGAAAGGTAATCAAAGGGAAAGCTATAGTAGATCACCTAGCTAATGCACCTCTAATAGATGCATATTCTTTGATCACAAAATTTTCAGATGAGCATATCTGTTTAATTGAAGAATAGCCCCCATGGAAACTTTATTTTGATGGCTCATGTACATCTCATGGATTAGGGGCAGGAATATTGTTGGTCACACCTCAAGGAGATTATATTCCAAAAGCTTTTAAGCTACAATTCTCTAGCACCAACAATATAGCTAAATATGAGGCTCTCATAGCAATATTAAAGATAGCCGCAAAATGGAACATTACTGAGTTACAAATCTTTAGCAATTCTCAACTCATCATCAAGCAAGTCCTTAATGAATATCAAACCAAAGACAAAAAGCTCTTAGCCTACAAAGAGCTAGTTGATCAATTAACCCAACATTTTACAAAGCTTCAGTTTACACAAGTGCCTCGAATGCAGAACAAAGCAGTAGATGCTATGGCTACTATTGGCTCGCTCTTGGAAATTCCTCAAGTGGCTATGCAGTATGAGTTTTTGGTGGAGTAGCTCCTCACACCTGCCTATGCGAATGATGATTCAAATCGTGTTTGTATCTTGGTTGTTCCCCAATCCCCTTGGTACCATGAGATTCATGCTTACCTTAAAGATAGTATCATCTCCCCTCACCTCACACGTACCCAATGCCAAAACCTCATCTGAAAATCATCCCACTATGTTATCATAGCCAATAACCTATATTTTCAAGGTTATCATGATACTCTCTCTCAATGTTTAGATGAAAATGAGGTCGCGATGGCATTAAAAGAAGTACACTCTAAACTTTGCAGTGCCCACACGAGTGGTATTGTCCTAGCATGATAAATCCTTAGAGCAGGCTACTATTGGCCTACCATTGAAGAAGACTCTTGTGACTTTGTTTGAAAGTGTCTCCCATGTCAACAGCATGCAAATCTTGTGCACACTCCAACACAAGATCTACAACCTATTGCACCACCTTAGCCTTTCGCTTGTTGGGGCCTTGATCTAGTTGGAACTATCACACCTCTCTCATCTAATGGACATAAATGGATAATAATAGCTACAGACTATTTCACTAAGTGGGTGGAAGCAGTCCCCCTAGTCTCAGCTACAGGAGTTTAGGTCTCCAAGTTCATCTTGTACCACATTGTTTGCTGATTCAACATCCCATCCACCATCTTCACCGACCATGGAGGTAACTTTGAAAATTTCAACATGAAAGAATTATGCACTTCCCTCCACATCCATCACCACTTTTCTAGCCCATATTTCCCACAAGGTAATGGCCAGGCAAAGGCAACTAACAAAACCCTCCTCAAAATCCTAAAAAAAGTTGTCAATGATTCTGGTTGCGATTGGCACCTACAAATAAATCCATCCCTATGGGCCTATCGAACCTCCCTCCATGCATCCATAGGAACAACTCCATACTCCCTAGTCTATGGTGTTGAAGCAGTACTACCCATAGAGGTTGAACTTCCCTCCTTGCACATATCTTTGTGAGGGAAAATATTAGATGAAGAATACAAAGTAGCTCGACTCACCCAACTAGATCTCCTAGATGAGAAGTGAAAACAAGCCTATGATCATCTCACAGTCTATCAAACTCATCTCAAAAGGAATTTCAACAAGAAGGTGCTTCCATGACACTTTCATCTGGGCGACATGGTCCTCAAAGAAAACATGAAAGTCCAAGTAGATCGAGAAAAGAAAGAAAAGTTTGAACCTACATGGCTCGGTCTTTATGTTGTCACTGCATCCTTTGGCTCTGGAGCCTATCAACTATCTAAAACAAAAGGAGAACTCTTGAATGATCCTACTAACATCATTCATCTCAAGAAGTTTTATGCTTGAAGATCCTTGGTATACCCATCTTTTGAAAAATACAAAAAAATAGCAAAGAGAAATAAGCGTCCAATGGTGAAAACTTGGCAATTCAAGCGCCTTGGATAGGTACCTTGGTGAAAACTTGGTAATTTAGGCACCTTGTGTACTAAGACTAATCCATTATCTATCACTATCCTATCCCTCATCCATTCACTCACCATCCCATAAAACACCTACTTGTTCTCTTGGTGTTCCAACCAAATATCCAAAATCTAATGAAGCTTGTAAATACCTCTTGTACAGCTTGTAAATCTTGTACCTCAGCTTGTAAATCTTGTACCCCAGCTTGTAAATCTTGTATCATCCCTTATATCATAGCTTGTATATCCAAATCTTGTCCACAACTTGTACCATATTCCAACCTATATTATATGCCAAAGCTTGTATCCTAGCTTGTATCCTATCACATGCACACAAAGAATCCAATTTTCACTTAAGCTTTTCACAAACCATCTACCTATTCACCTATTTACTCCAACTATCCATCCAACACACTCTAAAACATTTCCATCTCACAAAAATCAAAACATGAACAACCTTGTACATTTGTAACATATTTGGGTTTGTCAGCTTGTACATCCTCTTTAGCTTAGTACCATTGTATCTATCCAGCTTTTGTGTCCTTGATCAGCATCTTGCACACATCGCACAACCCTTGGTTAGCTATTCCAATGCATCCTTTAGCTAGATCTCCTGTCACCAAAGTGTTATCCTTCTTAGTTCAGCTTTCCAGATGCATCACTCATCCAAATCCACCAGCTTAGGTGCTCTGCAATAGATCCTTGCAGGATATAGCTTTCTTTATGTCTGATCTTGGTCCGTTAGTATGGTTCTCTTTTGGATTTTTGCTTTCTTTTGATTTGGAATCTTCCCTTTGGGTCTTGAAGTATCTGTTCTAAGCAATCTTTTTGTTCCCTCCTCAAGGTTGCCAAAATATTCCATATCATGATATACTATGAATGGGGCAATCTGGGTGTAAGGTCTTGATCAAGTCTTTTATTTGTTTTTCTTTTCTGCTTGTGGGTTACCTAGTGTCGGTTCCACTCTAATTCTTTTGAAATTCATGTGTGATGCTGGGGCAATCCTTGCGTGTTTGTTTTGAATTAGTTTGTCAGTCCTCTGGATAGTTGGTGAAAAGGCCTTGATGTTCTTGGTAACCTTGGCAATTAACCAATAGTCCTGTAGCAAATCTAGTGCTCAACTACATGGTGGTACTTCTCTTTGAAGTATCCCCCTACTCAAAAAGCTTCAATGGATTCCCTTCATCTCCATTATCCCCCATCCATCTCCAACATCCATCTCTCCTACCCCAAGCTTATGCATCAGTATCTCTTTGACCCAATCTTCACTTTTAGCTTTAGGGATCCACAATCCTAGTCTTAGGGATCCACCAATCTTATCAATCTACCAAGCCTCATCTTTCGAGATCTACAATCCTAGTCCTAGGATCTCTGAAACCCATCTTCTGCCAATTTGACTCTTTGAAATCTTGTTGCATTAGCTTTTATAATCCCCTCACCTTCTCCCTATCCTAGATTCCTTTTTATAGCACTTCGCTCCTTCATCCTCCACCTTCCCTAAAGTCTTAAGCTTGCTTCCTCTTGTGCCTCTGATTGTCCCTTTATCATTCTCCCATAGTGAGAGTTTGAGTTAATTGAACCCCTTCTCATTGCCAATCTGAGTCTCCTTGGTCATCCCAGATTCTTGTATTTTTCAAGAAATCGTCGAGCCTTGTTTTCTCTCCCCGCCACCTTCTTGAGGGGGCATCATGCAGTCTAGTGTCTCCTCTTCTTATCCGAGACTGGGGCAACTTTGTTGCTAAAACATCTTCCTCGTGTCATCTCCATTTGAACTTCTTTGAAATAGTGTTGTCTCAACACTATGTCAAAGAGGGGGAAAATGTAGACACCTAAAATCCTTTAGAAAATAAAGTATTTTTTATTTTCTGAAAAAGTCCCTGATGACATCATCATTTATTAATTATTTATTTATTTAATTAATTTATTTATTTTTGTGCCATTAAATCCCTTTATCTTAATTAAAAATATTTAATTAAGGAATCCCTCCCAAAAATGTTTAAATCTTATTTAAACATTATTTCCTTAGTTATTAATTATTTAATTAATAAATTGACCAAAATTTTCCAAAATAAATAATTTATTTATTTTTTGCCCAAAACTTGGCCAATTTCCTTAAGACCACTAACCTCTTCCAAAATCTTCTAATCCTTCTTTAATTTCGATTAAAGGCTAATCCCATCATTTTCTACCCTTAATCCCAACTCAATATATTTAATTAAGGTTAAATATTAATCCTCATGTTAATTAAAAATGTTTTAATGAATATCTCCTCAACCCAAACCCATGAAATAAATAAAACTTTATTTATTTCTTAAAAAACCTTTTATCCTCATCCTAGGAAATTCTAGACTCTTCTAGAAAGTCTTCATCCTCATCCTAAGCCTATCTATAAACCTCCATTTTAGCCTAATCCACCCCATCCACCCATACTAACCAAGCTTAGCTACTAACTCACCCACCCTCATTGAATGCCATCCACTTGCATATCTCTAACATCCCTAATCTAAATCTTAAATCACCTCTAATCCCCCACTAACCTTGTCACATTCCCTAAGCAAGCTTAAGACTTTCCTAAACCAAGCAAAGTCAACAATCTCAACTCCCTCCAAAATATCCCAACCACCCAACCATGAATGCTCTTACAAAGCCATAAAAGACTCTTACAAACTCATTCATTGCTCTTACAAGCCATTATGAAGGGTCTTTATGAAGATATTATCCCTTGAGCCTCTTTTGTTGACTCATCCTTGCCCTTTCCTCCATCCTCTCACCCTGTGACATGTGTCACTCCCTAATTGGCTATAAGGAAGCACAATCCATGTGCTCTCCTCTCATGCAATCTGAGCCCTCCATGAACTTTTCCCCATCCTTGCATCTTAGCTATAAAACCCTCAAGCCCTTATCCTATAAATTGAATCCCCTCCCAAGCCATTTCATCACAATCCTTGAGCTAAAGTTATAATGTTATTTTGAGAAGCCAAAATCTATAATTTTTACATAAATCCACATCCAAATCCCAACATCCATTGAAGCAAATTTTAAGCCCTTTGAGCATACATACCAATCTTTTACTTAGACTCATCTATCAAGCAAAGAGTGAAATCCTATTGGGAGAGTCCATTCATTTGGCTCACATTCCTAATTAGGGGTTCCTCTTTAGTCTCTCATATATGTTATATTGATCTTGTTAGTTAATGCTTTGATTTTTAAATAGATTAGTGTTTTATTGCTAACATATTTGTGTATACAAGTGTCACCATCCAAATTGATAACTTGTATAGTGGAAGATGGCTTGGCCACTAATTTTTCTTTTTCTTTCCCCTCATCCTTGTCATCTTGCTTCTCCCCATCCTTCCCAATGTTTGTAACAAAGCCATCTCTATAGGTAGGATTGAGTGGCATATCCTTTTCTTGAGGCTAGTCTCCACCTTGGCCAATGGGATGTAATATCCCTATAGATATTGATGTAGTAGTTGTGGTGGTTTTATTGTAGTTGACTAGGTGGCTCTAGCTAATACTCCACCTATAGAACTAGTTCTTCTAGTCCTTTTCTTCCTTTCTCAGGTCCACTCCACCCATTTTTTTCCTCTTGATTATCCCCTACATAATAACCTCCATAGTATCAATGATTGGATCCATAGGTGGGGTAGAGAAAATTGGGGTGCCTTTGATCTTCTCATAAGATGTGGGGTGCATGTAGGCTCCATCATCTACAAGGTCAGAAACATCAATAGAATCATTATACAATTTAATCTCATTAATGGTTAGCCACTACCAAAATCTCTCCCAATTTTGGTACTTGATGAGACACCTAGACCAGGAGTCTTCAATATCTATAACATGCCTATCAGCATATCTCAACTTCAAATCATCCCTTACAAAGTTAACTGGATCATATTGAAGCCTAAGTACCTCATAGTCTAACAACTTAATTTTTCTATCAAAGCTCTTTAGCAAATTTTGAGCATTTTATCTAGAGGCACATGAATATGGACCAACCACTATAGGGAAGGGAATCCCAACTATCTTCTTCACATTAGAATATAGGATGTTCACTTCAAGGATCTGTCGACACAATTTGACTAGAAGCACCTTGTCTTCTGGATATCTTGGAAACCTCTTAGGAAATCCATCATAAGATCCTATTCATAAATAGGAGAAAATTGAAAATTGAATGAATGAGCATCCAAATTGGCTTATCATCGAAATTGCCTATAGTGAAATTCTCCTTCTAGGACATCCTTGCAATTCCTAGCATAACCTCATTTTGAAGGCATCATTAACAACCGTATACTCCTCATAGCTTCTTTGCAGTTGCAGATGTGGGTAAAATTCATATACTTTGGTGCACTCATCATATTTTAGGATGCTAGGGAGGCCAGGCCGCAAGTGGTGAGTTTCCAATGCATAAATTAGATATGAGGATATGTACAAACTACTTGAATCCTCTGGCCAATTTCAACCATAAGTGAGTTCATCACAGATGATCTGTGCCCAATCAATCTGCATATCCTTAGCAACATATTTCTTGCACTAGGAAGTAATGGTGCTAGATGAACTCTAAAATCTCCTCTTTTCCTTTGAGTTTGAAAAGGAGTGTGAGGATGTCCACAATATCTCCTTTCAAATTTGTGTTGAACAGGGTCTTTTGTATTTCTCTCTTCTTTGAGTGAGCAATTTAGAACTATGTCCTCTACATATCTTCCCATCTGAGGGTCTTCTTCTCATTGAACATGGACACTAAATATCTAAAATCAACATCACAATACTGCTCCTTCAAATGTGGATTGCATCAGTGCCTTGTTGATTGAGATGAGGACAAATTTGTTAAGAAACAAAATCTGATTTGTTTTCATGTTGTATCTCTCGATGCATTCCTTCACCAAATTAGGTGGAGGAACTGGCATTTGAAAGCTAGTTGCTTCAACCAGTCTCATCTCTTTAAATTTTTTTGTGATTGGATGAATGGGTTGAGAATTAAAGCTTCTATGAAAATCAACCAAATTATAGAATTTGAAAGATGTTTCTATAAGATCTTTTAACTCACTCTCTAGGCCAATTAACTTATCATAACTTGTAGCTCTGATTTCCACTTGCTATGATTTTATAGTATATAGTTCTTGATAAATAGTCATTTAAATATGCTTGAAGAAACCAATTGCAAGAAATTTTGATAAAATAGGTATAGGAATTAGAAAGTTGGCACCACACACATGAAATAAAATTAGGCTAATGATTATAATGATAGAATTTACATTTAATTCTATGAGTAACTGCTATTTAATCTTTCTGTTCATTTGCATGTAAAATAATAAATTCCCAAAAGCTCTCTTACTTTACTTGAAGTAAAGTGATATGACTAAGAATCAATTAACAACACAAATGCTTTAGCTTTACCAAAAGTGCCTTATTTTACTTCAGAATTCAAAATGCAGATATACTTGATAATGTTAACATATGTGGGAGACAGAGAAACTTAGCTTTTTTGCAAACCTATTTTCCTTCTATTTGTAATCATTGCACTGGGAGTAATCCTTTTTCTATCTTGCACACTTCATTCTTTCACTTTCCACCTAAAGCTATTAACAATCTCCTTTATAATGGGGTCACACTCTTACTATTTACTTATCTAGAAGTATCTTTTGATAATCTTTGAAGGATATTTGCATTTTAGAGTAACTTGACTTTATATTTTAAAAGCCTCTAGAGAAGTGGCCTTTTTCATTGCCTTAGGATAGAGAGCCCCTTTCTCAACAACATTTCCTAGACTATAGTACATCAAACAACACTTCATTCTTTCACCTCAATGAGATGACCTTGAAGCTAGATCTTGAGCATGTCTTACTGATTATGAGCCCTTAAATTATTCTTTCAACATTGTTTTCACACTATTTGGTCATTAGGACTGAGATTTGGCTTAGGTTTATAAAATATTAGATGCAAAAAAAAAAAAACTTTTCTTCCACGAGTATGCAATAGAAAACCATAAACTCTTGTTTCCTTGTAGCACTTGATCTTATCTTCACAAATTTGAATGAGATTCATTCTAGGTTTGATTCATATCTTTGTAGGCCTTTCTAGCATAACATAATCATATTCTCAAATTGTTAATCATTGTCACAACTTCATCCTTTAGATTCACACTCGATATAGTTCACTCAAGAGGAAAATCAGCTCAAAAGATTATAATCTATGGAACATTGAATGTTAGGGAAAGATAGAAGAATGTGAAACATGAATCACTTACTTCTCATTGAAAAGATGCTAGAACATTCCCCAACTAGACCTAGATCACCTAGACCCCACATGCACTAGAAAAATAGAAAACCCACTTAGATAGTGGGTAAAAGGTAATGCAAGGGGGACCCAACAAACAAAGAAAGGAAAGCACTCGGGAAAGATGAGAAGTAAGTGACCTAAGAGATACTCAGACAACACACTTGGACACACACTTCTAATCACCCAAAAATGGTCATCTAGACTATGAGACCCCTTTCTATAATTTTTGCATAATTTATCTAATGCTTATCCTTCACCAAATCTCCAAAAATCTATTTATTCTATTATAACCTATGGTGTGACCATTTTATTCCAAATATCTTATTTAATTAAAATAAGATTCTCTATATTAATTAAATAAAAATCCCCACTTCTTACTTATCCTAAGTGTGCACATATAAAAAATTTTCCTATTTTAAAAATAAAAGAAAAGATATTTTTCTCTACACATGAATGCACAATTTTCTAGGTGGGAGGAATCTTCTATTTTAAAAATAACTTTATTTCTCCTCCACACATTTCTTTCTCTCTCAAAAATCAACTATTGAATGTGGTTGGAGGAGGTTCTTGTGCACATTGATCACTCAAGATGCATTCTCTTCCCTCGATTATTCCTCTTTTGCCTCTTAATCTCTATCATCCATTTTTCTTTAAAAGGGAGGACTCTCTCCTCATTCTAAAATCTTAGTCTCTCATGCTATTGTTATGTTACAAATTTTATTGGTGATTTTGGAGACTTGGAGCATTCTTGCATTTTTGCATTTAAACTTAGCTCTCATTCTACTTATATTATGGAATACTTTTTAGCTTAGTTTAGTTTATGCTTTAGCTTAGTTCTCTTTTTTATCTTGCATTTCATTTATAATAGCTTGTATTTATATTGCATTTTATTCTAGATTCTTGGATATTGGCACTCTTGCCTCTACTCTTTGAAGCTTCCATTCTATGGTGCACCTTGCAAGGGTTTTCATAGCTAGGTTCATTTGAGAGCCACCATCTCATAGCTCTTACACATCATAGATAGAGAGCTATTAGCCACCTCTCAAGATGCCCTCTTTCATAGGTATTCTAAAGAACAATGGTTTATATAAGTTTGACACTTTTTGCAACTAACTACTTTATGTTGCAAGTCTTACTTATTTTTGCTGCCCTAACCTTGTTGTTTTGTAGGATTTGCACACTTAATTGCCAAAACAAAAAAGGCATGTCAAAGCTTCAAATGCACAAGGGCTACTAACAATTATTTGCAAGACTACCCAAAGCATAAAAACCAATTTTTAAAATATTTCCTTTATTTCATGTGCATCAATATGTCAATACTACTAGTTGTTTCATTTTCATAGGCATATTAAATTTTTGACTGAGGTTCTTTGGTGATAGGAGAGTATGCTCTCCACCCTTGTGGTGAATCAAAAATTTTGACTTTCTTTTGGATTTTGAAAGAAAGGGGATAATTGGATCTTTTTGGTGTTTTTGGGGGGAATGATCAAGATAGGAGAGTATGCTCTTCACCCTTGCAGTGAATCAAAAATCTTAACTTTTGAAAGTGGATCCAATCTGTGGTAGTTAGAATCCTTTAGAGGATTTTCTCTTGGGAAACCAAGAGGAATGACCCAAGTTAGGACAAGTGAACCTAGTTATTCTAACCCACTATAATCTCAAGGCTATCAAGGAAACAAAACCTCGATAGATGTAGCACTTGTCTTACCTAGTGTGATTGCTTGTGAGATTACGACATTAGGAGATCACTAGGGAGAAATGCTTAAGGTACTCTTGTGGTTACTAGACTGGTTACTCATTCCACGGTGAGGTGTCATGTATCAAAAGAAAGAGGAGTGCTATGAATAGAAATCTTTTCTAAACACCCTAGGTTAGTAGCTACCTTATTTTTCCACTAAAATTCTTGAAGTAAGGATCGATCTTAGTGGTTTACTCAGATCACCCCAAAATTTTACACTCACCATATATGTTCCCTTGGTTATGCTTATGATGTTTCCATGACAAAGACAATATCTCTTATGGGTAACCACTTGGTGTGATACAAATGAGCACTTAGCATGAGCCAAGTTGTTGAGTAATAAACTATAAAATTTAGGTAGATATTGCTTGATGTGTTCTTGAATGTGTAGACCTATGGAAATCTTTTGAACATACACATGATGATAGTTCTAGGGTTTTCTTTTGAGACCTCACATATTTTTATATCATGCAAGGTTTCTTTTTCCCTTGCTTTATTTATTGAGGACTACTCCATGTGTCACTGTCTTGCTTGGAAAAAAATTTCTTTTGAGCATCAAACTTTCTATGCTATCAACTATTGTCAAACTTTGTCAACCAAGTCAAAACATCAAGTGAAAATTTTTTCTTGTGTTTCTTGCTAAGGGGAGTCTTATCATTTGATTTTTTTTTCTATGTTTCTAGTGCTTGAACATGATTAAAGTGACTCTTTAGTCTTAGTTCTCTTGATCTTTCTATCTTCATGGTCTATGCCTACTTGCTAGTTATCTTTTAGCTGAAATGGTTACCTTGATTTCTTGACTACACTCTTGGGTTGGAAAAGTTGTTCACTTTTCATCCCACTTGCTCTATATATTTTTCTATTTGGCTTCTTTCCTAGCTCTTGACTTGAGTCACCAGTGTCATAAGTTTCTTGGACACCTTTCTTGGTGACTCACTTTACTCTATGTTTCTATTTTGGCAAGTGAACACTCTACCTCTCTATTTTGGACATCAAGTTACCTTGTGCCACCTTCTTAACTTCCTCTAGTCTCCTTCATGCTTAATTATCCATCTACCACTATTGCATTCACACCTTGTGCTACCAAACCTCAACCAAATCTAGATGATCATGATATCTTCCATGCCACTAAAGAGTTTCAAGATAAATATGCTCAATACAAAGAACTAGAAGAGACAAATGATTTTTCTTCCCTTCATCTCTCTAATAACATGATAGAAATATGTGTAAACTTAAAAAAAGGTTATAGGAGAAGATTAAATTCTTAAATGAATCTCCCTTAAGACCTTTACATACACATGGTTCATTTTCTTCAAGATCTACATATTCTACTCCAAGACATAAAATTTCTTCATCTTCTATATCTAAAGACCTCCTTAGAGAACAAGCAAGTGATATCTCCTTTGAGCCTAGGCCAAGCTTTCATGATGGACATACCTTTGATAAAGACAATAATGAAGACATGGATGCATGCTATTCACTTGAGAAACAACAAAAAGATCCTAGGCACACTTTTCAGAGGACTTTTACTCCCTTGAAATATTCTTATGATGACAATTTGTAAACACTTCTTGGTACTAAGCTCATCACATTGCCTAATTCTAGATTATATGGAACCCCATTCTTGGATATCTATTGTGCTTATCATTGACGTAATGAGCATAGTACCTCAGATTGCATTGAGCTGAAACATATAAATCCAAGACCTTATTGATGATGGAATTGTTGCTACCTCTAAAGAATCATGTGATGAGGATACTTCTCTTGAGCAATATCATATTAATGAGCCTATGTCTAGTAGTGGTTTCCCTGATACCTCTGCTTCTTCCAACACTCATGCATCTCTCAACACTTTAAAGCTTTCCAACATGACTCCATCAAAAAAAGAACCTAGTTCTTTCCATATGGAATATGTGTACCCTCAAGGGCTACCTCTAAAAGAAACTCAAGATAGCCTTCACTTGGCTGCAAACCTTTTTCATGCTACTAAGCCTAAAGACCCTCAACCTTCATGCACTACTATGCCTACTCCAAGCTCTACTCCATTCACTCTTCATTCTCCCTTGTCCTTAGAAGTGGCTCCATGTCAAGAAAGATCAAGATCAAGAACCCTTTCATCTTTTTCAAGATTTTTCTCCTCCATGTCCTATATCTTATCCACCTCTTAAATATGATTAAGACACCACTTCCACTATTTCCCTTGATCTTACTAAAAATTATGAGAAAAGTTCTCTTCCTATGCTATCCAAAGATACTTGTCAAAATTAAAGTGTCCCCTCATGTTCTACTTCATATCCACTTCAAAATTTTGCTCAACCTTCAAATGCTCCTATCAAAGGCATTGCACCTATTAAAGCTACTCATGATTATATTGATGGCCTTGGTCATATTTCTCACTCTAAATATGATGATATCCCTACCCACTATCCATTCACATCTCCTAAGTCTAACCTTGGTCCTTATCCATATAAGCTAAAGACTTCAAACCTTCCATCCATATTGGGACCTTATGTTCCTTCATCTCCTACATTTCCCACTCCTAGCTCTCCCATCATACCTCAAGATCAACAAAGATACTCATCCTTGATGAATTTCCACCCATTTATCCATCTAAACCAGTCATATCATCCTTATTCATCCACAAATCCCAATTCTTTTTGAAGTGATAATAAACATAAGAATCCATTAAAAAATGAAGATCACTATGTCCCATCTAATAGACATGTGAATGCTAAGAAAGGACACAAATTCAAGAGACTAGAAAGGTCCAATACCTAAAGAGTTGAATCAAATTAAATATGGGTTCCAAAACCCATTATTGAAGAAATACATGTTCTAAAGTATCTAAAGAAAAATCTAAAGCTATATGGATTCTCAAGTCTCTCTTGAAAGACTTGAATATTGAACATGAATCTAAGTTGACATTCAAGCTTCCAAAGGCTTCCACTCCATCTTCTTCCAAACGTCTTCCTCAAATGATTTCAAATATTTCCACTCCATCTTCTTCTAAAATTATCCTACCACCTCATACATCTAAACCTCAAGCTATTTCATCCATGATTCCTCCATCATTCCAATTTTATTCAAGGTGTGTGTCAATGTTGATCTTGTGCAATATTTTAGCCACCCTTATAAATCCTCTAAATCTTACACTTACATTCTATCAATGCTCAATCATTTCTTTAAAGACATGAACTCTTATGCTCCATATACTTATCCTATTATCATATCCCTTCCATCACCCTATCAACATCTTTGATCACACCTTTCTATGATCTTGACTTATCATGACTTATCCTTCCTACAGGAGCACTATCTAAATTTAAAAAGCTTGACTTATTTCTAAGAAACCAAAAATAAAAAATAAAAAAAATAGAAAAATAGAAGAAAAAAAGAAGAAGAAAAGAAAAAAGAAATGTTCCTTGGTGAAAACCACTTCTTGTGGCACCTTGGTAGCAAAAGTAAAGAGGATAAAATTTATCCTATGGTGAAAAATACTTCTTGTGGCACATTGGATAAGTACCATGATGATAACCTAATAAATAGGCATCATGCATAATTCTTCCATCATCCATCTATTCCCTCTTTCCTCTTTGATCTTGATAATATTGAGATATCCTTGTGTATTGTCTATTTTATCCATCAACTTCCCTATTGTGCTTGCTCACTCATTCATAGTCTTCATATATAGCTTCATTCTTATTGCTCTATCCCATCACTATCCTATCTAGTTCACCCCTTGGTCTTGATCACACAAAGCAAAACTTGACATGGCTACTCTTTTAGACTACATGTTTTCATGCTATCTTGATTATTAGCTTCCATTTCTCATGCCATATGCTATCTCACTTGTTGGCTTCACTTCTTATCCTACATGCTATCTTGTTCATTACTTCCATTGCTTATCCAAAATCCACTTTATATGGATATCTTTCCCTAGCCTTGTACTCTTGAGGATCACTTTCACTTGCTTCATTCTTTCTTGCTTATTCATCTTATCCAACAACTTGTTGCTCCATCATTTCCTACACCTTGCTAGAAATTGGAACAAAATGATATGATATTGCTTGAGAACTAGTGATCTCTAAATCATTCAAAAAAATTCAAAAAATTCATATATGATGCTAAATATAATCCAAAAAATCATAATGTATCCTTAAAAAATGATCATCTTAGTGAAAACCTAGCAATAGGTGCTTTGATGCATCACCAAAAAAATCAAAATATCAAAAAATTCAAAAAATTTGGAAAAAGTCTTAAAAAAATTTGCCAAGTGGTGAAAACCTAGAATTAGAAGCTACTTGAGACCCTTGTACCTATGTCTATCAATCTCAATCACTCACTCTATAACACATTTTCTAGCTTAGAATTATTTCGTGTCCTTGTCTTGGGGGCACAATTGCTTAGCCTATTTGAGGTCTCTTTGTGCATTAGGGTTTCTTTCGCAACTCACAAAACAATGTTTCTCAACACCACCCTCTTTGACATCAAGTGCTTCTCAACACTTTTCAGATAGTTTATCTGTAGTCTCTAATGTCATGATATTTCTCTAATGAAGGGTGCTCCCCTTAATACCATAAACCATAACAAAAAAACAAAGAACAATAGCAAATACAAGAACAAGATATGGACTTCCTATTTGTACCACAAATGTAGAATTACAAAATTCACAAGTACAATATGCTAACCCACATGGGTGCCTTCATTACAATAATTTGCAAGACAAGCTGTGAACTATCACCCAAAGTTGTCCTACACAATGTTTAGGCCTTTCTTAAATAGGAAATTTATGTCACCTGGGAAGGTTCTAAACATTGAAGCTTAATACCGAGGGATGATAGACCATTACAATACATATAGAGTTAGCCAAATACATCTTTGACAATTATTTTAGATATTTCAAGTAATCCAACTTTAGAAGGCCATAACTCATGAACCATTGCTCTGATTGGTTATTATAACCACTTTTCAAAAATGTTAGCTCCTGAACTATAGGCTTAAATTGGCACAAGTGCCCTTTCGTTGAATTTTTAGACCTCATCTGGGCACTCTAAGGCCTCCAATGGTGAGCCTGAAGATTTTTCTGCAAATTTCTCCACCAAAAATCTGCAATAGCTTCTTTGATACTTAATCTAGAGCAACAAGATTTTTATGGTAAGCTTACAATTCTAAAATGAACTTTCATGTAGAAAATGAGAACATTCTAAGATTATATGACAAACTTACTAAAAATAGCAAGTTCCCATAAATAGTAACCACCCTGTCTACTAGTCCTTATTAAAATAGAAAAGACTTGAAATGTAAATATTTTTGGGTGATGCAAGATTCCTCTTACACCCAGGATGCTCCTGCATTAGACACCTAGGGTAATTTGAGAAGTGACTCTGTCATGTCTCAAGTGTTTTGAGGGAAACCAAGATGGTTAACCTCCTCCCTTGCTAGCCATGATGAATCCTCTAATGGCCTCCCTTTCTATTTAACCAGGTACTCCTCTTAAGCTCTATTCCTTGTGCTTTTTCTAACATGACTATCCAATATCTCCTTAATCTTCTTTGTAGTCAAACTAGCTACTGGAATAGTCCACTATGCTTTTGCAACTTTATCTCCATCAGCTTTGTCATAATACTTTGTCAAATTTTAAATGTTAAATATTGTTGAAATATTCAATTCAATAGGCAACTCCACTTCATAAGCATTTCTAGAATCATGCATTTTCACTATCTTGCACGATCCAAACTTCTTCATCTTCAATTTGTTATATGTACCCATTGGAAAATGCTCCTTTCTCAAATGATCCATGACTTCATCTAAAATTCCTTGGACCTCCTTTTCACATTTTCCTTAGCCTTATATTGTGTATTCATCTTTATGATGTGCTTCCTTACCTCCGCATGGATGTTCTTCAAATGTTTAGAAAATTGTTCTACTTTAGCACTAATTATCTCTCCTTTATCCAACTGTCATAATTCAGAAGCATTTCTAGGACTACTCCCATATACAATCTACAATGGTGATTTACTAGTACTCCTATTGATAGAATTATTATATGTCAATTCCACGTATGGTAAAATCATATCCCATCCTTTTGGTTTATCGCCAACCAAATATCTTAGCAAGTTTTCCAAATTGTGATTCACAACTTCTATATGTCCATCAGTCTATGGATGATGTGATGAATTGAACTTCAAATCTATCTTCAACTTCTTCTATAATGTACACTAGAAATACCCAAAAAATTTGGTATCTTAATCTAAAACTATACTCTTGAGAAGCCCATGTGGTCTCACCACTTCCCTAAAAAACAATTGTACCGCATGAACAACATCACTAGTCTTCTTGCAAGGAATAAAATGTACCATATTTGAAAATCTATCAACCACCACAAAAATAGAATTATGCCCACACTACGTCTTGGTAATCTAAGAAAAAAATACATGCTAACATCCTCCCATGGCTTCTCTAGTACAAGTAACAGTTGATACAACCCTATATTCTACTTTACTCCTTTCACCATCTGGTATGCTCTACAACTCTCTTAAAACTTCTTCACATCTTGTTGCAACTATAGCCAGTAATAATTCTCAACAACCAAAGCTATGGTTTTACTTTACTAAAATGTCCAACTAATCATCCACTATACTTCTTCTTGATGAGATTCTCTCTGATTGAACTTCTGGGAATGCACAATTGGCTTCTTTTGAACAACATACTATCCTGGATCATGAAATCCAACCACTTTGTCCTATCAAGTGTAACAGGTTCTATACAAGCTTTCCATGCTTCACCAAAATCAAGATCATCTGGATAGAAATTACTGAGTTCCTTGAACCCAACCACCTTTATTTGCATTTTTGTTAGCAAATGTTTTCTTCTACTAAGAGAATCTGCAACATTGTTAGACTTTCCACTCTTGTGTTTCAAAACAAATGTATATCTTTGCAAAAAGTCAACCCACTTCAAATTCCTTTGGTTCAATTTTCCTTTCCTATTCCAATATTGCAAAGCTTCATAATTAGTATACAAAACAAACTCCTTAGGAAGAAGATAGTGTCTCCACTTCTTCCATGCTTAAACTATAGCATAAAATTCCTGATCATAAACAAAACATTTTCTTTTTGCATCATTTAACTTCTCACTGAAATAAGCAACAGGTCTACCTTCTTGTCTCATAACAACTCCTATTGTAGTACCACTAGTATCATAGTCTACTTGAAACACCTTGTTAAAATCTAGAAGTTCTAAAACAAGATGCTTAGTAACTTTTTGTTTCAACAAATTAAAACTCTTATTTGCTTCTACAATACACTTAAATTCTTTCCTCTCCCCTCTCATTGTTTCAGTCAAGGGTCCCCAAATACTGCTAAAACCTCTTATGAACTTTCTATAAAAACTAACCAATCCATGAAAAGATCTTACCTCTATCACACTCCTTGGATGATCAGTATACAAAACAAACTCCTTAGGAAGAAGATAGTGTCTCCACTTCTTCAATGCTTGAACTATAGCATAAAATTCCTAATCATAAATAGAATATTTTCTTTTTGCATCATTCAACTTCTCACTAAAGTAAGCAACAAGTCTACCTTCTTGGCTCATAACAGCTCCTATTACAATACCACTGGCATCATAGTCTACTTGAAACACCTTGTTAAAATCTGGAACTTCTAAAACAAGCTACTCAATAACTTTCTATTTCAACAAATTAAAACTCTTATTTGCTCCTATAGTCCACTTAAATTCTTTCCTATCCCCTCTCATTGTTTTAGTCAAGGGTCCATAAATACTACTAAAACCTCTTATGAACTTTTTGTAAAAACTAGCTAGTCCATAAAAAGATCTTACCTCAGTTGCACTCCTTGGTTAGGCTATTCAAGGATAGCCTTCACTTTCCCTGGATCCACTTTCAAACCTTCTATTGAGACTACAAATCTTAGGTACACTAACTCCTTTACAAAACTACACTGCTTCAAGTTTATCAACAACTTTTCTTCCCTCAACTTATCAAATATCTTGCAAATATGAATTAAATGTTCCTCCAATGTCTTACTAAAGATCAAAATATCATCTAGGTAAACAATGACAAACTTACCCAAAAATTCCTTCAATACCTCATTCATGAGCCTCATGAAGGCACTCAATGCATTGGTTAGCTCAAAAGGCAAGACTACCCACTCATATAGTCCTTCTTTTGTCTTGAAAACAGTCTTCTGCTCATCACATTCTCTAATATAAATCTGATGGTACCCACTCTTCTTACCTATCTTTATGAAATACTCAACTCCACTCAAACAGTCCATGATATCATCCATCCTTGGCAATAAATTTTTTTAATTTATTGTCATCTTGTTGATAGTACAAGAAACTATGCACATCCTCCATTCTACATTCTTCTTTGATGCTAATACAATTGGTGCTACACATGGACTTAGACTCTCTTGAATCAACCCCTTCTACAACAACTCATGAACTTGTTTGTTCAAGTCTTCACTTTCTACCAATGTCATTCAATGTTTTGCCTTGTTTGGCAAGCTAGCTCCTAGAACCAAATTCATTTTGTGACTGATCTTCCTTATTGGCAGTAATCCATTAGGTACATTATCTAATACAATATTAGAAAACTCTCCCAACATATCTACAGCTTTTGTAAGGACCTCCTCTACTTATTTACTATCTTTTGGAATTATAGAAAAACACATATGCTCATGATTCATACCATTGAGAAACTCTTTTCTATCAACAAAACATATTCTTGTAGCACTACATACCTTTTCTTTTTTATCCTTCAATGACATCAACTTATGTTTCACTCCATCCTTGGTTAGAGTGTAGGTATTTTCTCTCCCATCATGTACAACATGCCTATCAAATTGCCACAACCTACCCAACAACATTTTACATATGTCCATAGGTAAGATATCAAATAGTACCCTCATCCTGGTAGCTTCCAATCTTGAGCTTCACTAAGCACTACTCATTGGCCATGACCTTGTGGTCATCTTGCACTCAAGCAATACAATATAGATGTGGGTGTTTCTGTCTCTTCAGTTTCAACTTGGTGATCATCATTTTTGACACTAGATTGTCATTACTTCCACCATTAATAATCACATCATGACACTTATCTTCAAATTTCCACCTTGTACAAAACAAGATCCTTCTTTGATCAAGTTGATTCTCACAACTCAACAGGACTCTTCTATTAACTAGGACTTCTCCTCTTTTAGCATCTTCAAAATGTGATGATCTAACATCTTCATCAACATGTACAACTCTAGCCTAACCTTTTTTTCTTCAATCCATCCTTCTTTGGCACTAGGTACATTAAAATTATTTATGCCCTTCTTCTCCATAGTGAAAACATTTCCCACAAAAGCCTCCTCTTCCAAATCCCTATCCTTTTCCTTTTCCTCTTTGATCTCTATTGTTTTGATCATGGAAATTATTAGAATTGTTTCCCCTCTAGTTCTAACTACTATTTCCAGCCTTATTTTTGTTCTTCTAATCATCATTACAACCTTCATAAGATTTTCTGCCAGATCTTCCACTATGACCTGTTCCACTATTCTTGTTATCAAACTTCTTGCTTATTTTCTCCTCAACCCTTAGTACAAACTGATATGCCTCCTCAATACTAGTCATTTAAACAAGACTCATCTTATCTTGAATTCTTGGCCTCAACCCATTAAGATAATGAGCAACTTTCTCCTTATTAGCTTATGCATGGCTAGTTCTAATGAGAACTCAGTAGAACTCTTGAGTACACTCTTGAATAGATTTTTTTACTTGCTTCAACCCTTGAATTTTCTTCAATAGATCAAGCTCATAATACATGTGAATGAAATATCACTTCATTTTAGCTACCGTTCAATCCCATCAAGCTATTTTTTCATTTCCTCTTTTAATTCAATCCAACTAGATCTCCTGCCACAAATCTTTGCATGACCCTTCAATTTAGCCTTCACAAACTTGACCCTATCTGGATCTTCAATATCTTCATAGTCAAACTACTCTTCCAATTGATTGATCCAATCAATCAACTACTTTCAGTTGAGATTTCCCAAAAATATGGCAACGTCAAACTTAGGTCTTTTTCCAATACTAGAAATGGCCCTAAAAAGCTTTGTTTCACTAGGTTATGAACTTCCTCTACTACGTTTGAGTCTATGTTTCCTTCTTCTCTTTCATTCTCACTCTCATAATCTCCTACAACAAGATTCATTCCTCTATGAATCTATTCTTTCATTGCTTTCATTTTCCTCTGGAGGGTTATAAAATCCTTAGGTGTAACACCTTCAACTCTTCCACCATGCTCTCTTTGTGGAGGCATTTTCATGCTTCCATTGAAACCCTAGTGCAAACTACCTCACAATTGATGATCTTTCTATATGCTTAGCCCAAACCATAGTCCTAGTATGAATTACCTCATAGTTGGCAATCTATACACACACTCAAGAACTTTAGCTTTGATACCACTTGGTGAAGGGTGCTCCCCTTAATACCATAAACCATAACAAAAAACAAGGAAACAACGACAAATGCAAGAACAAGATATGGATTTCCTCTTTGTGCTACAAATGTGGAATTAAAAAATTCACAAGTACAATATGCTAACCCACATGGGTGACTTTATTACAATAATTTGCAAGACAAGCCGCAAACTATCACCCAGAGTTGTCCAAGACAATGTTCCAGCCTTTCTTAAATAGGCAATTTTATGCCTCCCAAGAAGGTTCTAGACATTGAAACTTAATATCTAGGGCTAAAAAGCCCTAACAATACATATAGAGTTGGCGAAATATATCTTTGACAATTATTTTAGATATTTTGGGTAGCCCAAATTTGGAAGGCCATAACTCATGAAATGTTGCTCCAATTAGCTATTATAACCACTTTTTAGAAATGCTAGCTCATGAACTACATGCTTAGAATGGCACAAGCACCCTTTCATCGAGTTTCAAACCTCATTCAAGTACTCTAAGGCCTCCAATAGTGAGCCTGAAGATTTTTCTACAAATTTTTCCACCAAAAATCCACAATAACTCTCTCTAATACTTAAGCTGGAGCAATAAGATCTTTATGGTAGGCTTACAACTCTAAAATAAACTTTCATGTAGAAAATGAGAACATTTTGAGCTTGTATGAAAAACTTACTAAAAATAGAAAGTTCCCATAAATAGTAACCACCCTGTCTACTAGTCCTTATTAAAATAGAAAAGACTTGAAATGAAAATATTTTTGGGTGATGCAAGATTGCTCTTACACCCAAGATGTTCTTCGATCATTCTCACTATCAGAATCAAGTCTTGAAGAAATGGCCAATTGACTTACACACATGCACTTAAGTATTTTAATGACTGAGCTATGATGAACTTTATCTACTTTTTGTGTTGTCTATGATGATTTCTTTTCTATGTGTTCCCTCCCTAATAGTCTTTTGAGCATGTCATGGACTAGAAGACTAGGGGCATGGGGCATGTTTTACTTGTTTTCAGGTTGTGGGTATACTTTGTTAGTCTAAAGTGTTTAAAGCATTCATGGTTGTCCTATTTGACACTTTGGACCTATAACATATCATCCTTGTCTATTTTTGCAAGACTTCACTTGGGGGTTATCTTGGTGCTTATGCCTTGATACAGGTGTAATCTTGCTATATTAAAATTAGAGAATCTAACTGCATAGTCATCTTGAATTACATGTATTTGATGCATATGTTGAATTCACACATTTTATCCAATATAGATCATATTCATATCCTCATATTTTATGCTATTGACAATTGTATGATCTTCTGATGTCCCTAATAAGGCTCAATGGTAAAAACTAGGACCTACTTATGCAACCCTTGTAATTACACCTTTTCATACTAGCTTGCATTCTAGGGTTCATTCTAGCTTAGCTTTGCATTGTACATGTTGAGAGAGCTCTCTTCTTTATCTTTCATGAACTTGTTAGCTAACTGCATTCATCCTTCTTTTTCCTCTTCTTTATCTTATCTTATCTCTTATTTCCTATTTCTTGCTTCTTTCCTATCTTACCATCTCATTTATTCTTTTGACTTATCTTTTCTAAACTTGACATCCTAGATCCATTTTTGGGATTGAAACCTAAATTCATTTTCATCTTACGGATCAAAATTTCTTCATTCTTCTATGTAATTCGCTGACCTAATTAGGCTTCATCTTTGAATCTTGTTGGGGAAATCATCATTTCATCATTTTTGGATTTCTACTCTCTTCTACTACGCTTCACTTTGATTTTGTTTCATCGCATTTCATTTTTCTTCTTTCTTTGATCTAATTCTTATGCTTTATTTTTTTTTGGGTCTAACTTAGTCAAACTATGGCATATCTTCATTTCTTGGTGGTCCCTCATTGGTCTTAATCTCTTATCTACCATCATAAACTTTTCTATTTTTTTATTTGATCAAATCTAGCTTATTTCTACATCTTTTTTATCTCATTTCCATTTCAATCCTGATGGGGTAGGAATATTCTATCATTATTGTAAATTTATTTTCACTACAAATATCTATTTTCTCTTGATCTATCTACTTTCCTTCCTCAACATATCAGTGCTCATCTTGGGTACTGATATTATCTCTTCTCTCTCCAAATGTTTAGTAGTGCTACTAAATAGACTACACATTGAGGACTTGTTATCTCTTTGTGCTTCATTCTTCAGAGTCATATCTCTCTATCATCTTGTCTTCTTCATTCTTTGATGTAATGTGTTCCCAGACCAATCACATATTAGTCAAAGAAGGGAAAATGTAATCACCCAAAAATGGTCATCTAGACTACAAGCCCCATTTCTATCATTTTTGTATAATATATCTAATTCTTATCCTTGACCAAATCTCCAAAAATATATTTACTCAATTATAACCTATGGTGTGACCATTTTATCCCAAATATCTTATTTAATTAAAATCACATGGTCCATTTTAATTAAATAAAAATCCCCACTTCCTACTTATCCTAAGTGTACACACATAAAACATTTTACTATTTTAGAAATAAAAGAAAAGACATTTTGGTCTACACATGAATGCACAATTTTCTAGGTGGGAGGAATCTTCTATTTTAAAAATAACTTTAATTCTCCTCCACACATTTCTTTCCCTCTCAAAAGTCAACTATTGATTATGGTTGGTGGAGGTGCTTGTGCACATGGATCACTCAAGATGCATTCTCCTCCCTTGATTATGCCTATTTTTCCTCTTAATCACTATCATCCATTTTTGTTTAAAAGAGAGGGCTCTCTCCTCATTCTAAAATCTTAGTCTCTCATGCTATTTTTATGCTATAGATTTTCTTAGTGATTTTGGAGATTTAGAGCATTCTTTCATTTTTTCATTTTAGCTTAGCTATCATTCTACTTATATTATGGAATCCTTTTTAGCTTAGTTTAATTTATACTTTAGCTTATTTTTCTTTGTTATCTTGCATTTCGTTTATAATAGCTTGCATTTTATTCTAGATTCTTGGATATTAGCACTCTTGCCTCTACTCTTTGAATCTTCCATTCTATGGTGCACCTTGCAAGGGTTTTCATAGCTAGGTTCATTTGAGAGCCACAATCTCATAGCTCTTGTATGTCATAGATAGGAAGCTATAAGATGACTCTTGAGGCTCCCTCTTCCATGGGTTCTCTCAAGAATAATGGTTTATAGGAGTGACACTTTTTTGGAATGATGAGAAGTAAGTGACCTAAGAGATACTTAGACAACACACTTAGACACATGCTCATCTTCATACTAATGAACTCAATCTTTTAAAGGATAAGACTAAAACGTCACAACCACTAGCTCTAACTAGGGACTTAGGAAATGCAAATTTCTGAGATGGGACCTAGAATCTCTAGTTTTACATAATTAGAATGGAAAATTACAATAGGAAACTAAACTAAGCATGCTACAAAAAGGAAAACTAACCTAGGAAAGTAGGAAAACAAAGAAAGGAAAGATGCAAAGAAAACCTACCTAGGTTAACACCAACTGTAGGGGTTACCTTCTTTTCAATTATGAACTTGATATAACTTTAGATCCTAGAAATTGTAAGAAAATGGAAGAATCTCTCTAGAAGCATATGCTAGAATGAAAGAATTGTTCTAGCTTGCTTGCATAATATTGAAAGGACCCTTCCAAAGGAATTCAAACTTTTGATGCATACCTTTGGGTTTGTGCCTTCTATTCCATAATAGGACCAAGCCACCCTCCATGAACTTCCTTGGTCTAGCCTTCTTACTAAAGAATGTCTTCACCTGCTTTTGATGTTATGTAATGTGATCAACCATCCTTTCACATTCTTCTTCCAACTTGGATAGATACATAATGTGCTTCTCCAATCCATCTTGGAAGATTGGATCTTTGATTACTTACTATAGTTTACAAATTGATAACTCTAATGGGAGTGGAAGACTAGTTTCAACTCTATATATGAGCTTGAACGGAGAAATGTAGAATGCCTTCTTAGGTGTTACTTTATCTGCCTAGAGCACATCGTGCAATTTATTGTGCCAGTTCTTTTGGTTCTCAGAAACCAACTTCTTCATGATACTGATCAAGTTCTTATTGCTTGATTCTACTTGACCATTCCCTTGAGGGAAGTAGTCTGATGAATGACTAAGGTGTATATTGTTGTCGTAGTAGAATTTTGTAATCTCTACAAAAGAAAAGTAACAAGCATTGTCCATGAAAAGCTTCATTGGCACCCCAAACCTTATCAAAATGTTCTCTTTGATGAACTCACGGACAACCTCAGAAGTAGTTTTCTTGGTAGGCTTGGCATCCACCCATTTGGTGATTTGTTATGTAGAAGTGATGACATAAAAATGACCAATAGAAGAGGGTAGATTGATTGGTCTGATAAAATCAATTCCCCACTGCTGAAAGGGGCCTTCTATTATAACTGTCTTCAAAGGTAGAGCAACTAATTGAGTCTTTTTGGAGAAAATCCTACACTTGTTGCACTTTGCCACCCACTTATAAGCATCCTTGAACTTACTAGGCCAATAATATCATTTCCTCAAAATCTTGTATGTTGTAACTGTTGATGAAAAATGACCATCGTAGGTCTCATTGTAGAAACTATGAAGCAATCTTTCTTGGTGAGGCTTATCCACATATCTTAGGATGGTTACATCTATTGCTCTCTTGTATATTTGGTCATCATTTATGAAATACTTAGCTTATCTAATTTCAAGGTCTCTTTTTTGCTTGTATGTCAATCCAACAAGGAAATCTCTATAAGTTAGAATATAGGTAATGTTTGAGAACCAAGGTCTTGGAGACTGACCATTAGTGCCCTTGAAGAATCATCTTCTTGGCTTAAGTTCTAATTTTCTACAATCATCTTGCACAAACCATTCTCATGCACCATCTTTGTTAGACTTAGCTCAATGTCATATTCTTGAACTTTTTCTATCCATGCACCTCTAGTTTTGCAACCTATCTCTTATTGGGTCAATATGATTTTAATGTCTGAATCAAGTACACATACAAAAGATTGAGAGTACAATACATAGAACCTAAAAAGTTTGAGTGATCTTACCACTGCATAGGCATTCCTTTCCATTTGATAGTATCTCAACTCATGCTCCTTAATGGGAGTACTCATCAAAACAATTGGTGCTTGGATACCTTCCTTGTTTTCTCACATGAGTATTGTAGATAGTGTATAGGTTGAGGCATAGAAATACAATATGAACTCCTTAGTGTAATCTAGATGTACCAACATGAGTGCTTTGGCTATAGTATCATTAATTTGATAAAAAATCTTTCTTCTAGAATAATTCCATTTGAAGCTTTGACTTTCTTTCATCATATCAACTATGCATTAGGTGATTTTGGAAAAATCAGGGATGAAACACCTCAAAAAGTTCACTTGTCTAAAGATTTATTTGACTCTAGAATTTCTTCTTGACAAATTTAGCTACTAGATGTCTCTAATACGTTCTGATTCAATCTTGATGCCTTCTTGGGAGACTATGTGACCTAGTAGTTTTCCTTCTATAACATAGAAGACTAATTTCTTGGAATTAAGTGAAATCCCATGTTCCCTACACCTTTTCAATACTTTCTCCATGTCACTTTGATTGCCTTCACACCCATTAACAATCAACACTCAAAAACAAGAAAAAAAGAAAGAAATCCAAATAAAGTAAATGCAACACAATTTACAATCACTCCAACACAACACAAAACATAATTTTACCAACAACAATAATAAGATTACAACACCATTATGCAAGTGCAAAAGAATGTCATGGCATGGGCACCAACTGTGAGGCCTCACCCAATCCATCATAGTATAGATGACATAATTGCACTATGATACTTCTAATTTCATGTTTGATATACTTTCGAGACTATAGGGTTATGTTATTTTAATATCTACATTTTGATGATTTGCAATTATGTTTGCACAGTAAGACCTAAATGATATAAGTAATAATTTTGTTCATGTACTAACCCTTTTCAATTGCTTTGATAGAAGCTGAATTGCATAAATACTTTCAATGAAATGTTAAGTGGGGTTATGTCACTTGCTATTGATATTTTGGATTTGGATGTTTTGACATTATTTAAGACTTAGAAGGACCATGGCTTATTTTATCTATTGATTTTGATGTTTATAGTAGTATTCTGCATCTATGATATGTACTATACACCTACTATTGTGAATGGAATGATCAAACATATATGGATACAACTTTATGACATGATAAAATTAGATTATGATATGATGATTACAATGATTTGAGATTTAATGTAATATGCAGATTTTTGGAGGTTTAATGATTAAATGTTTTATAAGAAAATGATGGGGAATAGGAACTTAATTATGAAATGTTTTATATGTGAATTGTAGAATAATGAAATTATTATGTATCTTTACTTCATATGTATTTTATATGTGACTTTTCATTGGACTACTAATGCTCAAGTTTAGAGTACAGGAAAGGAACTATGAAAACATGACGAGGAAACAAGATATAAACACATGTTCATATGACACTACCAAGGTGAATCTTTAGAAGATTTGTAAACCTTGTTGTGATGTTTTTATTTTGTAAATGTGAGATGTATATGTGTAGTATTTATTTCATGAAAAGATTGAGAACATGTCATGTGTGATGTATAGTAAATTTTGTGCGTGTCACTTGACACTTGTACTCATTGTGTGAAGATGACATGTTCTTTGAAGATGGATCATGTAGCCACCTCATCTCAAGTTAAATTCCTTAATTAAGAATTAGACTTTTTGCCTTGAATTAGTAAGGGAAACAAAGGTTACGACCATAGAAAATTTGAAATCGGACTCTACCTAGCATTTTGATGGCCAAAAAGTAGCTCTAAGGTGAATTTGTGATGAAATAAACCCTACCCATGATAATACTTTAAGTTAGGGGGCTAATAGTGAACACTAGGGTGCCTAGAAGACCTAGTAGACCCCAAAAAGAATGCATTTTATATTGAAACCGAAAATGGAAGTCATATATAGAGGCATGGCCAAATTAGAAACCCACTTGACCACTCTCTAACTTTGGAGACATTTATGGTTTGGGGGAAGAGGATAAGGAGCTCTAAAATAACTTCCATTTTCCATTTCTTGGATTGAGGTTGGTATCCATGATTCATGGTGTTTCTTCATTGCATTGTAGATTTGATATGGTGTTTCTTCATTGCATTATAGATTTGATATGGTGTTTCTTCATTGCATTATAGATTTGATATGGAGTAGATGTGGTTTAGTTGAAGAATATTGTTGTATGTGTGTTGAATGTTAGATTTTTTATGTGATTTCTTCTTGAATATTTTTTTTTCCATGTTGTTTGGTTATGTAAACTGGGTCTGAGACATCACTCACCCTTGGGAGAGAAGAGATGCTTGGTTGAAGGGGTTAGTTGGGCTCACCAATGTAGTTGAGAAACTCTCCCATGTGTGGAGATGGTTTTGATGTGTTTCAATGGAGTATGGACTTTGTGATTACTTGAATTCTTGGGAGGTATAAGGAGGTGTATGAAGAAGGAAATACATTTTAAAGCCTTGAACTGGCATGCTACTTATGAGAAAATGTGAATATATGTGATTCATGGATTTTACATTTTCCTCATGCAGAGAGAGCCCACCTTCACCCTATATCTTGATTTTTATTGTTGAATCTATGTGCAAGCCTTGGGATGGATTGTATTGTATTGTATTGAGATGTGTTTTTATGGGTATGCATGATATGTGAGCTTAAAGGTGTGCAAACATGTGTGCCTTGTTTCTCCAAGCTCGGTGAGTGGCCTCCTTGAGGCCTAGGATGGGAGGTGAACCTCCATGGTCCTTTTTGTATTGTTGCGATGTATTGCAGATTTTGAGCTCCTGGGAGGAATGGAAACAAGCTTGGAATGGTCATCTTGTAGACATTCTTGAAGGAGAAAACTTTCCTTTGTGCATTGTGTATGTTATGGAGAATCTCTCTCCATCTTTTTTGTAATGTTACAAGGAATGGATTGCATAGTAGCATGGAAGGGATGTGTTAGACCATAATGCATTTGAAAGGATGAAATAGTTATCCATGTCATTGTTTATTGTAGTGTAAATGTTGAACCCTTCACTTCTGTCCCTGTGTATGGAAGAGTATTGTAAAAGTGAGATTATCACCTTATGTACATTGTTGTGAAGAAATAATCCATTAAGGAATGAAGAATTTAGAGACACTATCATATGTGATTTCATTGTAAAATCATAGATTGTGTATTTAGATGTAATGATAAAGAGATATTAATGAATCATATTTAGAATTATGAGAAGGATTCATTTATCCATCTTGATACTTAAGAAATGTACATATATTGGTATATTTTGTTCATTGAATCAAGAAAACAAATAAAGATGATGTATTACCAAAGTGTTATTCAATTGAAGATGTTTTTTTTTAAATGTATCTAATGAGTTGAATTTATCTCTAGAGGGACTTTTAAATAGATTCATTAAATTGGTTATAAATGTTAAATACATACATACATACATACATACATACATACATACATACATACATACATACATACATACATACATACATACATACATACATACATACATACATATATATATATATATATATATATATATATATATATATATATATATAATGTCAACCTACCACCAAACCCATATACTTAGCAATATAGTTGATTTAAGGAGATAAAGGAAATAGATAAACTCCTACAAGAAATTAGGCATATGCATGCACATTCTACTCTCTGGAAAATGTATGGGGAAGGAAATAATCCCTTCCCCAAGATTATAGACCATTTTACTAATCAGTAGGAATATCCCTAGAGTCTTCATTATGGAGTACTAATAAAATAATCATACTTATCTAGGAGACAAGACCTAACTAATAAAAAAATAACTAACCTAGGGGTAAGAGCATGCCTACTCCTATAAAATAATTTAAAATATCACTCCCTTAGAGGAAGGCACCAGTATAGGATGTGCTTCCCATATAACATAGAATAAGACCAAAAAGAAAAATAAAATAAATAAAGCATAAATATACTTTAATTATTAGGCGTCCATCTTCCTTGGAAAATCATATGGCGCTTGGGAGGAGATGTAACTCTGACCTTATGTTAGCAAAAGTCTTGCTAGCTTCCTCCTCCCTTAGTAAAAGCTTAAAACATCTTGTCATCTTATTAATGTGTTCAAAGTTAAACAAGTCATCTAGGAAGAGACCCCTTTTTGAAAATGGCATGACACCTTGGTTAAATCAATCACTCTCTTGCAAATCATATTTTAAGTGCATAGGAATATGTAAGGATGGATATGCTCTGACTAATGTCAGAATCCTCCCTTCCTTGGCACCTTCACCATGGAGGAAAAGAATTTGCATGGTCTAGGGATTGTAGGCATCTAGGGAAGTGGGGAAATATATTAGGATAGTTGAAGGGGATGTGTAACATAGTGTTAGAATGATTATAAAGAAAAGAATTATTAGTGATATATGTTATGGTGTGGTAGTTAGTAGGTGGCATGTTAGGTTAAGTTTGTTTTTATATACTATTAACATGGGTAAAAGTTGTATGATGAGTATGGTTAGTTTTTAAGGTTGTTAGATTATTTGTGGGTAGGTTAATATGTATATATATGGGTAGTTTAGTTTAGGATTTCTTTTTAAAATGTTCATTTTATTATTATTTCTTGTTAGTGAAAAATTGTTGAAAATCTAGGGTCGACTTAGCAATAATTTTTTTTTTAAAATATGGTAATAGAAAGAGTGATACATGGTTTGTATATGAAGGTTGGTAATTGATTAATAATTAATATAGCTGACAATAGTTAAAATTAGGTAGTGATAATGTTTAATAATTAGAGATTACTTGAATTATATTTTTAGATAGATAATTTAACAATTGGAAGAAAATGAAGTAGTTAATGATGATGCTTCTAGATATCAATTAGTGTAAAATTTTATGCATAGAAAATGATATATATATATATATATATATATATATAGAGAGAGAGAGAGAGAGAGAGAGAGAGAGAGAGGGAGAGAGAGAGAGAGAGAGAGAGAGAGAGAGAGAGAGAGACCTATTTATGTAAATTTTAGTTTCCCATAAAACATAGTTAACACATGAAATATTTAGAAAGTGTTGATGGCATTGTGAAGGACCATTTAGATATTGGATTGTATATAAGCAAGAAGTAAGTAATTACCTTAGATAACATTGTAGTAAGTTGAAGTTTGTCACTTAGGCAATTGAATAGTTAGTAATCAATTTAGAAATGAGATTGGAGTTGATAAAGAATTTGAAGTGTGGATCAAAATGGTAGTGGTAATTGACACAAACAACAAGTAACATCGAAGGATTATAGTAAGATGATTATATAAATTGGAGAAAATTATAGATCAACCCTAATTAGTAAGAGGGCATGTCTAACATGTAGGGGTTATGAACAAGAAATCTTGAGAGTTATAATATGTTGTACTAGTAAGTGATTTTCAATAGTAGATAGTCAGGATGATTTCTCTTACAAATATATTTGTTAAATGAAAGGATTGATGATAGGACATGTAAGGGTCCCCACATGTAATGGAGTAAATTATTATATGAAATAATAAATATAATAATAAAATAAATTAATGAAACATTTAAAAAATAAAATAAATGATAACAATAATAATAGTAAAATAGGATTGGAATATTAATTTGGATAAATAAGCTATTACAAAGTAACGTTATATAGAAATTTTGGGAGGATAAATAAATACGGACTGACTTAAAATACCTAGTAGGTGAACAATAATTTAATCAAAAGAAAACTAATAAAGGATAAAATGTAGGTATTCCATTAGCTATACCTTGATATTTTTAGACATAGAATGTAGCAAGTAAGGTTACACGACATAAATTCGAAGCATCTAGGACATATTGGAAATGTAGTCATTTTGCAAAATGATGGAATTATTACAACCTTATGGATATTCAACCTATACATCACATCTATACACAAAATGTCTTATTGCAAGGATTGGAGAAATTTTTTTCATTGTAATATTTAGTCACATGAGGATGATTTACAATGGATAATCAATTTGGCCCTTAGGTTATTTGGACCTATTTCTAAGATGGTTAGATTTCCTTGTAGTCATGAGTTGTAAGAGTTAACTAAACAAATATTAAATTTAAAGTTAAGTAAGTATATAAATATATATAATGGTAATAACTAAAGTAATAGGTAACTAGATGATGTTTTCTAGTTAGAATATGAATTTATTAATTGAAGGTATAAACCAAGAATCTTAATTAAGGGTAACATTTTATAGTTGATAATAGAATCAAAATTTCTCAATTGGATCTTTATATATATTCCTAATTTATTTCATTAAATCCTAATGGCATGACTTCCAAGTAATAGTAAAGGGTTGGTTAATAGTAATACATTTCAGAATTTGGATGGTGAATAAATGATAAATAATTTAAATTACCTTGTTATAAAAACATCTTCACTTGAACAGCTATGAAACCATTATAACCACACCAATGTAGAAATTGTGTTTCACAATCACATAAGTAATGACTCACTTTGAGGATAGGGTGTGAATTTTGATATGATAACATTACCCAACTACCATTTCATACCTCACGGGTTGATAGGACATTCAAGTAGGTAGAAATTGATGCATAATACTTCTTGTTCACATTTCAATAAATAAATTTTTTTTAAATTAAAAAATTGTTGGTTGTGTTTTGCCTTGTAAATTTAGGGCATGACAACAACCTTGGTCGAAGCTAACAGCATATGATAGTTGATGAAGAGTGCCCTTCTCCGTAGTCTTTCTCCCTCCAAACCCTAGTTGTCTCTAAACTTAGAGAGTGGGTGAAGACCCCACTAGTTTGTCACAAATCCTCTAAAAAGACTATAGGGACTATAGGATAGTTGGCCCTACCTTCTGGATTCCCTACCATTTTATAGGATAGGCCCAAAACTATGGCTTCCATATAATTTTAGGGGCCTCTTACATGTTAGCATGCACCACCCTCAACAATCAACAATGGCCTTCCCCCCCACTTCTATTAAACAGGTAGATTGAGGCAGATTGATCCATACAAAACAATGATTAAGGGTAGGGTGGGGGAATTGAGCCCTATTATACTTAGGCAGCCCTTGACCCTAGCTGAATAGTAGGGCCCAACAACTATAGTAATGGGTGGGAAGGATTCTACAACCGTTGAGTCATGCCCATGAGTTCTTGCTTTGATACAACTTTGATACCACTTCAATATTGCAGAGAAACAAAATGGGATGAAGGCCCATATAATTTTTGGTAGAAACATCAAGCCCACTATTTCTTACATTGTTGTCCCTTCAAAAAAAGAAATTTTGACCAAGAAGGAGTGTGTGGGTACACTCATGGGAAAACTCCACATTTCGAATTGGTTCAAGAGTGCATTGTTTAAGGGGTCCCCTAAGTTAGCTAAACACTTAAATTGTTAAATTTAGGCCCCTAACATGTTATACTACCATATGGGTGGCTTATTTTTATAAAAAGTGACACTTTAGGACCACATTTAGGCCACCTAAAATCCTTGACAAGTTTCAATTTGAAATTCACTATGATGGTGACCCATGCTAACCCTTTCTCCCAAGTGGGTGTACTTAAACATTTAATGGAAATTAGATTAAGATTAAGTGACCTCATGACCAAAACCCTAGGTGACATATCATCAACACAGGGACAATTACAAGTGTCAAGTGACACATTAAAACACATTACACATCACAATGACATGTCCCTAGTTCATTCATGAATATATATTTATTACACACATGAAAACTTACATTTATGAAATAAAAACATCACAATGAGGCTTCAAATCCTTCCAAAGATTCAATTGGGCTATATTGTATCCACATAAGTTTGGACCTTTTTTGCTCGATTAATTTCCATGGTTCCTAGACACTAAACTTGAGCATCAATAGTCCAATGAAAATCATATAAAAATGCATGTATATAGGTGTATGACAATTTTAATATTGCATAATTCACATAAATTAACATATTCAAATTTTCATAATTAACTTTATTTTTCTAATCATTTTCATATAAAAAGCATTCAAAATATTAAGATAACAAAATCTGTTTATCAACATTACTCTTTCCCTAACACAGTCAAATTTATATTTTGAATCACATAATATTTCATTTTCTATTATGGTGATGAAATATTGAATCCATAACTATTAATTCATCAGGCATATGAATTAGGTCGTGGTACAAATCATAAGTAAAATCTACCAAAATGTAAACATCCCAACTAGTATCTTTTATTCAATTACACATGGTGACATTTCTAATAGTATCTCGATATCATTATGAGATAACACATCATAAGGAATATGTTTTTAAAATCACTTATGTTAGGTAATCAAGATGCTTGCATAATCATGTCTACATAGGTTCAAAATCATTCATTGGATAAATCAATTGCATCTTGTCAATCAACATATTATATCCTCATTTTGATAACAATTTCCATCTATAATTATTAGTAGTACTCACAAGAGTGGGTGTTGATTCATCTTTCCACAATGACCACCAACATCAATTATCATAATAGATCATAAAATACCATGAATCCATGAACATAGTTTCTAAGTTATGACAGCTCGAGCCTTTATTCCATAGGTTCTTAGCTTATCAACCTAATGTAATTCTGAATAGGATATTTAGCACAACAATAACTAAGCTATGTATCAGTCTCAATTGAGATCTCAAGTTCATTATTGATAAGGAAAATGCTAATCATGGCATGCTTAGATCCCAAAACCTTCTTACCATCATTGTATGGTAATAGTATATAATTCACCTTCTATACACAAGAGACATAAAATTGACATCTCATCTCCTTACTCTTCCGAGCTCTAATCATATTTTTTTTATTAAGATTTATAATAGGGTACTAGGGAAGTAGCCTTACAAGGTACTTCATAGATGTTTCCTTTGTTTCTAGGAAAAAAGAATTACCAAACAATTTACCTTCTCAATGTCCTCGAGATCAAGAAATGTGTAGTATGTTTTCCAAATTTTCCATGTAGAATCCACTGCAAACACATGCATGTTTGTGAAGTTTAGTTAATAACTTAATAATTTTTAAAAATATGAGTTTTTCTCCCAAATTTATTAACTATTATGTTTCTTGAAATCCATTCATTCATGATTGACTAGTCAAAGATAAAAGATCTACGATGGGTAATTGCACCAAGTTGTGGTGCCAAAAAGGTGATAGGTTATTTTATTTTCAATTTTCAATAGTGTGCATGCACTATGGCTTGGGTAACCCAATCCATAGTAAATACAAACTATAGTGCATATGCACTATAGCATGTACGCACTTTTAAAAAAGAAAAAATATTATAAATGGGTTGCATACCCACAACCCATTCATTTTCACTTGATTTTCCTACTTCTCCTCACAACAACATGTATGTGGATTGCAACAAACCAAGATTTTCACAACCCGCCTTGCAAATATGCCTCCTTACCATCAAAGTTTGAGATCAAGAGCATGCCATATGTTATCTAAATTCCTTTTTGCATTGTTTGATACATTTTTTCTATTGTTTTGTAGGTTTTTTATATTGTTTTGTAGGGTTTTTACAATTTTTCTTTAGATTTATTTATTTATTTAGATTTCAATTGATTTCTTATCAAGAAATGTCAATAATGAACTAGAAAAACCCCAAGAAGCTCAAAACCCTCAAGAAAATCAAAACCAAAACCCTCCACAAGAAGAACAACAAATTGTGTAGCCTAAACCAATTGCAAGACCTCCTCTTGGCACACAAGAAAATATAATAAATGAAATAGAAAGAGGCAAAACTAAATTATAAGGACTCATTGGTTAGTTTAAAGAATGTGGACAAACCAATCCAATGAGAGCTCAATTGGCATCGTCCCTTGAATCCATTAAGACCCACATAGCTTCTATTAGTGGTCAGTTAGATGTTTGGCAGATTAAGAGGAATGAACAAGAAAGATATTATGCAAATAAATTGTCATATCAAGATGTTAAAAAAAAAGAAATACCAAAAGGTAGAATATGTGCATTATTTAGAAAACCTAGTGAACAAAATACTGTTAGAAAGGGTACTAAACAGTACCCCATCCATTGGTGCATACACGATGCTATTAGAAATAATTTTTGGGATAGATGGTGGATGATTTTTGATGCCCCTTCTTGCAACAATCATGAGGTCCCCATGTATTTTTTAAAGAAATTGTATTGTGAGTTTGTCCTTGGGGAGATCCCCAATTATTTTGATATATTAGACTCCCAGGGTAGAGGTGGGGGGGTCATCATTTGAGAGGTTGAGGGCATGGGTCATCATTTGAGAGGTTGAGGGCACGTCGTAACCCTAATGTAGTTAGGGCAGCTGTGTTTAAGCCACAGAGTGAGCATGTGACTATTCCCCCAGTTGTGAAGGAACATGTAGAGACCAACACTCTAGGAACCATTAATGCTTTGACACAGTCCCTCATTCATTGCATGAGTCCATTAGTTGAGGGGGAGCCTTCTATGTGTCACAGTCACATGTGCACATCATGTAGATCCTTATGCACATTTGGTACTCATGTTGGAGATGGTGCGAATGATGGACTTGTCACTAATCAGTTCCTGAATGAGACATTTGGCATTGAAACATAGGTAAATTACAATTATAATTTACTAATTTGATCACATTTCATATGTATAGTGAATGATTAATTAATTAGCATCTATTGACATTGTTCAAAATTTAGGGTCAAAGTGTTGGTGGGCCTAGTAGCAATCCCTTGGCCCCATTTTTTGTCTTGTCCATGAGTCCGAAGGTATGTATCGATTTAATCATTTAAATTAATACATATATTTATTAAGTAATTATATTAAGGATTGACAAAAAAAAATTATGCATGTGCATCAGTTCTCTATAGGACCATCAACATTTGCTATAGACTCCGAGCCTAGATGCGACAGAAGCTTCATAGAGGTATTTTTTTTCATGTTAATTTAATTCATTTGATTATATTTGTTTCATAATTCATGTTACATTTAACGTGTATTATATGACATGCAAGTCTTGACATTGAAGACTCCTCCTCATCTCTGATAGTCCGTCAATCATGGAGTGGCTACAACTATGGCTAGTTCAGAGCCATTGACTGAGGTATGAAATATTTTTTTGGTTTTAGTTATTTTTTATAATAGTTAGTATCAAAATTTCTAATGCTATTTATAAGTGATCATATTGATTCAATTTTTGTAGGGTCTTGTCTCACCTGATCATCCATGAGCCTTTGAGGTGGACTTACAAAGTGACTATATGATAGTGGTAAGAAAATAATTAATTTTGTGTATGCATATATTTTATTTCAATGTATAATAATTATTCATTCATTTCTACTTTGTATCAACTTGAGTTAGAGAAGAGCCTCAACAAGAGGACAAGTGAGCATGTGAGGAGGACCCCATCATCGCCACCGTCTCCCTCCACACAATGACTAAATGCCTCTAGAGATTTTTTTCCTTCCTCTCATGGGAAGGAGAAGATATAGTTGATAGACATGTACATGTATAGGCATTAGCAAACATATACGTTGGATTTTATGTCAGTGGACATATTTGATATACATTTGATGTATATATGACATTTTATATTTGATGTATGACATTTATTTGATGTATGACATTATTAGACTTATGACATTATTGGTTATCATTTTATATTATATTTTTTTTCATGTATGACATTAAATTAGATATGTTCATGTATGACATTAAATTCAATACCAAATCAGTTTGAAACTTTGATAGAATATTAATTAATGATAAACTTTATCACTGTTTAAGCATAAGTTTATCATTTCCAATATGTCATCATCATATGATTTATTTTCTTGTTCATGTTTAAAGTTTTCCTTCTCTATCATTTGTTTATCAAGTTTAATTCAATACCTAATCAATTTGAATTTTTGATACAATATTGATTAGCAATAAACTTTATCAATGTTAAATTAGCTATTTTATCCCCTTGCTTATGTTTGAACTTGGTGTGGGGCCTTGTGTTATCCCCTAGCTTAGGGGAGTGGGGTAGTAAGGTTTCATGGTTGGGTGGAAATTCTTTTATCCATTGAGTATTTTTCTAGAGTTTTTCAAGAGCCTTGGATGATCTTTCTTCACACATTCCAATTTTGCATCTTTTTTTGTTTGCGACTAGATGTTGTAGCATCATATTTTTGTATCATGACTATGATACAATACTTATGTATCCATTTTGTATAGAGATCATGTTGGAGGATAAAAATGTTAGAAGTATATGAAAACATGATATATAATGATTACTTGATATACACATGCTTAGTTGCAATAAAGAAGAATAGGTATATCAAGATGATTCTCCTTGGTATGCTTATGTGATTTTTATGCTATCTAATTGTAATAATGGATTCAATTGTTTATAATAAAATCTTTTTCATATATTTATGATGGTTTTTACTTATGGGAACTTATGTATGCATTTCTAGTAGTGATGTTTGGGAACCTATAAGAACTTGGTTGTTGAGTTAATATAGAATATTCATATATTTAATCAATGAGATATATAAAAACATTTAATGTTAGAAGAATTGAAAATGAAATTTATTTGCTTCAATTTAGTGTTAAAAATAGAATAAAAATTATTCCACTTTTACCCTTATTAGTTATGTGATCTCTTAGGTTCCCTATCAGGGGGATACAAGGAAGAATTACTCTCTAGATTTCTTAGATTACTGGATGGATTTCTTGTAATATTATGGTTATTGAAATTGAATAACTTCTATATATATATATATATATATATATATATATATATATATATATATATATATATATATATATATATATATATATATATATATATATATATATATATATATATATATATATATATATATATATATATATATATATATATATATATATATATTAGAAATAATCATACTTTGAGAGTTAAAACAAAATTTCAATTCAAAATATAATTATTACATATAGAAAATTTTTTATCATTTGTAATTTATGTCATTGTCATATTGATTTATGATCTTCTTGTTCATGTTTAAAGCCTACCTTCTATGTTATGCATCTAAACATTTATCATAAATTATTATTACAAACATATAACAAATTTGAAACTGAAAAAAATACATTACATAAATTTCAAGGTTTAGTTATGATGTAGAGCCTAATAGGATTCTCAAGGTTTCATTAATTCCATATGTTAGATCTTCCATCATAGAATACCAATTGTAATGGGCACTCACATGTATTCCAATGCATAGATTTCCTTATATGCACAATTGGTCAATGTTGTACCTTATAGAAGATAGAATTTTATAGGTAGGAGGTTAGGGTACAATAACCACAATGCTGATGTCAATCCAACAAGATAGATTATGCACCCAAACTTCTACACCTTGACACAACAATAACACTAAGGGATCATCATTAATCCATACAACTTTACACTAGAAAACTTGGTTTCACACCCATGAATGGTGGATTCTCAAAAATAAGGTTGATCAACATGTTAATGGGTTCATCCCAACACTAAAACCAAGGAACCATGGCCAAATAGCAACCCAAACATGAATTTCATAACTCTGTCCTCATAATGCAACATCTAGGCTACTAGCCCTTCCAAAGAAAAATTAGGCAACAAGTACCATATCTTGCAAAAGACCTCAAGAACTAATTAGCATTCCAAGTACCCTTTATTGAATTTTTTATATCCCCAAAAAGGTCAAGTGCTTAAGCCATTTACAAGCCTTCCAAAACTGGACTATTATATAGGCCTAATTGGCCCAATTAGGTCACCTTAACCAAGGAAGTACCAAAAATCTAGTGAGAAAGACCAAACCAATGCATCCAAGGATTAGGTTAGGACAAGGGAAGGTAGATTCCAAAGTTTCACTTATTGGTTCAAAACTCAAGGCATGCAAATTAGCAAATTCCATAATGCAGGAAAGTTGTCACATGGTAATACCAACTTATTTGTGCAAATTCCATAAAGTAGATCAAATGCATAAGATAATCTTGTCAAAACTTAAGAGACAAGGAAACAATCAAACCCCCTATAGACTTGAGTCCTTATCAATCCAAAATCATGACAAGAGGAACATCATTAACAAAACAAAAAACAAAAAAGGGGTATGATTTCCTTAGTAATATTTGTGTGTTTCAATATGAACTAGACAAAGGATATAATTGAATGGTTTAGGAGGTTTGTCTGGCATGCTAGTCAATCCTATTAAAAAATACTTTCCTTCTTCTCATAGATTTTCCTATTTGTGTATGTGTGCACCTCATAAATCAATCTATCTATCACCATGGAGATTGGATATCTATGTATATGCTAGGATAGGTCAAATGGTCTAGCAAATTGTGTTATTGATAAGTAGGCTTAGATCTTTTTTCAGAAGTCAAATTGTGATAGTACTAATGGAATTCAAGTGTTTAATTTTTTAGTCAATCTCATTATCCCATTTTTCATGAGTAGTGGGACAAAAGAACCCATCTCTCATGAGAGTGAATAAAACACTTAGCACTCATTGGATCTAGGTGATTCTCATAGAGTTGAGGTACATGGACTTCCTAAGATGTCACCCACCCTAGTACTACTCTCACTTGAGCACAATTAACTATAAAGTTTCCTCTATGGTTAAACCCACTCTTCCTACAACACAATTTGTAAAACCTTCACCAAGTGTTATGCCTTATGAACCATTCATTAGAATTCCCCTTAAGCTCATTGATTGATAAGTAGGAGATATTTCTACAAGAAGTCAAATTGTGATATTGCTATCAAAATTCAACTGTGTAGTATTTGAGACAAATTCATTGACCCATATTTCATGAGTAGTGGTTTACATGAACTAATCTCTCATGATAATGAATAGAACACTTAACACTCATTGAATCTAATTGATGCTTAGAGAGGTGAAGTACCATTACTTCTTGGGAGCTCACCTATCCTAGTACTACTCCAACTCAAGTGTGCTTAACTAAAAATTTTCCCCCACGATTAAAACCACTCTTCTTGCAACTCCATTTGTAAAAGCTTCATCAAGTGTTGTGCCTTATGAACCATTCATTAGTAATCCCCTTAAGCTTGTTTTTTATTAGATAAATAGGTTCTACAGGGATCCTAAAACCTAATAGTTAAAACATATAAGGCTGATAATAAGCGTGAAAGCCCAGCCAAAAGAGTACGAGTTTAGAGGCTAATAGTAAGCATAAAGCCTAGCCAAAAAGTAGAGTTCTAAGAAAAGACTAGGACAAAAGACAAGTAATACCATGGCCTAAAGCCAGAACAAAAGCCAAAAGACAAAGAAAAACAAAAGAATAGGCTAGAGTTATTCCTCGCTCTTTCGCTCCAGCTCTTGCATTACTTGTGTAGCCTCAAAGGCCAGTTGATTCTCCTCTTCTTCCAACTACTACTCCCTTTGGTCCCCCTAGTCCTAATCAGGAATGGTGTTGTTATTTGCAGAGTTATCCTCCATTCTGGCTTCATCCCTGTCTTTTCCTTCCTCATCATCCTACATTTCTCTGTCTTTGATCCAGCCCATAAGAGAGATGATGTTGTTGTTAATGGAGCTTAATAGAGAGAACATATGATTCCTAAGGTTTTGATTGTAGTTCTCTAGGTTGTGTATCCTTCTTTCTGCTAGACTGAGCTTGTCAGCCCAATCCATCCTCCTGTTAGCATCCATCCCATTCTTTGTTGCCTCAATATGTCTCACCTGTTCTTTGACCTCCTCTAGCTCGTGGAAAAGCCATTTGATTGATCTAAAATTGTCAATAATACTATTACAAGCATTATTCAAGAGGTTCATCCCTATCTCCCTGGCTCTGTCCAAAATATCCACTATCACCAGGTTAGTGAGTTCTTCCAGCCACTATTCCTCTTGATTTTCCATGAGGATTTGGGGGTTCATGGCCTCCCTAAAGATGCCCATCTTCAAAGTCTTGACATTAAAGTTTATCCAAGCTTGCCTCCTATCATTGACTTGCACTTCCCCTTTCGCATACCCTACATTCTCCTCTTTTTTCTCCTCAAGTTGGGGTTGGAGGTGGACAGGAGATAGGGGCAGCATAGATGCCTCCTCAAACTGAGAGCACACTTCCACCAAACTCTCCCTCTTGCATTTCTTCCTTCCACTTTCATCCTTAATTTCCTCTTGCATCTCCTTAACCACCTCCTCAAACTCCACCTTTTCCTCCGCATCATCATTGTCTCTCTCCTCATCCTTCTCAGGAGGCTTTTGCCTAAGATACCTAGGGCTTTTTCTGCTAGGGGTTATGGGGGAGGGCAATTTTTTAGCTTGGTGAGTCGCTAATTTCCCCAAAAAAGAGATCCCTCCTTCCTCAAAGTTGAGGCTCTGAATTTCATCTGAGTCAAAGGATTAGCTAGAACTACTAGACTCCACATTCTCTACTTGAGGGGGAGCGATGCTTATAGTTTGAGCCTTGAAGTGCTCGTGGATAAGTAGTAGTAGCCCCTCGTGCAGAGCTGGGTTTGTGATGGGCTTATTTTTGAAGTTGTCCACCACCTTGCTCATAGAGGTTAACAGATAATATGGAAAGGAAATATTAGCATTATGCCAGAAATGATTTAATATAACAAAGTGGTGTATACGAGCTCTATCAAACCTAGTTTCCAACATGATGTACTTGATAACAACTCTCAAAACATACCTCCACCACTTCTTCATGGAGTTAGGGACATAGTAGGTGTCAATATTTCTCAGTGCCTTCAGTTCCTTCTCACTCTCCATAAATTCCCTAACCACATTGGCTGAGAGCTTCTTATCCTTGAAGAATTTAAAACTCTCGATAGGGATTTTGGTGACAGTAGCAATCACCTCCTCCATTATCTAGAAGTAGACCCCATTCACCTTCACCTTGCCATCCTTCCAGGACCCCACCATACTTTTGGTCACCTCCTGATCAAATACATGTAGCTTCATAATATAATTGGTAACCTCACCCTCTTCTAGCTTTTCCCACACTTTCTCCCTACTTCTCCATTTCTCAAAATCTCCCGCCGGATCCTTTCTGCACCTTTCACCTACCATTTCTGCACACTGCACACCCTCTTTACTCATGTGTTCCTCACTCTATGACTAAAAGGAACCTCCAAGAATAAGCAATAAATAAAGAAATATAGCCTTAATATTGCTCTAGAAGAGAGTGCAAAAAATAACCCACAAAGCGTGTCGATTAATCAATAATGAATCACTGCATTTATGATTTCCCATGCTTCCATTTTAAAAAGTACCCTTATTTCTTAAAACCTTCATAATCATAATTATAACTTAATTTTCTTCGTACTTCCTTGGATCTTGTCCAAGTTGATCAAACTTTTAACGTCCACTGTCAAACAAATTCTAGGATGCCAAGTCATTTTTTGGTCTGCACCGACCCCAATGTTTGCAAACCTGTCAGCAACTGGGTTTGCTTCCCGAAAAATATGAGTGACATGGATTCTATTAAATTTGGCGAGGGTCTCACATGTATCATCAATTAGATTTGCAATCATCCATGATGGATGTGAGTTACCAATGATGCACTTTATAATGTTGTTCAAATCCCCTTCGAGCCATAAATTGGTAACACCAATTTCAAAAGCCATCTTTACAACATTGCACACGGTGTTCATTCCACAAAATGAATGGTTTAGAATCCCAGCAAGGGAGAAAAAGCTGCAATACTATCTCCATTTTCATTCCTTATCATGCTTCCACTACCTAAGGAGCTAGGGTTTTCCTTGGAGGCTCCATCAAAGTTGGCTTTGTGCTAGCCTTCAGGGGGGAGGAGCCACTTGGCTTCCTGTCTTTTCCTCGATCTATCTTTTACCTTCTCCTTTTTCATGCCTCCTATCTCAAATTCTCCCCCCTTCCTCATAGAAAATTTTTCCTTTATGTTACTGAAAATATTTCTCCCAACAACTAAAGCCAGCTCCTCCCTATCTCTAAAAATTTGATTGTTTCTCTCCTTCCATATGCTCCAACAAAAATGGGGTAAGATCCAGGAGCTAATTTCTTGCAAGACAAACCTATTGAACAAGCCACGCCATTGACATAAAAAGTCTAGAAGGTTAGAAGGAAAGCACCAACTATGGCCTAAGTCCTGGGTGAGGATGCCCCAAACTATGTTGGAGAAAGAATAGTGAATGAACATATGGTTTCTTGTCTCCAACTCTTCATTACACAAAACACATCTACTAGGCATGATGTGACCTCTTTTGATGAGATTATCCTAGGTTAGAATTTTGTCTTGAAGAGCCAACCAAAAAAACATGTTGACTTTTGGCATGAGGCCAGGGATCTAAGCCCACAACCAAGGGGGATACTCTTTTAAGCTCCATAAAGTAGAGTACCCAGAGGCAACCGAATAGAGTCCATTGGCATTACCCCTCCAAACTAGTTCATCCTTATTTTTGCTAAGGGAGAAGGAATTAAGCATTATCATGATTGGTTTGAGGTCATCTGAGATAATGGAAAGGTCCCTCCAACCTTGTTTAGTCCTATAATTTTTGACTTTGTGCCCATAAAGGTTGATGTAATCATTAGCCCAAATCCCATAGCTAGGGTTGTTCATAAGGGGGCCCTGAGAAAGCCAACTATTAGACCATAACAAAATGTCCTCCCCATTACCCAGCTTCTAGGAGACTTTTGAGTTAGCCAAATCCCCTTAAGCTTGTTAATTGATAAGTAACATATATATTCCACAACATGTCAAATTGTGATATTTCTATCAAGATTCAACTATGTTGTTTCTGAGTCAAATTCATTGACCCATGTTGCATGAGTAGTAGTTTGCATGAACCCATCTCTCATGAGAATGAATAGAACACATAGGACTCATTGGATTCCTACTTATCAATTAACACTTGCCATTCCAAACAATACACTACACCATCCCATTAGCTCCTAGAAGTAGTAATTTGTATGCCACATGCTAGCGATCGTCACAACACAAACCAAATGAATTGTAAATCCCAAATCATGCACTATTCCAAGTCTTCTACCATGCTTTATGCTCAAAGATATGCCCCCTTATAGATCACAACTCTATGGCATTTAATGACCCTTAGGGACATTCCAATTCGGTGTACCTGAGAATGTTTGAGCACTGAAAAAGATAGGAGGAGGTTGGGGATAGGGTTTACTTGGCCACCTAGAGCTAGCAAAGTAGACAATTTGATTCCATGATGAAAGGTGAGAGAGATTTGGTAGTTGGCAAGTTTGCATTGACCAACACTACAAGTTTTAGCATCAACCAAGATGGAATTGCAAAATCAAAATAGAGTATGATCTCTAAAAAGTGAGAGAGGTTATTTTAGTTCTCTACAACATGGTCCTATAGGAACTAGAATTGCATCCATATCTTGTACAAGCTCTGAGATATGCCTCATCAAAGATTGCAACTCTATGGCATTTAGTGACCCTTAGGGACATTTCAGTTTGGTGTGACCAAGAATGTTCAATAACTAAATAGGATGGGACAATGTTTGGGATAGGGTTTACCTAGCCACCTAGAGCTAACAAAGTAGACAGTTTGATCTGACAACAAAAGGTGAGAGAGATTTGGTAGTTGGCAACTTTGTACTGGCCAACACTACAAGTTTTAGCATCACCCAAGATGGCATCGCAAAATCAAAATAGAGTATGATCTCCAAAAAGTGAGAGAGGCTAATGTAGGTCTTCTCAACATAATCCTTTGGAACTAGAATCACATCCATACCTCACACGAGCTCTGAGATATGCCCTGTCAAATATCGCAGCTCTATGGCATTTAGTGACCCTTAGGGACATTCTGGTTCGCCATGCCCGAGAACATTCGAGCACTCAATAGGATAGGATGAGGTTGGGGATAGGGTTTACCCAGCCACCTAGAGCTAATGGAATAGAAAGTTTGATCCCACAACCCCTCTTCCACTAAGTTGCAAATTTGAGCAAATTTTACAATTTTCAACAATGCAACTTTGCACAAGAAGTTCAATTTTTACATTTTTCACTTGATTCCAATTCTAAGACTTGGGAAAGGTTCAAAAATAGTAAAATAACTTATTTCCAAATACTCATCCCTTCACCAATTCCCAAACTCTTGCAAAGTTGTCAGCATTTTTGCAATTTTGCTTTGACAACTTTTGCAATTTTTTGCAATTTTTGACATCTTAACTCCTAGATCCCTAAATCTTAACCTAATTACCCTAAGGACCTTTAAAACCTTCTAATAAACCCAACCACTCCTAAGAATTCCCAATCACAAAGAAAACTAATCACTAGTTGTTCTTAAGGGCATCACAAGGCTTATTTGACACAAAACCCCACAAATACAAATAATGACCAGGGGTGACTTCCAAGCATGGAAAGGGTCTATTTAGGTCCAAATTAACATGAATCCAACATTAGATTCAAACTATGCAACTTTCATTGGCTAGTTGCTTTACAAACTCAAGACTAGGCTTGTAGCCTTGAACATGGAAAATCACAAACATCTCCTCACAACCCAAAGAAAAGAATCATTTATTTGGATACCCTTTTTGATTTTATACAACATACTAAAGCCTTGGGATCTCAAGAGAAGTATGCAGTGACTGAGTTTTTTAAGGCTCACTTAGGAATGTAGGCAATTAGGCATCCATTAACAAAAGAAGTACCCTATTCCTTGAGAAAAGCTTCAATCCAAAAATTGGAACATGAGGTGGATCATGTAATATGATCACATACCAATTTTCAAGCCTCGAAACCTTCTCTATAGTGAGTTATGGAAGATATTGCTACAAATTTCTAGCATGCACATGGATCTTACATGCCTAAGGCATCAAGTTTTTCTCTCTAGCCTCATTCTTTTGACCTAAACCCAAAAGGAAATAAAACGCATTTTCCTAACTCATATTCCACCAAGGGTCATTAATTTCCCATGGTGGAATCTCAAGATAAGGGAAAATAGATGAAACCCTAGGTAATGACACAAAATGGGGACAACAATTAGTAAAATGGGAATATCTTGAGTTGTAGAGTGAATTAAAAACCTCATTGCAAGTTCAAGAGAAAGAAATTTACAAAGAAATCCAACCATACTAGATTTCTATACTTATATGTGATCAACTTGACCTGACCAATAAGCTAGTGTTTTTCATGAGTTCAAGTATAATAATCTATCTTTTGTTATGATTGAGTTCAATATTTTAGTGTTCTTGTTGATTAGTGTTGAAAATGATTAGTGTTAGTGTTGATAAGTGGATGTGACCATTGGAGGAAATCTATTTAAAGTTTCCACAAGAGTAGAAACCCATTGTATGGATGGGTGAACAAAAAACATTGAATAAAACTTAGAATTTTTGCATTTTTCTCTATTGTTTCAATACTATACAACTTGTATAGATTGGTAGGAGTGAAATTTTGGTATGGTTGGATAGAGGATTGAGTTAGTGTTCCATTTAATTTGGTTTGAAGTCTTTATCTTATCTACAACAAAAGTTACATCAGTTTTTATAAAGGTTGGTCAGATTTATCCTAATTTGCAATTCCCTTGTGGGATTTCAATACACTTTGGGGTATGCAAGTTAGGACAGGGTATCTTAGGATGGCAGAGATTCAAAATTATAAGTGTAGGTTACCTATTTTTACCAGCAAGCCCTAAACTAAATATTGCTATATGTCTAGTCTAAATTTGAAGAAGAAAGAAGGTTCAAGTTTCCAAATGATTGATTTGACCTAGGTGAAGGGTGTAGGAGGATTAATTGGATGTGAAGAAGAGTTCCAAGGGGTGGAGTCAGGTCTATGAACCTATTTACTCATACTTCCTTTGTAACCCATCCTAATTTGGCCAATTAGGTTTGTGACTCAAAGTGGGTGTTAGTTGGTGCTAGAACAGAGTCAGGGTTTGATCTTTTGGAATTTCTAAGAGGTGGTTAAAGGGTGTCTAAAGAGGTAAAAAGATAGTGTGGCCGTTTGCAAAGTTTGGGAGTTTGATCGAGAAAGATAGGATTAGTACTATTAGAAATGTTGGTAACAATTATGCAAATTAGTTTTTGGGGGTTTGAGAACTTTAAAGTTGGGTGTTTTTGAGAGATTAGGTCCATAGAAGCCTTTTCTATCAAGAAATTTGAGTTCTAAACCCATCTAGGGAGAGTTTTCATTTTTAGGCCTATTGGAGAAGGGGAGTCCCTAAGAAGTTGTGATTGATGTAAGTTAGTTGAGAACCCTAGGTTTGAGGATTGGGCATGTAGAATGGAGTCCACTTGTAGGGTAGAATATGGTGGATCAAAGGTCCAAATACAAACTCAATCAAATGCACAATTGAATCTAGTGACCAAAAGTGCCTTCAATAAGTGAAATGGTAAATTATCCACCAACAAGTCTTATGATGTGATCTGATAGGCCTAAAATATGTAATCCAAGGTACTTGAACATGTTTCATACTTTCTTCAATGGTTTAGACACCAAAACTTCAATATTCCTCAAACTAGGCCTAATAGCATGCCTTGTAGCCTTGCAGTAGCACTCACAAGGATTTTTCTTCAACTTTTTCGAAAACACTAGGAGAATAAATTATATATTTGAGTACCCTTTATGTAGTAGCTTACCATACCAAAAGGATAGGTTAGGTTTCTTTGGAAGGTATATGACTATTTTCACTATTTCTTAGATTTTTAAGGCCTAATTCTCATGCATTTACAAAGGAAGTGCTAAACATTCTAACTCCTAGGCTCCAAATCTTTGCATAGTGTCATAAATAGGTTCAAATCAAACTAATATGAAGTAAATTTGACTCCAAGATGTTTCTAGGTACCAAAACCCCAAATTGTGCCCTCAAAACCCTTAAATTTAGGCTTCCTCAATGTCATGCTTCCCAAACTTTCTTGCAACAAATAAAGGTTGGAACACCTTGTATACAAAATTTATATACACATTCCATCATAAAATGGTTCCCTTGTTTGGCCAAAACTCTCTAAGCTTCAACCTATCCTCCAAATTCACTTAGTTTCTTAGTCTTCTTTATGGTGATCACCACATAAATTAATCAAACTTGCATTTCCAAGATTAGTCTTCTTTAGATTTTCTTCCACTTCCATTTGTAGGTGTGTTCACAGATGCAACTTGTTTACTCTTTTTTCTTTGTCCTTGTTCAGTTACAAACCAATATTACAATCCCATTAAATGCTGGAACAAAATCAAGAAATACAGTAAAAGTTGTTAACATAGGAACCATTTTATGGAAGAGTAAATTGATTGTCTATATACTATATATGGTTAACACACAATGGTACTTGAACAAAAAGCACTAATAAACATTGAGGATGTGAATTGATAATACCATTTTGTAGATGATTTTGGCATCTCACCTTTTGTCACTAGTGCTTCGATTTTATTAGCCCTCTTCTCTGGTGACTTGCAAATGGAGAATTAGCACAGTTTATCTAGAGAGTGAATGACATATTTTGTTCAATTATAAGTAGATATGGCACCTTAAGTGATGTAGAGATTAGCAATCAACCAATGATTAGATGTAGAAAAAACTAACTATCCCTTTTCTTTGAAACAGTGCCCTTATATCTTCCTCAAGTGTAACTAAAACAATGACCCAACCCACTCAATCTTTTATCAGAGGATAATCATTCAAAAGGCTTAACCCCATTTAACTCCACACCTTTGGATCCACAAAACTAACTCCACTTCCAAACTTCTTCAAACAAGCAAGTTATCGAAGTTGCCAAAAACACCTACAAACTCCATATGACTCAAAATAACTCCAAATATGCAAAGGCCTTAACCAAGGGTTAAATAAAACTTTTATGTGTTATATAATGTGTATTCAATTGGATTTAACCATCCACTTGGCTAGACCCAACTCCCAATGCCTAATTCTTCCAAGGTGTCTTAAAAGACCTAATTGACAAATTAGTAGCCCTCTAGTACCACAAAAGTCATCATGGGGCATTCCACAAGGATCCTTCAATACACCACCTTCCTAAAGGATTCATGAGAAAGACAATAAAGTTTTAGGATGTTAAGGATAATTTCATGATGTTATAAGCTGATGCAGAGGTTAGGGTATGTTAAGCACAATGCTTGTTTCAATCCAAAAGGACAAACATACACCCAAAACTTCTACACTGTGACACAAAGACAATACTAATGGATCAGCATTAATCCATATAACTTGACACTTAGCAACATGAATCAACACCCAAGAGTGGTGGATTCTCACCAATATGGTTAATTGACATGTTTAAGGGGTTCACCATGACACTAATACCAAGGAACCATGGCCAAACAACAACCAAAATGCAGATTTCTTAACTCTATCCTAATAATGTAGCATTTTAGACTACTAGCCCTTCCAAAGACAAAATGTGCAACAAATACAATATCTTGAAAAGGACCTTAGGAACTAATTGGCATTTCAAATACCCTTTATGTAATTTGTTAAATCCCCAAAAGGACAAGTGTTGAGACCAATGACAAGCCTTCCAAAATTGGACTATTCTACAGGCCCAATTCCTTCAATTAGATCACCTTAATGAAGGAAGTACCAAAAATCCAATGGGAAAGACCAAACCAAATCATCAAATAGTTAGATAATGAAAAGGGAAGGTAGATTATAGATTTTCACTTACTAGCACAAACCCCAAGGCATGCAAATCCATGAAATCATAATGCAGCAGAGTTGTCGCATGGTAATGCCAACTCTTTAATGCAAATTCCACATAGCCACCATCATTTCTAGCCTAGAAACCACCAAAATCATAAAGTACATATGAAAAACTCCCATTCCATCAAAAATTAGAATTTTCCAACGGTGGAAATGGGAGATGTTAGCATTTTTGTTCAAAACCCTAGGTAGTGAGGGTTTGAAAGAAACTTTCACAAAAAACCTTATATCTTGCACCTCCCAATGTTTCAAGAGCTTAGAGTAGGTTCATTTGAAAGGTGATTCAGAAACCTTTGATAAAAACTAATTCTCCAAGCCCCCTAATCTATACAATCCATAAAATATATGAAAAAGTAGTCTTTTTGCAAGAAAATGATGATTTTCTTTATTGATTTCAAAGAAAAATTACATCTATATCTTCCACCCACCTGTAAGGGCTTATGAAGACCTTCCTCCAACTGGTCCAACCAATTTTCAAAGGTTGTGACCATTGGAGAGAACCATTAAAAACAATAATCCTTATTATATGCATAAATGTTGCATTCTTGTTCTAGTTATGCAACTTATTTTCTTTTTATGACTTTATTATGACTTCTAAAGATACTAACATCTCCTAAGACTCCTAATAAGACCTTAAGAGATTACTAGACCCATGTGGCCTCATGAATCAACCAGTTTATAGAAATACCAAAGTTGTCAAGGGTTCACACAATAGGGTCAAATTGGAAGAAATAAGCAAAAATGCTAAAATCAAACTTGAAAAAGGCCTAGAAGACCTTATAACCATTTGTTTTGATAGGAGAAGACCTTATGAAAAATTAGTAGCCCTCCAATAGCACAAAAGTCATCATGGGGCATTCCACAGGGATCTTGCACTACACCACCTTCCTAAAGGATTCATGAGCAAGACAATAAGTTTTTAGGATGTTAGGAATAATTTCATGATGTTATAAGCCCATTTGTAAAGGCATGAGGCTCATTTGGAAATTTTATAAACCATGGGTCCCCAAGGCCTATAGGGAATTAAGTAATTAGGTAATAGGTGGAAACACCGTAGATGAAGTTAATAAGGGTCCTAGAATAGTTTAGAGGTCCTAGGTAGTCAATTTCAATAAAAATTGAAAACGCAATAAAAAGTTGTTATGCAACTTTCAAAAGTTGCAAAGCAATTTTTGCTTAAAAGTTGCATATTGCTAATGAAGGAGTTTGAACTAATTATAACTATTCCCTAGGTAGTTGATTGGTCAAACATGCTTATAAATGTATTATTCAACCTTCCCAGTAGAATAGGTTGGTTGATGTATGGGTTTTTGCTGATTTCAATAAAATTTATTGGTTATTTGGCTCAAAACTACTGCATTTTCATTTTCCCATGTGTTGTTCAGATTGGGAAGGGTGGTTGAATGGTCTAAGGAGTAACTTGGTTGACTTGGCTTATGAAATATATAATATGAAACTAAATGCTTTAACCTTTCATGACTTGGCTAATGAAAGATAGCTAATTGCTTCATTTGCTTGACATTAAAGTATAGAAAATCTCAAATCTTATATGAAGAATTGTTTCCAATCAGTAAAAATAAAATCAACATCTAGCTGAAGAGATGCATCAACATGCACAATAACTGCATGTCAAATACCATGCTACTTAAAAAAATAGATTTCAATTATTGAACCTCATACAGTTGGGGAATTATAGATTCAATTTCAAACCATTTCCTACAGCTATAGTTTAGCAATCCTTTAAGAAAAAGGGTGCAAAGTTGGAGAAATAAAATGTTGAAACCACGCCTAACTTTCTTGCTTCTATTGTTGAGCATTTTCACTAAGGGGACAGGGTTGAAATTTTTATATTTTTATGTCTATCAGAGAAAATTCCACCAACAATTTTACTGCTAGGTTAGATATTAGCAACTGTTATAGATTTCTTAAACTTAAACTACCAACTTTTACTTTTAGTGTTATTTCTTGGATAGATTTATTTATGGAATCAATACATTGGATATATATTGCACTCTATGCCTAATAGACCAATATAGATAACGTATGATATGAAACAGTCAACTATTTCTTTTACTACATCTATCCTTCACATAGTTCATTAGATTTAGTTAAAATAAACTTTTTCAAAACTATCTTCCTAGAAGAAATTTATAATATTTTTTTAATTTTACATTGAACATTCTCAATAGACCTCATCAATGTTTGAGGCCTATTACAATTTAGTTTGGTCCTAGACCAACCACATTTTTGTTGGAAAATTTGATCCATGAATCATGGTAAAACATCTATCATTTTCTCTTAACACTAAAATTTCATATAATATGGAAATAATTCAACCCTTTTAGAGCCTAATGTAGATGAAATGTAGTAATTTACTACAACAATTCTAAGAATCTTAATCTAATTGTTGAATGGATTTCTCATAAAGCATTATAGCAAGTAAAGACACCAAATGTTGAAAAAATAATAATGAACCTTTTGAACACCATTGCACTCTTTCAATAGTTTTTACCTCCTCTTATACCCAAGCAAGAGAGACTGTTGCTATAATAGATTCTAAAATAAAACCCACTAAAATCATCCATTTTTCAAACTTTGATGTTGGCCATAGGGTGAAGGGGAATGCATAATCTTTGTTTCATTGAGAGACATGTTCTATTCAAGCAAGACAATTTTTATAGAGTTAATTTTGCATCTCTTGGATAGACTATCAAACTTGAAGAAAATCCTAAAATTATTTTAACCTAAAACTGAATCATTGCTATAAAAAACTACCTCATCTCTACTGAAGATAATAAAGATAAACTAATTTTAAAAAATGGCGAGAACTACCATTTACTGCAACAAAATCAAAATCCTATTGTAGAGTTATAGTGTATTACAAAAAAAAAGAAGCAATAGCTACTAGTAATTTCTTCCATGTTGGTTGGCTTCAAGGCAATGATATTGAAGCTTTGATCACTTATTTCTAACTTCCATAAATGTACTCTTAGGTCATCTACTAATTTACAGGTTTCACCATCATTGAACAATAAAAGATATAGTAAATTATGAATGAGAATAACAATTCATGATAAAAATTAGTTAACTCAAAATGGATAGAAACACAAGCTCAAAGAAAAATAGATTCTAAAGGATAGATATCCTACTTGGTTACAAGTAAAGCACTTACCAGTGAACACACTAGGCCCTCTTCCACTAGACCTTCCTCTACCATTGGATCTTCTGCCCCTAAATGTCCCTTTATTAGTAGACTCACTTTTAGCATTTGAACCACTAGATTCCTCCTGATTTTTATTAAAAGATAAAAGCATGTTAGTCATAATATCATTATTGGTAACAATTTTCCAAATGCAAAGAATTATTTATTTGAGGTTTTAGCAATGATCAAGTGGCTTATTGAACATGGCTTGATGAGTCTTGGAAACTTCTCTCATTGTATCCTTGCTTTCACCAGTTTGAAGTTTCTAGTTATATGCACACAATCATGACTTTACATCACAAAGCATTCATAGTCTAACAATTTTCATGTTCTTTCATTTTATTTTGTTCTAAACAAAAAATTCTAAACTTTCACTTATTCAAATGACTAATCTAAAAATGGGTCCTATTAAAGAATCTAATATAAATTCAAATAATGTATCTAGATTCTAAACAAATCAAAACATAAAATCTATGATTTAAACTTATCTCATCACTTACACATCATAACAATATGGTCCACCTTGTCATGTGGGTAGTCTTGGGGGAGAGGTTGTGACACTGTATTTGGATCCAATTGATCTCTCTCTCTCTCTCTCTCTCTCTCTCTCTCTCTCTCCTTCTCTCCCTATTCAATCTAATGAGCCAACTGGATCTACTCTACATTTTAATGTCTCAAGTATTGCCTCGTGGTCTGACTCGCGAACTTTTCAAAGAATCTTATTATGTGGTTTTCTACCATATTTTAACAAGTGGACATTTGATGTGACAACAAGGTTTGAATAATGAAGAATATTCCTCTTTGTTTGCTAATCCTTGAATAACCACAAGTTAGGATTCTTCATAGAATATCATCTAAGCCATGTGCTAGTTACAACCACTGCACTGACATGGTACTCTAAACCTTCACTATCTATAACTAATTGATCCAAAAAAAATTTAGCATGGACACAATGATACAAATAATAATCTATCCCTTCCTCATTGTCTTCAGGTGCAATAAAAGCAAAAACATGGCCTACAATGACAAATGTACAAAATGCGGACATTAATTGAAAAAGTACTTAGGAAAAAGTTATAAAGTTACATATTGAAATTAAAAAGATATATAAATATATATTACCAGGTTGCACTAGATTAGACAAGCGGTCAAAGTCAATAGATGAATCCATCTATACCATTTCCAGTGCTTGTGGGTGACAATAGGTGTCAATTGGGTCCAAAAATTGTATATCCCATTTGTCTACCCATTCAGTTAACTCACAGTCATCCCAATTTTTCTCTACACATGATGGAAAATAGCATGTCATTTTTTGTGTGTGGATACTCTATGAAACTATATCAGAGGCTCTAAAAGAGTGCAACTCACTGGATCATGTTAGTGTGCAACAATCCTGATATGGTGCAACGTTAATATTATCTATCAACCAAAAAAATCTATGAATCATTGACTCATCTTCCTTACTTGGACCCATTGTACTATTACACCACTGGACGATGGATTTTACATCTATCAATATTGCTCCATCTTTGTAATTTAGTTCTTCATGAGCTAAGGCTCTTTTGATGCATGGGCCTGCACCATCATGCTCTCCCTTTCCATGACCAACCTCTGTGAAATTCCACATATATTGAATTCTACACAACCTGTGCATCCTACTCAACCAATAGAACATTCATGCATTCTTAAATTGAGATGTGCAATTATTTGACCAAATAATGTGTTGATGATATGCGATGACCCTATTAGCTAAATATCCATAAAATAGTTGAAAACAACCCTGTACAAACTTTGTAGAATGTGATTGAACATCACTAATGTAAAAATGGCACTCCCTCAAAATCTTCCTGTCATCCTTTGTACTTGTAGGTGAATGCATGAATGTTATGTGAACAAATATGAAAATCTGTTGAGAAGAATAATACTTTTTTTGCACCTCATTTTGTGGTTGTAGTGTGTAGTTCTTTGCGAAGTCTAGAACCAAAAAAATGATATCCAGTGAAAACATATCCTTGCACAACTTGAATTGCAAATCTAGCCACTGAGCTCTATGTATATGCCTTGCATTCTTGTAAATAATATTTTCATGAAAAGCCTTCATGAACTCATACACTGGAATCTTTTCAATGACTAAATCACATCTTTTGCCATGTTTCCCATCTTTTAGAGCATATGTCACTATCTTAAATTTTCCGTAATCTACTATTTTATTTCCAATTGCATGTGTACTATCCATATGTTGACAAGTTGATAAAAGTTGCAAAGAACCAAAAAATAAGCATGTACCATCCAAGCATGATGTCTTGTAAAATTGTTGGCCATCCCCTATTTCACATAAAATTTTGGATATGAATTTCCTTGAAGATCTTGGTGGCTCATTCATGTCACAATCCTACAAAACAAACTTAGAATGCAAAAACACACACATATATGCCTAAAAACATCAAAATGGTTAGAAAATTCAATACGTATCCTACAAAAAGTTGTGTGTGTTTGATTCATCTTGACATAAAAAGGTTTACCCATCTCAAAAAATCTTCGACTTATTCGAATTTGAGGATACATACCAATAAATTTTGCAAAAAATTGTGTCTGATTTGAGTCCAAAAAATGTTTTACATGTGGGTCATGATTTTGGCTACCAATCCTCCTTCTTACAACATCTCTTTGATTAGGGGAAACATGTGTTATTTTTCCAAAAGTCTTCAATCAATGATTTCAAAGCTTCGCTAATTAATTTATCCTTTCATGGTAGTCTACCACTAAATGTCCATAACTCATTTTTTGTTGGATCTTCCAATCTCTCACACCTTAGCATGGCTCTCCTTAGAGTACCTCTACCAATTTTTAATATTTTTCTTGTCTTTCTCATGAGTCAAGCTTTCTTCATTTGGCTACTTACTATTGTCGATGTAAGTACTCATCTTGTGACATTACTATCTTTGGTGCATGATTTAGAACCCACTTTGTCATAAGCACTCATTATATCTTTTATAATGCTTTTTTCATTTGAATTGTCCATCGTTCTTAGTCCAAGAATCTTCATGATAGGCCTAAATTTCAAATTCCTCATCATTTCAACAAATAATTGGCATTGACCTGTAATATTTAATTTTTTAAAAAATAATCTCCACATATGATTAAATTTTCTTTCACAAGTACACTTGCTAATCTTGTCAGGCATTGATTCAAAATGTTAGTATCATTATCAATCAAATATTTTGGTCTTCTAAAACAAATTCTAGAAGGTGTTATAATCTCTTCCATTCTCTCAACATTTTGAACATCAACATAAGGTTGAGTGTATTGTGTACCTTGAACCGAAGATGATGTACCTTGGCAATAAGATGAAAAAGATGGAATATCACCTACTTGATGTGTTTGATGTTGTGTCTTCAACATGACATGATGGAGTGTGTACATCGTTGGATCTACAAATTAGTGTCTCTTCAAAATGAGAGGATGATATGACTCTAACTTTAGAAGATGGTGTAGCTTCACAATTCAATTGTCTTCTTAAGCATAACAGTCTCATTCATTCTCTTTGTCTTTCCAATTCTTCTTCTTTGTTTCTTTGTATCGGTGGTTCTTGATCCTCTTCGAAAGTCAATTCTTCATTATTTCTTTACAATTTTCTTTGTTCATGTAGTGGTTTTATTTTATCTCTCTCTCTCTCCTTATCTTCATTTGTTTGAGTTTTTGGTTTCTTCCTTGGCATGATGATGATTTCTACATGTCAAATTATTCAAACATCTAAATTACTTACAATGTGTAAATTACAAATAATTCAAATACATATAAAAATTATAATTATTTGAATGAATACACAATATATATCAAACAACTTGTTAAATTTCTAACCATTTCAAAATAACATTTTATTCAAACATACAAATTTCAAAGAATTCACTATATATTGAACAACATGTCAAATTATAATCAAATATGTATCTATATATCAACAAACAAAATTTAAAAAGGATTGCACTAACCTTTCTATACAAAGAATATTAAAAAAGTCTTCAAATCGCATATCCAATGATTGAATTTGGTGTTTGCTATCTTAAAAAGTCTTCAAATAGTGTTTGCTATGTTGAAACACATGGTTTATGTTGGAAAAACATAATGCATAATAGACCAAAAGCAAAGAATGGATGAAATGGGACCCAAACTTTCTTTTTTTACCATTTTTGGGTGATTTGGCATAGTGCGTACACACTATAGCATGTATGCACTATATGAAAACACATCTCTCCCTATCCCACCATCCCCCATCCCCTAATCTATCTCCTCTCCCATCCCCTACTCTCTCTCAGTCTCTCTCTCTTCTGCCATCCCCTACTCTCTCTCCCACTCTCCCATTTCCTACTTCCTCTCACTGTCCCTCTCCTACTCCCTCTCCCATCGCCTACTCTCTCTCCCCCATCCTCTACTCTCTCACTCTCTATCCTCTCCCATCCCCTACTCTCTCTATCTCACACACTCCCATCCCCCTCTCTATCAGGCTACTCTCTCCCATCCCCTACTCTCTCTTTCTCTCTCTCCCCTCTCCCATCCCCTACTCTCTCTCTCTCTTCCCTCTCCCATCCCCTACTCTCTCTCACTCTCCCTCTCCCACTGCCTACTCTCTCTCTCTCTCTCTCCCATTGCCTACTCTCTCACCCTCTCTCCTCTCCCATCCCCTACTCTCTAGATCTCTCACACACTCCCATCCCCCGTCTCTCTCTCTCCCACTCCCTCTCCCACCGCCTACTATCTCTCTTTCACACTCACTCTCTCCCTCTCTACTCTCTCTCTCCCATCCCCTACTCTCACTCTCTCTCCCATCCCATTCTCTCTATATGCCACCTCCTAGTCTCTCTCACACTCTCTCATCCCCTACTCTCTCTCTTACACACACTCCCACCCCCCCTCTCCCACTCCCCCTCCCACCACTTAGTCTTTCTATCCCATCCACTACTCTCTCTCTCTCTACTCTCTCCCCTCTCCCATTGCCTACTCTCACTCTCACTCTCTAACTCTCTCTCACTCTCACTCTCTCCCTCTCTACTCTCTCTACCACCTCTTACTCTCTCACACATTTTCACTCTCTCCCATCCCCTACTCTCTCTCTCTTACACACATTTCCATCCCCCCCTCTCTCTCTCTTTCACTCTCTCTCCCATCACCTACTCTCTCTTCCCCTTCCCCTACTCTCTCTTAGGCTACTCTCTCTCTCCCCTCTCTCCCATTCCCTACTCTCTCTCTTTCACACACATGCACTCCCATCCTCCTGTCTCTCGCTCTCCCTCTCCTACTCTACATCCCACTACCTACTCTCTCTCTCCCCCATCCCCTACTCTCAATCTCTCTCTCTCATCCTATACTCTCTCTCTCTCATCATCCCCTACTCTCAATCTCTCTCTCCCATCCTATTCTCTCTCTTTGCCACCTACTCTCTCTCACACTCTCTCCCATCCCCTACTCTCTCTCTTACACACACTCCCATCGCCCCTCTCTCTCCCTTTCCCGCTCCCTCTCCCACTACCTACTCTCTTTCTCTCCCATCCCCTAATCTCTCTATATCTCTCCCCCTTCTCCCATTTCCTACTCTCTCTCTTTCACACACACACCCATCCCCCCTCTCTATCCTCTCCCATCCCCTAATCTGTCTCTCACTCACTCTACCTCTCCCACTCCCTCTCCCACTGCCTACTCTCACTCACTCACTCTCTCTCTCACTCTCACTCTCTCCCTCTCTACTCTCTCTCTACCACCCCCTACTCTCTTACATTTTCACACTCTCTCCCTTCCCCTACTCTCTCTCTCTCTCTCTCACACACACACACACACACACACATATTTCCATTTCTCCTCTTTCTCCCTCTCCCACTCCCTCTCCCACTGCCTACTCTCTCTCCCATTCCATACTCTCTCTTGAGCTACTCTCTCTCTCTCTTCTCTCCCATTTCCTACTCTCTCTTTCACACACATGCACTCCATCCTCCTCTCTCTCACTCTCCCTCTTCCACTCTGTCTCCCACCACCTACTCTCTCTCTCCCCCATCCCCTACTCTCAATCTCTCTCTCCCATCCTGTAATTTCTCTCTCCCCATCCCCTACTCTCAATCTCTCTCTCCCATCCTATACTCTCTCTCTGCCACCCCTACTCTCTCTCACACTTTCTCTCTCTCTCCCATCCCATACTCTATCTCTCTCTTACACACATTCCCATTCCCCCCTCTCTCTCCCTCTCCCACTCCCTCTCCCACTACCTACTCTCTCTCTCCCATCCCCTAATCTCTCTCTCTCCCCTCTCCAATCTCCCACTCTCTCTCTCTCTCTCTCTTTCACACACACCACACACTCCCATTCTCCCTCTCTCTCTCCTCTCTCATCCCCTACTCTCTAGATCTCTCACACACACTCCCATTCCCCCTCTCTCTCCCTCTACCACTCCCTATTTCACTGCCTATTGTCTCTCTCTCACCCTCTCCCTCTCTACTCTCTCCCTTATCCCCTACTCTCTCTCTCTCTTCCCTCTCCCATCCCCTACTTTCTCTCTCTAGCACCCCTACTCTCTCTCACACTCTCTCCCATGCCCTACTCTCTCTCTCTCTCTCACACACACTCACATCCTTCTCTCTCTCCCTCTCCCCCTCTCTCTCTCCCTCTCCCACTACCTAATCTCTCTCCCACCCCTACTCACTTTCTCACACTTCCTCTCTCTCCCATCCCCTACTATCAATCTCTCTCCCCCATCTTGTATTCTCTCTTTGCCACCCCTACTCTCTCTCTCACACTTCCTTTCTCTCCCATCCCATACTCTCTCTACCACCCCTACTCTCTCTCTCACTTCCTCTCTCTCCCATCCCCTACTCTCTCTCTCTCTCCCCTCTCCCATCCCCTACTTTCTCTCTATCTCTCTCTCTCACTCACACATAGCCATCCCCCCCTTTCTCTTTCTCTTTCTTTGCATTTCTTCTTGCTTCTCTATGCACAAATTAGGTCTCAATAGTGTGCGCACACTATAGTGTGCACCCACTATTGAGACCCAAATTCAAAAGCTTTAAATAGTGTGTGTATGTTATAGAGCGCACGTGCTATAAGGCATATGCACTATTCAAAGCTTTGCATTAAAACCAAGCCCAAGGCTTGGTTTTTCCTTGGAGATCCAACCCAGAGGTTTAGAGTTTATAAATAGGTCTGAGACATGTTTTGTTGCAAACATACAAAAAATGATTAATTTTTCTTGTTTCTTCTCCTTCAGGATTTCTCGTGGTTGGGCATCGATAATATTAGGTTACATGACATTGTAGGTCTCTGTGTTAGCTATATAACCATATAATTTATTTTTAATTTGAACTATTTCAAGCCTTTCATCTATAATTTCTTTTGAATGTATGTCCATTTTTTGTCAAAAACCACCATGTACTAATTGGGCTGTAGATTTTAGCTCGTTCATTGAATTTTGCAACAACTTGGTTTTTTAGAAACTAAACTCCATTCTCCACACTTTGAAAAAAAAAAATTGATTTTAGATTAGTTTTCAATTATTTCTAGGGGGAGCACACAGATATTTCATGTTTTTGGGATGTGTCTAGTTAAAAAATTCATTAAAAAAAAAACCATTATAAAATTACCCAAAAAATATGGGATAAACTACATAGTGTTAAGTAACTTTTGACTAGAGCAATTAAATAATTTTTTAAAAAAAATTAAAATTTTAGGGAGGCCACACTTTGTACTGTGTTATTTTTTTTTGGAATAAACAATACCACTTTTTGTGGCCCCCTTTTTTGAGGACTTAAAACTAAAGCATTTTGGAAAAAAATTAGTAGTTTAGAAACTAGATTCAAAGGACTTGACTTTATTTTTTGTCATATCTTAAAATTTTGAGCATAACTATCTTCAAATTCTTGTTGAAGTTCAGAAATTGCTAATTTCAGGAAAAAGGTGTCCACTTATACCCCCCTTTTGGCACCACAACTTGGCGCACTTACCCCTGTAGGAGCTCTATTTTTGGCCAAACTTGTGAAGCCTCATAAAATGATTAGAGATTCTCTAGAAAAATAATACATATAAAGAGGAAATGATGATAAATGTACATTTTTTCAACAAGATTCAAATTAAGAAAGGAGATTGAAGGATACAAAAACTTTTGTGCGTGCCAGTTTGTGACCTATGTATTGGTCCCTTCAAATTGAAGCATAAAGTTCTAGGTAAAAATATAAAACCAAAATAATTTTATTACAAATCCTAAGGTTAATATTTACATTTTAAAGCTCATGTAATGCCATTTGTTAACCATTACCAATGATGGAAAAAAGAACGGGGGTTCCACAACGATTTGAAAACTAAACCAAATTGATTCAAACCTTGGGCTATACTAATGAATGCCATAAATTTTTTATCTTGCACTACATGGAAATAAACCATTGAAAATTGGTTTTAAATTGGAGAATAAGTCAAAAACTCCCACTAAGAAAGTAAGGTGCAAAAAGGTTGCTTATAACAAATTGATAGGAGAATATACAAATAAGATTGCATCTTGAAATGTAGGTTTGGGACACATGGTTTTAGCTCAAGTTTTCCCCAGCCTAAAACTCTTCATGATCTATGCCAAACTCTTTGATGAAAGTAGAAGATAAATTTTTAATTAGAGAAACCAAAAGGAAATTTAATCCATTAATGAGAATAAATTTAAAAGTATTTAGGGATTGGGGCCTCAAGATACAAACTCAAAAGTACAAACTGGCCTAGATAAACTTGTAGAGGCAAATGAAAGAGTTGATGAAGCCAAGAAAAATGGATTTATCAGAGTTATAAAAATAGATAGTAGAAAATTGGAACAAAATCATAACCCACCTTATTATTTTGACACTTTTGTGGAATGGGCTAAGGAGAGTATTGTCTTCTAAAATTTTGCCTCGATTTGGATAGTGATAGAGAGTTGGGTGTAAGCCTTCTTCAAATGTTATTTGAAACACATTGTATTGATGAGCCAATCAGATATAATTTTGTGGATCACATTTTTTAGTTGATGTGCACACAATTTTTAATGATTGAAGAAGGTTCCTCAAATATATTTAGGTTCACATCCTACTTGTGTCATCTTCTTCTAGCAAAATATTGAGCAACATTTGAAACCAACAAGCTTCAAATTTAGGTGTATAAGAATGACTACGAATAGAACAATGGATCTAATATATAAATGGGCACCTAAGATGAGGATACATGATAAGAGAGGGAACTACAACCATTTTGTAGACTTCTCTTTGGCACCAATTTATCATGAAAATACAAGCAACCCAATGCATAGATTACCTATTTCTTGTTGAGATTGCATTCAACATAGATCTCAAATATAGTTGGTGGATTGGTTCCTTGTGGAAGAATTTATTGTATTAAGATTTTATGGATCAGATATAAATCCATACAAACTTCCAATACATGTGATAGAGATGATTTTGCATTGGAGTATGTATGACAAATGGAGAGTACAAATGAGTTCTTCTATGGAAAATAAAAGAAGAGTATATTTCCTTCCATATCTTTCTCATTTGGATGGTTCACATTTGAAATTAATGCATTCAATGTGAAAATAAAAATTATGCATCCAAATATAAATATGAAAAAAATAATTCATAAAACAACTAGAAAATAGAGATTCCTACGATGAGGTCAAAAAAGTGATAGAGGAAATCATTGTTCAACAAAATGTTTCAATAGATCAATTATCATTACAAATAATGGCATTGCACTCATAGGCTCAAGGAACAACATAGTAGGCCAAAAAAAATCTAAAAGAAAATAAGAGGTTTGACAGGAAGAATAAAGGTCATCTCAAAGATGTAGGTTGCAATAATGATGAGGATGAGGTTGTAGATGAGTAAAATTCCATACCTACGATATTCTCTACAAAAAATTGAATAAGGACTTGAAGAAAACATATATGAAAGGGCCTACAATTATAGAAAATTTGATTTTTCAAGTATTGGTGGTCTAGGTCCCAAAGGAGAGGAAATTTTCATTCTAATTAACACCCCCCCCCCAAAAAAAATAGTAAAACATGGTCAAAAACCAATAATTGGAGGTGAAACGTTAGATTCCTTAAAGAAAGGTAATACTCATAGCTTTGGATCTCCATTTGTCAAACCTTCAATTAGTTGTTTTGTATAGGTAAAGTGCCACTAACACTAGTGGGAATCTAGGGTTGTTGTTCCCACTATTGTTCAAACAAGTAATAGTTCCATAAGGGGTGGTGGAATGGGTAGCAATAGTGGTTCTCCTAAAGAAGTACAACAATAATAAATCTCTCACAATAGGCCATTAATAGTATATACTATATAGAATACTTGTGATCAAGGAATTGTGAATAAGAAAAAAATTATGACTATAGTGGCCAATTCAAATCCAAATGTATAAATTACCACTTCAAATCTATTAAATCTAGCTTTAGAATAAACCCCACTAAAGAGCTAAAAAAATCCACATGATAATCCTATGAATGCATTGGTTACAACCACCAACATAAGTAGAGGAACATACATTCATGCAAGTTCTAGGTTTCCTTTCAAAATTTCAATTGTGTCAACAACCCTAGATTTCCAATACAGTGCTTTTGTTGATAATGTTAGGCAAATGAAAAAAGTGAATAAAGAAAATATGAAGTTAATAAAGAGGGATGCATTTACTATGGCTAATGAGGAACAAATTGCTTCCAATAGAGTTATTCCACTGTGTGACCCAACCAAAGATATGATGGAGTAAATGGTTGTTCTGCCCCCAACTAATAATCAAAATCTACCTTAGAGTAAGATAGATCCCACTCAAATTCATGTTAGCACCTTTCAAGTGGATTTTTCCAAAATTAATAATGTGGTTAAAATTGGTGTGTCAAAAAAGGACCAACCAAATTCTACACTCAATAATACTCAAAATGGAGAGAGAAAAAAGAAGGCTTGAGAAAAAGAAGAAGTTAAATGCAGATGTGGAAAGTGAGAAAGAAAAAAGGAAAGCATCAGAAAAAAAAAAAAAAACACATAATGACTTACAGAAGAGGATTCAAGAATCTTCCTCTCCATCAACAATTATAGAGCATGACCAGATGGAAGCAAAATTGAATGAACTGAAGAAAAGATTGGATGAACACAATATGAAAATTGACAATGAAAAAGCCATTAGAAATAAATTAAAGAAGTAGTTGGAGGTATAGAAGGTACAGATTAAAAATTGGGAAGAAAGAGTGGAGGAAGACATAAAAAGTGTTGAAACGATAAAACTTGAGTTGTAGAAAGCTATAAAACAGATTAAAACTACTGGGGAAAAAACAACAAAAATATTGTACGTATAGTGAGGTATACAAAAGAAAAATTTGTGGGGCCAAATAATGTAGAGGAATGAGGAGTTGTGCAATTTTTTTCAACTGAATAATAGGGTGATAGTAAAGTATGAGTAGCTGAATAAATATATAGCTAAAAACATAGAAGTTTCTTGAAGAGAGAAAATTCAGAAACAATTTTTGTAAGCAATCTACAAAGCCAATGAAAAGTATTTGGCATCGAAGGAAATTGACAACTAAATTTATGCTTGAGTAAACATATAATTTATCATTCAAAAATATGTGAAACTATGGGAAGCAATGGATTACTAGTCAAGGATGAAAATAGGTGAGGAAGTAGAATCGAAAGGCACATATTTTAGTAGATCTTGGTTTTTTTATAGTGTTGATTCAAAGAATCATTACATTGGAAATGTTTCTTTCCAAAAGAAGATGGAGGAAAAAATGATGGTTGATGTGATCCACTTTCCTCACAACACAAGCAAGGAGACATTTTTGAATAGCATTGAACCATTAGTAACCTTGAATGCAACATTGAATAAAACTTTGGTGTCAGATTGTTCTTAGAAAAATGAATTGCTGAGAAATTTGAAATACATTACAATAGATTACAACTCCATGAAATTCAGAGTGGACTACTATAGAGGATCTGAAAAAGGTTATTTAATTTTTCATAATATGTTAACTTGTTTTTATGGAGGGAATAAAAATTACACTTTGTGGATAGTATTATCTCAATCTTATTATTGTATGGGTTTTGAGGCCCCTTCAAAACCTATTTTTATAATAAATTAAATAAACATTTAAAAAAATTTAGCAGATTTCCACAATCCATGAATTTAGTTTTACATTATTGTAGAATTTAATTTAAACTTTTGCTATAAATATACAGATCTAAGAGCACATTGACTTTCAATTCCAATTAATGAAAAGTACAAGAAGTTATATAAAGTTATGACACAAGGATATTGAAACTAAAAAGATGTGTGTATACACATGTATATGTAACTCGTTATTTTCAGAACAATAATTATATGCCCAACTACAAAAGGAGCTTTTGATTTGTAATCTTCTAACCTTGAAGCAGATCTTGTCCAAGTCTTATGCCTAGGAAATTGATTGATTTGTGTTATATATGATAACTCTTATATTCATGAAGAAAAAAGTGCACAATCTTGCAAAACTTGAGCATCCAATACTCAATGGAATAAAGTTTTTCCAACATAGAATTCAACACTCCAATATTTATAACACAATAATTATCATATCCCCTTGTGTGATTAACTTCTATATAAAAATTAATCCTCCAAGACGAAAACTTCCACAAGTCACCTTCTGGTATCAAAATAGGAGGAATATGCTTTGGTCAATCTACATAAAACTTCACTAACTGAATTAACTTTTCATAAAATAATATATGATTGTTTAGAATAATGCATAACGCATCAAGTTTCTTAACAATTTTCAAAATAGAATGCTAACTAACATCATCCAAATTTGGATGTTTGAGTAACATTTGTAAAGATTTCATTGGACAAGACCATTTTTTTAAAGAATCTCAATTTGTGTGTTTTCCTTAAATGAATCTCATTCCTTGTACTATTTAATTCTTTTTAATTATCTCAAACAAATTTAGCAATGTTAAAGATGCAGGTTATCCTATGGTCATGAAGATTTGTAGTCAAAATTGATGATTCATCTATCACCAATAGGTTATCCTCCAACATTAGTTCTTCATCACTAACTCTTTTGTTTTCCTCTTCTACCAAATTATTGATTCTCTCTTCATCATTATTTTAACTTTTCTCAACCACTTTGTTCTTTTTCATCTCATCTTCCAACCTTGTTTCTTCATCCTTGAGCTTCTTTGTCTCCTATGTCAAGTTATTATTCTTTACTACCAAATCTCTATCTCTCTTTTCTACAACATTATTGAAAATATTCTTAGTCACTTTTCTCCTCTTGATATCAAAATGCAACCTTTCTATTTCATCCTTGAGCACCTTTATCTCCTGAAGTGAACTTGAATCATTTGATGCTGGTCAATGGGAAGTCATACAAAGGGCCTATTTGGTTCGTGGGAGATGATGAAAATTGGATTTTTCATAATCCATATTTGAAAAATTTTGCATTTATTTATAAATTGGAAAAATGGAATTAGAATACCAGAGTTTTAATTTTTTCTCAAAACCAAGTTATTAGATTTCCCACTAGCAACTAGGAATTGAAAATCAAAACCTGGTTATGCTTTTTGAGGAGTGTAAAAAAAATAGATTGGACTATTTTTGGAATGTACCTTCAACTCCAGTCTTACACATAAAAATGTATCTTTCCACTCATCTTCCAAGTGAAACAAATAGTATACATAAAATCCCAAAAATAGGAATGAAGATTTGCAAAACCTTGATTTGGCTAAATTGAGATTTTTAGAAATCTCAATTTCTACAACTTCATGAACCAAATAGACCCTAATAGAAGTTGAATTAGGTTATGAAAAATGTAGGAGTGACACCAATTTATTATACTCTTGTTGAAATTTTTCATTTTTAAGTCTTAAATTACACATCTCTTCTAGAATCTTAATATCTTCTGGAGAATTCATTGTCTCTTTTGCTAAGAGCATTGCACAACAACCAACAAGCCTCACTTACATAGAAATAAAGTTACCAATAAGATCTACTACCATCTTCTTAATCTGGGCCTTCTAAATTTTTCCATCATGAAATATTGATAATATTGCCAACACTTGATACCAAGGCTTTTATAGGACCCAAAATATAACTCCTAAGCTTTCTCTTCAGTTGATATGGCTAAAAATTCTATATATTTCCTTCTTATGGTATCCAATACAATTTCAGAAGAGAGGTCCCATCCTTCAAGTAATAAAAAACCACTATTTTTCACAAATTTCCTTGCCTCCTCAAGGGTCATCTCAAATATGAAACAATTAACCTCCTCTTAAACTTTAGCTATAAATGTATCAGTATCGTTGTGTACTAGAATCCATGATCCCAACCTCTCTCTGTTAATATTGGAAAATTGCTCCCTTTTTCTATATAGGATGAAGTTCCTAAACTTTAAGGACTGCAAAAACTTATTGTCTAAGACAAGTGTAGATCATGTCAATGATCTAATGTCATCTCCTACATATAGTCTTCTAAAATATATTATAATTTGTTCCTCAATTTCAATCTATACCACTTTGTATGCTAGGTCAGTCTTTTTGGTGTTTTCTTCTACCATCTATATCCTCGCTTGAACTTCAAAATTAGAAGAAGTGTTTCTAACTAAGTCCTCAAAATTATCAGAATCATGATCTAAGGCCACCAACAAACCTAGTCTTGATTCCATGAATAATTTTTTCTGGATCAAAATATTTGAATTTTGCAAAAATCATCTTTTATGGAAATAACTTGGAATATAAAAAGTCTAATCTTCCTATTCTAGATATCTCAAAATCACAAAAAAATATTGTTTTTTGGAACAAGAATCCCTTCTTTAACTTATTTTTTCTTAAATTAAGCTCATCACACACATTCAATTTCCAAATGATTTCAAAGAAAGAAATTCTATGTGGAAAGTATCTAGGAAATATAGGGGGCTTAATTGTTGCACCATAAACTCTAATGATAGTGTGCTCTATCTAGAGAAACTAGTCTCCCCAGTTTTGGTTAATTCTTAAGATGGGATCTAGTTCAAGAGGCCTCAAAAATCTCCTCACCTTGTCTAATAACCTCTAATTTAATCGGTGCCCCAAATTTTGTAGAATAAATTTGACAAGTATTCCTCAAAAATGGCATAAATGGAATTGATATAGTGCATATCCCATAAATACATCCATTCTTGAATAGACAATCTCTGATCTTGTTCATCTACATTTTTAAAATTTAGCTCTTAGCTCTAAGGACAAGGATAAACCTTTATTGCACCATATAGAAGAATGTGGTAAAATAATGAATACTACCTATATCAAATGATGGGGCTACCCTTTTGAATATGAACTAGGGCTTCATGAATAACATTATAAATGAAGAACAAAAAGTCAAAGAATGTGTTTCTATACGTATGTTGGATTTTGAAAACCAACATAATAAGATGCACATGCATAATTGACTGTACATTGATCCCCAACACTTGAAAAAGTGCAAAATATGTGTATAAGAAGTAATCCTCAAAAATTCCACAATCAAAGGGGTTAACATCAGTTTTTCATAATGCGATAGGCTTCATGTCGTGCATCAACTTTCTATAAAATGGAATTTATTTAACCTTGAAGCTACATTTTTCCATATTGTATTACTTCTATGGAGATACAAGATCAATAGGCACATGGGCATTATGGGTTAGATTAAATATTCCAGAAATCAATTCTAGTTGAACCTGGCAAAAAAAACACCATTCTTTATGGAGACATACCTACTATTTAGATTATAGCTTTTTTACACAACTCTAATTAAGTCAATATTTAAGAAAATATTTGGGATGAAGAGCTTCCCAAATCTAATCTCCATGCATTTTTTAGTAGAATATAAGCACTACTATTTTTGTAGAAGTACACGAACAAATCCCTTTGGTAAATGGGGTGTTAGGATCTCTATAAGACAATACCTTGTCCACAACTATTTCATATAGAATATCTTTACCCTTTATATTTTTAGCCCTTTTCAAAGAACTGGGCAATTAAGAAATAATAGCCTCATCCAGGCACCTCTTACTATGAGTTGAACCTTTTTTGGATTTCTGCTAGTACTCATGTTGAAATAATTATTCCATAACAATTTTTATGATCTAAAATTTATGTTCTCAAATTTTAGTAATCAGATTACTTTTTTTATAGCACTAGAACCTGCTTTAATAGTTAGATAACCCTTTCAAGGATCGAGGCAATTCAATAGAAAAATGGGGAAAAAATAAAAAACTTACTTTAATTTATATTGGTAACCTAAGTTCTCACTCGAAAAATATCTCCTTAAAGCTAAAATCCTTCTTGTTTTGTTAGATATTGATATTTCCACCTTTGAAATACACAAATTCATCAACTAGGGGTCTTTTATCTTCATAGATATTAAAGTAATAATGAATTGGCCAAGTGCGTGTAATAAGAAAACATGTGGAAATGTGCGGAGCAAGTTTACAACATAATGATAAAAAACCCTACACTATAATTTTGAACTTGAATTTTTGATATTCATAAGTTGAGAAGATTTTCAGTAGTGTTAAATTGATTATTTCTAAATAAAAAAATGAAACACTTGGCATTCTTCCACATAATTGCATATTAGAGGTAGGACCCACAATAACAAAGAAGTAATATTTAATTTAACCACCATAATTTGGAGGTAAGCTCATCTCTCAAAAAATAAAAAATATTAAAATAGTGGCAAAATATTTTTTACAATAGTCAGAGGGAGGTTTTTGCCAAGTGGAAACCTATGGCTTTGTGGAAATTTGGTGGTTGGTCCATCTTTCACAATATGTGATATTATAAATTATTAAAATGATTTCAAATTTTGTTAATTTTTAAGAACACAGACCCACAAAGTTTTGTACCAAGCTACAAGCTATGGCTTCATCGCAATTGTTAATTTAAATCTTAAAAAAATATTTTAAATGATTCTACAAATTCACAAAAAAATATACCCAATCAGATGGAGAAAAAAACTTAATTACAAATGAATTGTGGAGATCTAATAATGTTACCAAAGTATACAATGAAAGATGGAGCACAATAGATGATTATTTGAACATGACAAAATGATTTATAGTTCATGAGTTACTTTACTATAGAAAAAATCAAAATATTAAATACTTGATAATAAAACTCAAGAGTTAACTTGACACTATTGACCCAAATCCAATTTCTAACCATCTCATTGAACAACACTATAGTTTCTTCTTCATCCTGACCTTCAAGTTTAACTTGTTTCATTGAGTTCAATGCAACTAGGCCACCAAAACTTGATCCAATTTTCCATGTGTTATCATTATTCTTTGAAATATTGCCTAATCCTCTCCTTTCAAATATGGAAGTCTAGTGTACTAGTGCCCAATCATAAGGAAATGTTTTGACACTATACCGATATATATAAAGCCTTAAACAAACTTCCAAGTTTTTTCCAAGTCTATTTCTTGTCTTTGATTTCAAGAAATGTAATCCACCAAAAACTCTATCATCCTCAATAGAACCTAGTATCATCATTTGACACAAGTTAGCAAGTTTGAAGTATTCTAAAATTTATTTCTACAACATTGGGCTCTAAATTATTCTTTCCCATCATCATGTTATTGAGCATGGTTCATAGGGTTTAACTATAACCTTAACCTCATCATATATTATTACTGCAAAATGGGTTGATTATTGAACAATCTTGGCTCTACTTATCATTCCTTCTACTTTTTTCCATCAACTTTGAACTTGGCATTGTCAATTCTAGTTTCCTGCTATGAAAATATTTTACATCTAAAACTCTTCAAAAACAAGGATACATAATAGACATGGCCTCTAGAATTTTCTCCCTAGGGAACCAATTTATAATCTTTGTTGAAACATATTTTGCAATTTTCTATAAATTAGTCCTCACGGACATCACAATATCATTGAAATCTGCCAATGTTACAAGTTCAATTCTCATTCTAGTAGTCCACACGATAGAAGATACACCATTGTAGTACATTGGTATGTTCTTATCATGAACAAAGATACATAACTCCCCAAAATCATAAAACCTTAAAATATTATTAGTGTGACTCAAATGTATTTTGTTTCCATTGACTAAATTTTTTATCATTGAATGGAGAATCCCTTATATATTCCTTATCAATAGCCATAATAGTTTTTCTATGATGTAGAGTGTATTATTTTATATACATAGATGTCTCTTGGGATTTTTTAACAAGCAAGTTCATCTTGTTCAAAACTAGGGGAATATCATCCAAGGTTCACAATGTCTCAACATCAATTAACCTATGTGGAAGATAACAACATTAGGCCAGTTCCTTAGTTGTATTTTGATTCTCATGAGCTTGGTCATTAACACCTTTTTCATTATTTGATTTCTTATTGCAAGCCTCTACATTTATGTCCATTAGTCCAATAAGGGATTTATATTATGAGAAAATTCATTGAGGGGTCCACAAATGGAAACCCATCTAGTCTCAACATGCTTAAGAAGTTTATTCCCATTAGTCATTGCCTCAAAAAAAAATGAAATTCTAAAAAAGACTTTGGGACTTTGGTAGAACTATGCATATAGTTCATGAATCATTTGATCAAGTCTAGCTACTTCTTTAAAAGTGTGTGCAATTTTAAATGCTAAGTTAAGTATGTGGGTCATACAGTGAATGAGAAGCATGAGAGGTGCAATTTTCATTTGTAGCTTTGCAGATAGAATCCATATGACCATGCATCACTACAACTCTATCTACTCTAACACACACTACCTTTTGGGCAATTGTAAAGCCATCCATACCAACTATTTCATTTAATGATTTCTTTGCTACATCATACATACTTTGTGATGTAGTGTCCTCCATCTTAACATAGAGAAGATGAGGATGGAGGACATGGTTCTTTGTTGTATACAAATGCATACACATGTAAGAAGTATTATCCACCACTATAACTTCATCTAAAGATAATACAATGGAATTTGACTCCTTTACACTTTCTCATAGATCAATTATTTCCACTTCAGCAAGAGAACTCACCAAATCCCATCCATTTTTTAATGACCAATGATTCATAGGATATCATGATATCTTGGAACACTAAGATATTTTAATAATCCAATAGGGTTAGGATAATTTGTCATGGGACAACACCTTCTCAAAAGATGAAAAAGAGTAGCAAGATGAATAGTTTTTGCCTTATGTGTTCGATCAATTACTCTTTGGAATTGAGATTGAAGTGAACCTACAAGATGTTTTGGTTTTATCTTCTTTTCCTAAATTGCACTATATTCTTGTACATGCTTAGCATGCTTACATTCATCTTTTTATTTCCACATGACTACTGATTGGTCCTTTCCATCAACTTATTATTTCTTATATACTTTGTCAATATTTTTTTCAATTCTAACTAATTTCAATTGCAATTTTACATCCTTTTCAAGTTTCCTTAAATAAATTGTGCACTTACATTTAATTGGAGCTTGTTTGTGTTTGGACTCATCACTAGAACTATGAATGTGAACATGGAGGTCCAATTAAATTGAAATCACCTTGCCAAGTCACACTCATGACCTATCTTTGATTTTCATTTCTTTCCACTCCTTTGTGTACTACCAACAGTATCTATGGTATTCTGAGCAACACGATCATCAATACTTATAGTTACAACATCTTTGGAATTTGCACTAGTACCACTACCAACATTTGAGAAATTATCAATAACACCATCTTCTATGGCTCTGTCAACAACAACATCACTGTCATTTACACCAACATCTATGGAATTCTTAGCAACAACATCACTAGTATTTTAAGCAATTTTTGCTTTATGTTTCCCATTTTCCTCCTATTTTTTGCATTGCCAACAATATCTTTAACAACCCTATCAACTAGTGCAACATCACAACCATTTATGCCAATGCCACCAACACTAACATCAACAATATCAATATCAATGAGATTTCTAGAAGTAATAGCTTCACCAGTTGGAACAATCTATATGACAGAGGCATCTTTCAGTAAAGGTGTTGAGAAACATGTTGTAGGTTTCTTTGATAGGCCCTAGAAGTATGACTTTATATTTTTCCTTTCTTTGGACAACTTTTTATTTAGACATAAATCATAGGAGTCTAGGAACTTTTAGGAGCCTTGCTGGTAGACATTTGTTACTAAACAACTACAAATAGGAATATGATACCTATGAAATAAAGAAGCATATAAAATAAAAATGCAAGCAAGAATATGATACCTACAAAATAAATAAAAAACTTATAAAAATAGTGAAGATCTTATATAAATACATTTTAATTATGATACATGACATTGAAAAAAATAACATATTAAAATGGAAAAATAAACTAAGTCATTAAAGGTATCAAATCAAAATGGCTTTGTCCTACTAGCTAAAATGGAAAATAATAATAAAAATAGATGGTTTGATATTCAATGTTCTATCTAGATGTGTCTAGACATGTGGAAAAAAATTGTTAAGCCATTGCTTACAAAACTATTTGAATATAAACTTCTTTTTCACAAGTGACATAGCAACAAATTACCAGCCACCATGAGCCCTCAAAGAAAATGTGCTAACCATTTGCAAGCTCTCATGCAAGATAGTGACAAGGAAAAGGTTTGACCCCTAACCATCTAGTCATTGGCTAACAACTTATGCATATTAACAACAAATAAACTTGAGACCTACCACTAAGCATCAATTAAGACTAATAACTCAGATGAATTGCATAGTTTAAAGGAAAAAACACTTCCAAAGCCAACAACCATAGAAATCAAAACAATGAAAAATAAGTGACTTAATATTTTTTAGATCTACGATCTTGTGACCATAGCCAGAAACTTCAAATGTTACCCTGAGAAGTTATGCTCACAGTTAACATAGCTTCAAGACCTTTTATTACTTTGACTCATAAACTGCTGAGAAGTCAAGTAGTAGTTATTATTTTAATCTTTGTAACTTGAGAACACCTCGAGTGGTTAAACACTTAACTTTGGTGAAGTCATGCTTAGTAACATTCTTAAATTTGTGGCATTCCCTTCATTATGACATGTAACTACTATGAGGTCATAACAATTGTTATATATTTTCAACATACCTTTGTAACCACACAGTTAACACTAACAAATCGAATGACTTTCACAATTAAAAGGAAACTTTTGCAAAAGCACTCATGTGATTGCTAGAAAAATGACTCAGTATCTTTTTGACTTGCAATCTTGCGCCTAACCATAAAATAATGCTCACTAACTCACAAGCCTGAGAAATAAACATTAAATATAAACCTTGGATTTAATTAGGCATTCATTTTGAAATCATTTCAAAAAATGGAAAATGATAAAAATCATTGTTAATATATTATAGACAATCATGGTCACCTACCATAAAATTTTCACAATGATAGGGTTTGTTAGTGAATCAGCATCTAAAGATTTCCTCATGGACTAAAATGTGTAAAATCTCTAACCTGTAAAGCCATAGTGAAATGATTATATAAGAATATCCTTTGTCACTTACACATTTTCATAGTCACAGATTGTAAGCAAAGGAAACATTGGAAAATTAAAAATTAATAAAAATCTGAAACACACACTAACATCAATCTTATGTTATTTCTATGTCTCACCTACTTTCAATTTTTCATAGTAACAACATCCCTTGATGGATTCAAACAAGTTGTAACTACTAAAATGGTGAACTGTAATACATCACCTTCTTGTGCATTTATAATATCATTTTTTTTTCACAAATTGAGTGCTATTCCACAAATGGGAGATTGATGTAGAGAGAAGGGTGGTGGTATTCAAACCATAATGAGAGTTACAAATTCCAAAGGTTTAGGTACTTGGGCTTATCCAAAAACCTTAAATTCTTCAAAAGATTGACTTATCAAGGCTTCACACAATACTCCAAAATGGAGGATTTTGTTTCCTACACCTTTAATGGCTTAAATTCAAGAGTTCTATGACTCTCACTCAATTCCCATGCTCCATGTTACCAAAGTTTCCACAAACTCTTTCTCTTTACTAAGAACAACCAAAAATACTTTTAATCCCCCCAAAATGATCTAATTTAACCTTTGGACAAACAACAACCTCTCATACCCTTTTGATTCATTAACTCAACCTTAGAAAGCAAATAAAACAAAATACACCACCTTGCTGCCCTTTGGATAGACCTGTGGAAAATTGTAATAAATTTTTAACCAGACCAAATTTCTTCAATCTATTTAGTGAGTTTTGGCATAATTAGGTTATATTAATTCTATCCAAAGCACATCAAAATCAAATAGTTCAATTCCAAGATATTGCCCCCGCATTAGACTGCATTTTCTACAACTTCATTTTTGAACTTTTACCCTTTCTCCAAACTGTGATCACTCTTATTCCACACAAATCTACATATGCATGGTTAGTAGCATGTAATACATGTTAATAATTGTAATTCCATGAATTAGGCCTTATATTATTCATGGAATGACTTCAATTTATCTAAAACTCTACTGTAATAACAAGTTTAAAACAAGAACAACTGGTAAACAACACTGGCACAACACTGACTTGACACAATATGAATTTCATTAATTAGGAACTAGAATATATATGGAAACTCTTATCAAATCATATGTCTCTCCAATCAATCAATACAAACTTCAAAAAAATGACAAAAATTGCATAGATTTAGAGTTTTTATTTTTTACTGTTGCAGACCTACATACACCAGTCTCCCTTCTCTATCGTAATAGAGATTTTACATATGAATATATAACTCCTCTAATAACCAATTCAGCCAACTATCATCATTGGTTTGATAGGTTGAGTTTTAAAATAATGCCAAACTAATAGTACCCTCTTAACTTCATAAAATAACCATTATGATTTGAATATTTGAATCACAAAATGGCTTTTATTTGAATATTCAATACTTTTCTAAATGATTCTTAATATCCTAGGCCTATCTTATGCCTAATATAGACTTCTAAAACATTATTTGAGACTCAATTTATTGAATTCTACTAAACCCATTAATTGGATTTCTTATTATTATTAAATTCTCTAAACTCCAAATATTCCTACTTAACCCAAGGACTCTATTGGGGTCCCCCTTACAAAGAAAAAATTGATCCATTTAGGACTTTTAACCATTTCTAGGAATCAAAATCCATTATAGGCTTTAGTACTTCCCAATAGATTTGAAAACCCTATTTATGTATATCATCCCTCTGATTTCCTTTGGATGACTTTGAGGCTCTCTTTATCTCTGACTTTGAACTAAATGCTTGAGGTGCTCCTACACTAGAGATTGAAATTTGGCAAAAAAGGAAGGACGAGGGTGGTGGTGTCTATTTTGAAGGAAATTTGGAAATAGCATTAACATTCAATAGTGGTGGGAGGTGATTTTTGTACAATGGCCATGACCTAAGAAACAAAGAAATTTAATGTTCTTGGTGAATGTGCCAATAAATAATGTGTAGATATTGGCGAATGTAATCAATGTTAGTCACTTGATTTCTTGAATTCATCCAAAAAATATGGGTAAAATTACTCCTTATAGAAATAAAAACCATTGCTAAGATGGTGGAGAAAAACATAAGGTGAGTTGACCATTTCCAATAAAATGTGGTGAATAACCAGTACCACCAGATATAACTGTTCACCAATTTATCGACATGATAGATATCTGCAACTTTCAAATTGGTAAAAATTTTCCACTAAAAATACTATTGGTTTAGTGACCAGTGGATAACATGTGTATCATTAAAAAATTCTAATATTTTAGAGTTATTCTCTTTGTATTCTTATTTTACAAAAAGAGAGGTGAAGAAATACTAAGAATTAAATTTAAATGTAGGGCGATGTATCACATTTCAAATTATTTAAAGTATTTTAGATTTCATACAAGATAATGAGAAATTATTCAAAACTGCAAAAAATTGAGCATAGAACACCATTATCTCTTTATTGTTGGAATGGGAACAAAATGAATAATTTTACCAAACACGTGTCATAATATTCAAATCTCTTGGTGAGTGTATCTATTAAATCCATTTAGAAAATGCAAATATTTAAAAGCACGACACTAGAGCTTAACTACTATGTTTGAATTAACAAGACATGATATGACTATAACCCTTTAATGTCAAGGGAAAGTGGAAGATTAAAAGACACAATCCAACAACATATAGAAAAAATTAATTGTGCTAGAGGGCGTAATATGTACTCAACTTGAATAACATTAGGACCATGTGATCTTATCCCATGTCATTTATCAATTCCTTTACCTAATCTTCATTGATGAGTGTTCTATATAAAAGGAAAAGTGAAGGGAACCCTAATTGAAAAAATATTTCTAATTGGACCTTTATTTACAAGATTAAGTACTCAAGATTCTTAAGTCACTATATAGCATTTAAGATAGTCACACTACACTTGATTAATTTTCTAGCCCTATTGACCACCGACCCCTATTGATAATTCCCACATCTACCAATATTCTTTCATCTCTTAAAATCAACTTTTCAATAAGTGCACCTTCCTTATACCCTTAGGGAAATCCTTTGCAATGTTTTACATCTACTACAAAATTTACCTTTGTGAATTTGCTATGAACATGAAGGTTGGTACCAAAGCCATTATAGAGACTCCAATTTCATCCTAGCATGAGGTGTATAACTCTTTAATAATTAGGATACAATTGGGTTATGGAGTTGAATTAGTCATAGATGGTTGTAATTATTGTATCTATAAGTTTTCATCATTGATATATCTGCTAACAACTTGTTAATCTCTATTGAGGAATTAGAGGTTTTTTTACAGTACTTCACTAACTCTTTATGCCTAGTCTACAAAGTAGACTCTAATACCCACCTAATCCATTGTTGAACATATATCACATAATAGGCTATTTATAGATCCCTTTGGAACTAAGCCTCTTTATCTTGTATCTCATATTGAGTTATCTCATACAAGAACACAATGGAGACAAGATCCTTTTCAATTTTATGTAATCTATTGTGTAGTAATGTTTCCACTACTTTTATTTATTTTTTATTCTCTTCCCTCCTAACCTCAAGCCTCAATCACCTATTATGCAAGTTCTTTTCTTTCGATCTCTTCTACTTGGGATGACCTTTTTTTTGTATCATCTAAAGGGGCTCTTTAAATTTGCACTTTAGTATCTAGTTTTGACTTCAAATTTTTATTTTCTTCATTTATCTTCATCAAAGATATATCCAAATAAACTAGAGATTATAAGTTATCTTTTTCTTTTCATCTTGTATGGTGAAAAATGTTCCTCCTAAACTTTCTTAAAAAGGCATTAGTTATCTACTTTAGTTTTCTTTTATGGTAAAAAACAAGTTTTTAAAGGGACCCAAAAGCCATTATTAAAAGAAGGGGAAAATGAGAACCCCCCATCAAGCCAAAAGCTATCACAAAATTGCATTGCATATCTAGTAGCCCAAATCAAACCAAAGAAAGAGTATCAAAGATTGCACCATGCAAGACCAAAAGGAAAAAGATGGTAAATAAAACAAGCACAAAGCCCAAACTCTCCTAGAGGGTTTTGCAAATTGGATCCCACAACCTACCAATACAAAAGGACAAACTAAATTTTTTATTTACCTCCCTTCTTTTGGGAGTGTAGAGTCATATTGAAGTGAGGACGGGAATTCTCACAATTCTTTTCAATAACTAGGATCCAACCCTCCTCAGCTATTGTATCTTTATTATGCTAAGAATGAGAATCCTTAATAGAATATCTAGAACACAACATAGATCCAACATAGGGATGAGATCCTATGATAGAGCCAACACAATTATCACAATCCAATTTCTTTTTGGATAGGTCTAGTGACATAAATCTCTAGTGAAGCCTCATACATTTTTTCTTGGACACTTTCAGCAACAACAACCTCAACAACATGATTATGGACAAACCCAACAAAATAAATATTTCATTGTTTAACCACAATAGACCTAAACTTATCCACCACCATGGCCTTAAGTTGTGAACCAATAGGACCATCAAAGCACACAACCATCAACTCTAAACTAGTATCAACAACCACCACCCTTTCCAAGATAGAATTAGCAATAGGAAACTCACCCCCAGCTTGAATAGCTTGCACCTGAATTGATCAAGTGGTTCCTTGTATCCCTTATGTAGTATTCACATCTTTTTGATAGGTATTTTTAATAATGATATAGTTCTCCAACAAGGCTCCCTTCCACCATGAAGAGAGCCTCTTATATTTTACTCTAACAATGTCACACTTAGTCACCACATGACTTGTTTTCAATCATTATCTAATTTAGTTTCTCTAGCTTATAATTAGACATTTCCATGGTGACTCTTGTACCTTGTAATCCTTGTCCTCTAATTTTTGGGAGCTTCTTGAAAAATAAGAAGTCACAACCTTTTTTGATTCCTCCATCAATATAACCTTGTCTTAAGGATGGGACATCCTCAATTTAATCCTAGTTGCATATGTAGTGTAATGTTCTATCTACATTTGTGCTTGAGGTTTTCTCACATTAGGGATTCTTAAAGCCATGGTGAATTGATCTAATATTTTTCACCAAAGAGTGAATTAAGTGTTGGGGTTATAGCCTTAACATCTTTCATCATATTCATCCTTTGAGCTCTTGAAAGTCACACTTTCTTGTTCATACACATGTGCACATGCGCACGTGCGCGCGCGCACACACACACACACACACACACACACACACACACACACACACACAGTAAGTTCTTGAGGTTCCTATTTTCATTTAATCCTGAAGTCATTTTTCTTAGTTAGAATTCATGAAAATAGGTGCCTTGAGAATGATCACTCTTAGTGAGATGTGTGTGTGTGTGTGTGTGTGTGTGTGTGTGTGTGTGTGTGTGTGTGTGTGTATGTATATATACACACATATACATATGTATATATATACATACATATATACATATATATGTGTATATGTGTATACACACACACAAACACACACACATATAAATACACACACACACACACACACACACACACACACACACACACACAGATATAAGCTAGTGGAGTCGCATCATAACAAGAAAAAAATTTCTTAATTTTTTAATTTTTGATAAGGTTAGTATCAAATTATTTATTTATTTTTAAATATTGTTGTATAAAGCTACTATAAAATTATTCTTTAACAATTTCATTTTCAATTCTATATATGGTCTTTAATTTGCATAACTTTAATTTTCTTTTATTTTAAGTACATTGTTACGTAAAATGTTATAGTTATGTAAAATGTTATAGTTAGGAGTAGAGTTATGGTTAGGGTTATAGATAAGGTTAGGTTTAGGGTTACAATTAGAGTTAGAATTATAGTTAGGGTTAGAGTTGTTAGAATTGATTTAGAATAACTAAGAGGGGTGGGGGGGTGAATCAGTTATTCAAGGTCCAGATGTCCCTTTCAAACTTTTCACTAAGTGTGGTGAAACCATTCAATCATTCATTCATCCAAACTTTAACTTATCTAATTAGCAAGTTAATGTAAATCAACATGCAAGTATAACACACAAGAAATCAACACATGACACAGTGATTTACATGGAAACCCAATTTGGGAAAAACCACTAGTAACATGCTACTCAATTCTCACCCTTCTGAAGTGATGCCCTGTAAAAGTCCTACCTTGTTAAAAGTTTACAACACACACACTATTAAATGTGCCAATGTTAGAAGATTTAACCACCTTGTTAGAAGTGGGCTTGGTTAAAGGACTTTAGAACATTCACTTGGAATGCCACCCTATTAAAAGATTTACAAATGGTTGTTAGGCCAACCTAAGTCCATAGGATTTTTAGATCTAATACAATTGCTAGAGAGTATTAGAAAATCTTGACCTGACTACAACATACAACTTATCTTGTAGATCTCAAATCACTTCTCTACTCATACCCTTGCCTAGCCTTCTATCTCTGCAACTCTTAACTGCTTGCCTTATCTTTCAAGATTTGTCTCCTTAAGTCTCCATACTTAATGACCAGTTGAATCATCTCTTCATGACCACTTGTAGAAGCAGAGCCTCTATGCTCTTCCTTCTCCTAGATGTCTCCTTCTTGACACCCTTTCAATCACTTCATAGATTTAACACTTCTGCAACAACAGTACTAGCAACTCTTTTCTTCTTGGTTTATGACTTCTTAAATAGAAGTCTTGGAGTTCCTTTTCCTACTCAATTCATCTTTTCTTAAATTTCAATTTGCATGGATTAGGTAGGATTCATTGCATCTAACCCATATTCTATTTCCTCTAGAAACTTCCTGAATAATCCATTAGAATTCACCCAAAAATAGTTTACATAGGATTCTGTGCCAACAACTCATTATCCTTATCCTCCAACTCATTCACAAAATTCAATGTAACCAATAAGTCATCTTGGATTTGGCGAATCTTCATTATTTGAAATAATGCAATAGCACGGCACTATTGAAATACTAGTGCTCGACACATAGTATGTTACTCGGCATCAACTATATTTTTCCTGATGCTTGGCACCTAAAGATCACTTGGCACCAACTGAAAATTTTTCTAATGCTCAACACCTAATCTTTACTTAGCACTTGAAGATCACTCGACACCAACTGAAAATTTCTATTACTCAACTTCTACTAAGAATTTTCTCAGCTTCAACTTATTTGCTCGGCTTCTTCTGATTTGCTTGGCTTCTTCCTCCAATATGTCTAAGTATGACCATCCTTTATATATTTGAGTATTTTATCAATACACTACTTAACCATTGCCTTAGTTGATCCTTGCACTTCATTACAACATCATAACTCAACATTTCCCTTAGGTGCTCTTGTTGATCAAATCCTCTTCATCAATCAACTAAGTGATAGTGCCTGAATCTTATAAGAAAATATCATTTCTACAAATAGCAAGTTTGAAATCAATGGCAAAACAATGATTGAAAACATTCTTTTACAACAATCTCCCTCTTTGATCTTCAACAACAATGAGCTTTTCAATCAAATTTCCAAAATTCTTCCTCTTTGGCATTTATGGCAAACCAAGCTGATCAACCAGCAAACTAAACTATTCAACCACAAACTAACTAGGTTAGAACAGTAAGTTAAATGCCAAAAGTAAATTGTAACATTACATCTCCTTCTACTATTCTAATTGCTTCATTTCAGCTTCTCCCTCTTTGTTGTTGTAGCCTTGTTCTTTGTCTTTCTCTGTCTGTATTGTTCATCTTACTATTCTGATCAACCTCTAAAATCTCCATCTATCTTTATTTGTTCATTTGTCTAGTTCTCCCTTTGTGTAAATATTTTATCCTCAACATTTTTTGATCAGTTGTTCACTTCTCCCTCTTTTACAACAATGCCAAAGACATATTAGCATCTTAATATGCAGATGTAGCTCTTATAGATTTAGTCAATTTCTCCCTCTATCACCTTGCTTGTGACTGATTTGAAGTTTTCAACACTTCTATTGCTTTAGGCATGGATCCCAAAGTAAACATCCTCTACATCAATGTGTAAAATATTCAACATTCAACTTATTTGATGCAGGGCATTCTTGCTTTTTCTTTAAGTAGCCTTAGCTAGGTGTATCACCCCTAACTTACCTCTAAGATACTCAAAAGCATCTTTAGGTAGCATTTTTTTGAAGATATTAGCAATATGTTCCTTTGAGCTAACATATTCCATCTTCACTTGTTTATCTTCCACTTTCTCTCTTACATAGTGATACTTAATTGCAATATGCTTGGTTTTAACGTGCATTGCTGGATTCTTTGATATATTGATAGCACTTGTATTATCACAATAAAGTGTCATAGGCTCAATTACCTCTTCCTTCATACCTTGCAGCAAATGTTTGATCCACATGATATTAGTGTAGTTTATAGAAACTACCACATATTCAGCTTCAACAGTAGACTATGAGGTGCAACTTTTTTTTTTTGCTTGTTCATGTAATCAACCTCTTTCCTAAGAAAAGTACTCCACCTCTAGTGCTTTTTCTATCATCAATGTTACCTCCCTAATCTGCATCAGTGTAAGCTCTTAGTTCAAATTTCTCATTCCTTTTGTAGTACAAACCAAAATCATTAGTTCCTTTCAGGTATCTCAATATTCTCTTTACTGCCATTAAGTGGTTTTCTCTTGAATTGGCAAAAAATCTAGCCACTATTCCAACAAAAAATTCAATGTTCATTCTACTATGTACAACATATTGTAGCTTTCTAATCATTGACCTATACAATGTTTGATTTACTTCAGCAGATTTATCATTCTTGGATAGCTTATGTTCAGTTGCCATTGGTGTGCTGACTTTTTTTGAGTCTTCTAGCCCAAATGTTTTTAGTACTTCCTTAATGTATTTGGATTGAGTCACAAATATGCCATGCTTCAACTGATGTACTTGTAATCCAACAAAGAGTTTGATTTCTCCAAACATTGACATCTCAAATTCATGCTTCATTTGATTTGCAAAATCTTTGCATAAAACATTTTTTCCTCCAAATATGATGTCATCAACAAAGATTTGTGAAATCAAAATGTCTTTACTTTCCTCAGATTTAATGTACAAATTGATGTTGTCATCTATTCTTTCAAATCCTATCTTTACAAGATATTTGTGCAACCTTTTATACCATGCTCTTGGTGCTTTCTTCAGTCCATAAAGTGCTTTGTGTAGTTTGCAAACCATGTCCTTGTTCTTCTCATCAAAAAACCCCTCTAGTTGTTCTATGTAAACTTTCTCTTTTAGTATACCATTTAGAAAAGTTGACTTCACATCCATCTGGTAGAATTTGAAACCTTTATATGCAGCATATGCAAGTAATGTTCTTACTCCTTCCATTCTTGCAATAGGAGAAAATGTCTCTCCATAATCTAGTAATTCTTCTTGTGAATAGCCTTTGCAAACTAATCTGGCTTTATTTCTTTTTATTTCACCATTTTCATCAAGTTTGTTTCTAAACACCCACTTGGTACCAATCACATTCTTATTAGCTAGTCTAGGAACTAGAGACCAAGTTTTGTTCTTCTCAATCTGATCTATCTCTTCTTTCATGGCCTTATACTCATCATCATCTTGCAATGCATCTTTGACTATTTTGGGTTCAACCTTGCTTAGTAGACATGATTCATTTCTGAGTCTATTCCTTGTCATTGGTCTGGCATCCTTGTCACCAATGATTTGATCTACAAGGTGATGTCTTCTTACATACTTAGCTAATCTGGGTTCAATCCTTCTTTCCACATTTGATCCTTCAGCTTCAGAGTCATTTCGTTCTTCATTTGGTAATTCTATCATGCCATAACTTTTCAAGATAAAAACACAACAATTTTAGTTTTTTTGAACTGAAGGTAAGGAAGGTGGCTCAAACAACTATTAACCTGAATTGTAGAAGTAAGATAAAGGAGCAAAGTTATCCTACTCGGAAGAATCTAGATTCAAGTTTTCTATGAGGAGGTTCATAGTTGCTAACTATAGGATGCAAGCTACTTGGAAATGTTATGGATAAGGGCCCTTAAGGTGAAGCATTATGATGTGTGAGTATAACTCGACTTGTCCGAGCAATGGGAAGATTTAGGAATGCATTACGAAGAAGTTTTATCCTTTCATCATTTTATTTCCACTAATATTGGGTTAATATTTCCCCCTCTTAATTAATATTCAATTATTATTATAATTTGGATCCATCTATACCTACTTATTTAAGTATGTACTCATTATTCCATAGTTAATATTACTATTACATACAATGGACTAATAATATTACATTGCATATAATATTCGATTAATCATCAAATAAACTATTGTCAATTTCATTTCCACCTATACTACTCTTAGCAATTAAACTTAAAAAAATTATCAATATATACACCACTTTTACTTTTTATTTTTAAATTATCTAAATTAGAACATATTGTGACCAAATTATCCTCCATATATAGTTATTCCTTAAAGTTGTCACTAACCCTTATTCTAAAATTAAAATAACTAGAATCCCAACTAATTAAAAAAATTATAAACAATTATACATTTTGTTTTCATAATTGTTCATAAAACCTCATCCTAATACTATCTTCTTATTGCCCTGCTACCTAATCATTCTAAGGATAATGCACATATATATTTATGAGAAAGGTTAGCCCCTAAATCCATGCCCATGTGTACCTTCTCCTGCACTAGGCGTGGGTGGATGGTGACTTGAGGAAACAAGTACTTTTCCCCATGCATAGGTTTTTATAGCGCCTAGTCAAGTCTAAGGTGAGGGTGGGTCTTAGCAATGATTACAAACTTTTTTTTTTCAACATTCCTATACTCCTTCAATGGTCGCCTACCTTCATCATCTGCTAATTCCTTACTACTCATGTGTCCCAAAAGCAAGGTGGCTTGTGAACATGGTAAAGGTTGATGTGACAACCCCTTGCTCATTTAATATGCTATCCTCTTGAGAGTTTTAAGTCCTATTTAGGTCAAAGATAAAAGCTCTCATGGATTTATTTCAAAAGTTATATCTCTTGTTTATTAGAGAGCCACCTATCTTATTTATTACACCAAGACAAGTGGGGGTTGGTGACTTCTTTTTAACTTATTTTGTTTTGTTTAATTTACTTTCCTTTCTGGCTAGTGTGTACATGTACATGGGGTGGTCGATTAGATAGGTAGAGTTTTTTTACTAGTGGTTCCATATTTTGAATATTTAATTTAGGCAATACTTCAAGCTTAGGTAAGAGGGCTGGAATAAATTGCATTTTCTCATTTAATGTGCTAGGTCTCTAACGATTTAGAAATTATATCTTTATTTTACTTCCCTTTTTATTCATATATTCATTGCATAGTGTCTTATCATGCAAATGAACTAGGTTTGACATGTTATTTATTAAGGAGGATTTTAAGTTGATTTATTTTTAACTTGTCAACCCAAGATCTAATATTTTATTTGAAGTCCATTATTTTATTTTCTTTTAATAGAATGAGTTTTCTTTGGGTCTGCCCATACATTTTCCAAAACAAAAATGTGCATCTACAGGTCTCTTTTAAGCTTACTTATTGTCTAGTTCTTTTTAAACATTCTCTATGGTTATTAAGATTAAATTTGTGATGGTCTATTATTGCATTACACATTATCATCTTCTATCTTAAATAATAATTTAACATGAAGCAACTATTATGCTCTTATCAAAAATCAAATTTGCAATAAGGAACTCAAGATTTCTTGAAATTAACTTTCAAAGCATCAAGTATATATAAAGAAAAACTTTAATATCATCCAATTCCAACATGTATGCTATCTACAATTCCATTACTATCCAATGCATATCTTACAATTAATTTACTTTCAATATTACACATCTACAACTAATTTATTCTCATGATTTTTTTTTTTTTGAGGAGGTAAAGATATCAAATAATAATGCTCAGTCCATTCTTTCAAGATATAATATTATACCAATTCTTTTCTCCAACACATTCCAAATTAAGTAGTGATAATACAACATCAACACAATATCAAGAAATCACAAGGTGGCGGAGACATCACTCAAGATACACAATGGAGAATCTCACAAACAAGATATCTCACAATCTCTCTAATTGGCAAATACATGAGACCACTAGCAACACATTACAATACAATGAATACTCATCATAATATGGAGTTTACTTCTCCATTTCAACACCAACCATAAAGGGGTCTCCTTCTATGCAAATAATGAACTTCATGGTCATCAAGCTTCCAAACTCTTCAAGTGAAAACTTGCAAAAAGAGAGACAAAATGGGAACCATGGAGGCTCACCTCCCAACCTAGGCCTCAAGGAGGCCACCCACCAAGCTTGGGGAAACAAGGCATAAATAGTTGCATTCTACACATTCACATGCTATGCATATACACAACAATATGACAAGATTTAACACAATACATTACAACACATCCCACCCAAAGGTTTTGCACAAAGACTCAACAAATAAATCAAGTATAGGGTGAGGGTGGGCTTTCACCATGAGGAGGATTTCCAAAGCTAAGACTCACAATATATACATCTTCTCAATATCAACATGCCCTTTCAGGGTATACAATATCTTCCCTTCCACACACCTCCTTATACCTCCCTAAATGCAAGTAAGTAAGATGAACACATTCCATTGAGTAAATACAATCATCTCCACACATGGGAGTGTTCCTCAACTACATGTGTGAGCCCAACTAACCCCTTCACCCAAGCATCTCTTCCCTACCAAGGGTGAGTGATGCTTCACACCCATTTCACAAAACACATAACATGAAACAAGCAAGATCAAAGAAGGATTCACACAAAACTTCTCACATGCAACACACAAGCAAGATCTCACCCCACAAACATAGCCACAATACACCTAAATCTCATCATGAAATGAAGAACACCATATCTATTATGCATGCAAAATGAGGAACATTATGGATCATAGGTACCAACCTCCCTCAAAGAAAATTCAATGAATAGTTGTAGTAGAGCTCCTTCCTCTCCCTTCAAACCCTACTTGTCTCTAAAGATAGAGAGTGGCCAAGTGAGTTTCCCATTTAGTCATGCCTCTATATATCCTTCTCATTTGAGGATTCAATAAGAATGTCATTTTCATGGGGTCTCCTAGGTCTACTAGACACCCTAGAGATCATTATTAGCCCCCTAACCTATAGTACTAACATGGGTGGGGTTTATTTTTGTCACAATTTCACCCTAGAGATGCTTTATGGCCCTCCTAATGCTAGGTAATTCAATTTTCAAGTTTTCCCCAAGGTGATAACCTTGTCCTTTTACTAAGGCAATAAATCAAATTTCTCAATTGAGACATTTAACACAGAATATGGTGGCCACATGATCCATCAATGAAGAACATGTCATTTCACATAACGAGCACAAGTGTCAAGTGACACACACAAAATGTGCTAAAACATCACACATGAAACGTTCAAAATCTATAAATGAAACACATACCACACACATACATCTCATGTTTATGAATTGAGAACATCACAATGAGGTTTGCAAATCTTACAAAGATTCACCTTGGCAGAGTCATTTAACATGTGTCTATACCATGTTTCCTCATTAAATTCCATGGTTCCTCTTCCTGCACATCAAACTCGAGCATCAATAGTCCAAGGAGTCAATTATCATGTACAACATGAGTGCACATAATAATAATATCCATATTAACATAATTCGAATTAAATATCCTTTCCTAAAACTTCAATTATTCCACTCAAAATGTTAAGATATCAAAATTTGCATGTCATAAGCATCATAGTCAAATTAATATTCATCCATATACTAAAAATCTTCATAAACAAATTAACATTTTGAATTGCATCAAAATCTGATAATATCATGTCATAAAATTACACCCAAATATGTTCAAACATTTCCTATACAATAACATGTTCTTTGTGTGTATAACAATGTAAGACACTACGATAGTATCAAATCCATAGATAAGGAAAATCCACTATCATCTAAATCTATCAAAATATCAAGGTCTCAAATATCAAAATGTAAATAAAACATCCAGGCTATAATGAGTCAAGGTGAGGCCTCATAAATTCATCATTCCTTTCATGTATATTATTTTTAGAACTAGTATGTTTAGTTTCTACTTTCTACAGCTCAGCTTTTGAATGTAACTCGGCATTCATAGGCTGAGACTCTGAAGATACTGAAGTTTGTTGTTGATTCCCAACTTGATTTGCATCATTGTCTTCACCTGTCATTCCTTCATAGAAGTATAAAAAGGATCTATAATCCTCTATTTGCTTTGACTCATCATCCTGAACTTCTGCATGCTCATCACAATTTACATTTGCACTCTCCACAACTTTTTTAGTGTTAGTATTCAAACACTTATATGCCTTGCTTTTAGTGGAGTACCCAAGAAATATTCCTTCATCACTTTTTGCATCAAACTTTCCATTTCTAGTGTCTTTTAGAATATAGCATTTACAACCAACCACTTTGAAATGTTTAACATTAGGTGAATGACCATATCATTATTCAAAAGGTGTTGCATTTGTACCTTTCTTGACTTGAACTCTATTCAGTGCGTAGATTGCAATACTTATAGCTTCTCTCCAATACTCAAGTGCAACATTTTCCTCCATCATCAAGGTTCTAGCACAGTCAATCACTGACCTATTTCTCCTTTTAGTAATATCATTCTATTGTGGAGTTCTTGGTGCTAACATTTTCCTTTTGATATCTCTATCATTGCAAAATACTTCAAATTCTCTTGATGTGAACTCACCTCCTCTGTCTGACCTTAGGCATTTTAGGTTCTTTCCTATTTCCTTCTCAACTCTAGCCAAATACCACTTGAACATTTGAAATGCATCAAATTTTTTCTTTAAGAACATAACAGTCATCATCTTGGAATAAATATCTACAAATAGCATTGTGTATCTATCTCCTATGCAGCTTTGCACTTCTATTAGGCTACACAAATCTGTATGAACTAACTCTAGAACTTCATTGGAAGTGTATGCTTTGCTTTTGAAACTAGATTTGGTCATCTTCCCTATTTGACATTGTTTACACATTGTGCTTTTAGGTTTCTTCAACTTGGGCAACCCTTTGACTTTGTTCTTCTTGCTAATGTTGATCAAATTATCAAAATTAACATGACACAGCCTTTTATGCCACAACCACACATCAAGTCTAACAATAAGACATGTTGCTTCTTCCATATCTAGGTAAAATAGATTACTCCTAGTTTGTTCACCTTTTCCTATTATATTTCCATCAATATCATAGATCTTGGCAGTTTGTTTCCAAATTCCACTTTGCAACCTACATTGCCTAACTGAGATACACTCAACAAGTTGTAGTTCAAACCTTCAACATAGTATGCATTATCAAATGAAATTTTCTCTATAAGTTTGGTAAAGCCTTTTCATTTGATTTGACATGGGGCATCATTACCAAAGCTAACTCTATTTCCATCATATTGAGTAAAGGTAATGAACTTAATTTTATCTCATGTCATGTGATGTGAGCATCCACTGTCTATGATCCACTTGTCATTCTTGTTTAGATAGGTAACCAATGTTGTTGCTTCATCTTCATCTTTGTCTGATTCATCCTTCATGGTTACATAGACTACTCCATCATCATTTTCATCAAAGTCTTCTTCAAAAATGTAGCATCTTTTGCCTTTCTCCTTGTAATTTTTTCTATCATCTTCTCTTTTGTTCCTAAACTTGCTTCCTTCTTTAGAGTTTTTCTTTTGTGGGCATCTTGTAGCTCTATGACCTACTTCATTATAATTAAAACATATGATAGGAAGCTTACCTTTGAATTTTCCTTTACCTCTATGGAATCTCTTGGCTAGTAGTGCTTCTAACTATTCCACATCTTCCTCATCTATGCTACTATCATTGGATGCATGTTTTACTTTTCTTCTTCTCTTACTTGATATGTCCTCCTCAGTATCTTTTATTTTCATCTTGGTCTTGAAAGTAGATTCAAGGTTTTTAGGTCTATAATTGTCAAAATTGGATATCTCAAATGCAGTTAGTCTTCCAACTATTCTTTCAAAAGTTCGTGTGTTCCCTTGTACACACCTCAGCACTTGAATGGTTGAAACTCTTATAGCATAGATAGGGAGAAAAGTCCTCAAGAATTTTTTGATGGATGTTTCTTCTTCCAGTTGACCACCTAGACTTCTTATTACACTCACCACTTATTTTACTCTTTCAGCATACTAAGTAGCATTTTCACCTTCCTCCATCTTCATGTCATCAAACTTCCCTCTTACGCTTTCTCTCTTTTCTCTCTGGACATTCTGATCTCCTCCATATATTTTTGATAGGGTTTTCCACATTTTGAATGTAGTGTCATAGTCTTTGACATCAGCATATTCAGCATAGCTAAGTGCAGAGGCTATCTCCAACATTGCTTGATTGTGCTCCTTTTTTTTCAAATCATCTATAGTAAGAGGTCCTGCTAGAGTTACATGTTCTATTCCAATTGAAGTTTTTGCATAGTTACCTATTGATCCAAGGTGCAATTTCATCAAACTCTACCATGTAGCAAAGTTGTCTTTGTTAAGCTTGGGAACTTCTCTCTTGGACATCTTGATCTTCCTACTTCTAGTACCTTGAAACTAAATTAGTAGAAGGCTCTAATACCAATTGTTAGAATTTCTTTAAAATAACTAAGAGGGGGGTGGCGGAGAGGGTGGTGAATCAGTTATTCAAGGTCCAGGTATCCTTTTCAAAATTTTCACTAAGTGTGGTGAAACCATTCAATCATTCATTCATCCAAACTTTAACTTATCTAATTAGCAAGTTACTGTAAATCAACATGCAAGTGTAACACATAAGAAATCAACACATGACATAGTGATTTACGTAGAAACCCAATTTGGGAAAAACCACCAATAACATGCTACTCAATTCAGTGATGCCTTGTGAAAGGCCTAAATTGTTAAAGGCTTACAACACATAGTTAAATGTGACCTTGTTAGAGGATTTAACCACCTTGTTAGAAGTGGGGTTGGTTAAAGGACTTTAGAACATTCACTTGGAATGCCACCCTGTTAAAGGATTTACAAATGACTGTTAGGCCAACCTAAGTCCATAAGATTTTCAAATCTAATAAAATTTCTAGAGAGTATTAGAAAATCTTGACCTGACTACAACATACAACTTATCTTGCAGATCTTAGATCACTTCTCTACTCATACCCTTGCCTGGCCTTCTATCTCTACAACTCTTAACTGCTTGCCTATTATTTCAAGATTTGTCTCCTTGAGTCTCCATACTCAATGTACTAGTGAAATCATCTCTTCATGACCACTTGTAGAAGTAGAGCCTCTATGCTCTTCCTTGTCCTAGATGTCTCCTTCTTGACACCCTTTCAATCACTTAGCAGATTTGACACTTCTACAGCAAGAATACCAGTAGCTCTTTTCTTCTTAGTTTATGACTTCTTAAATAGAAGTCTTGGAGTTCCTTTTCCCACTCAATTCATCTTTTCTTCAATTTCAATTTTCATGGATTAGGTAGGATTCATTATATTCAACCCATATTCTATTTCCTCTAGAAGCTTCTTGAATAATCCATTAGAATTCCCCAAAAATGATTTACATAGGATTTTGTACCAACGACTCATCATCCTTATCCTCCAACGCATTCACAAAATTCAATGTAATCACTAAGTCGACTTGGATTTGGAGAATCTTCATTATTTGAAATAATGCAGTAGCTTGACACTATTGAAATACTGGTGCTCGACACATACTGTGTTACTTGGCATCAACTATGTTTTTCCTGATGCTTGACACCTAAAGATCATTGGGCACCAACTGAATTTTTTTTTATGCTTGACACCTAATCTTTACTCAGCACTTGAAGATCACTCAACACCAATTGAAAATGTCTATTACTCAACTTCTACTAAGAATTTTCCCGGATTCAATAGATTTTCTTAGCTTCTTCTAATTTTCTTGGCTTCTTCCTCCAATATGTTTAAGCATGACCATCCTATGTATCTTTGAGTATGTTATCAATACAGTACTTAACCATTGTCTTAGTTGATCCTTGCACTTCATTACAACATCATAACTCAACCTTTCCCTTAGGTGCTCTTGTTACATCTCGTTGATCAAATCCTCTTCATCAATCAACTATGTGATAGTGCTTGAATCTTATAAGCAAATATTATTCCTACAAATAGAAGGTTTGACATCAATGGCAAAACAATAATTGAAAACATTCTTTTACAACAATCTCCCTCTTTGATCTTCAACAACAATGAGCTTTTCAATCAGATTTCCAACAAGAGTTAGAATTTGTAATGTCCCATTTTTAGGTTGGTCAAGATTTATACTTATTTAATCAAAAGTAATGTTTGTAATAATCATTTAAATTATCAAATGACATTATTATTTGGATTTATGACTAGAAGATATAGATGATATCCAAGGTTCCTAGACACCATCTATGGATTCCGTCAAAGTTTATATGTCCAAGTTTGTTTCACAAAGATTTACAAGATGTTGACCCCTACCCTCTATTGGGATAAGATCCATTAGATTGGATTTATACAAGCTCCTCCTTCGTAACATTTTCCACTTTCAATTTATAAATCAAAAAATAATATTGAAAGTTAAGATATTACAAATAAATGATATTAGTCCAATAACACACACACAAAGATATGTATGTATGTATGTATATACATCATAAATTATCATAACATAATTATTCATTTTGTATATTTAATGATAATAACATATTTCTTCTCCTATATATAAAAATGAGATAACATAATAGTTATAATAATTATTTGATATAAAAATAGAATAATAAAATTGATGTGTAAAAATTAGAATGTACTCATACCTAGTTTACTTCTGTATAATCTCAACTATCTTTATTTTCCTTCTTATACAAATATCCCCATTTATTCTCATTTTAGTTGCCTTACTATTCTTTTTGTCTATTTTTATTTAAACATGTCATTTCAGTTGTTATTTTTCAAACCCTTTTTATATATTTTTCTTAGTACATAATTTTTGGTAGTGTTCTTTTATTTACCTTTTAAAGTACGTATATACTTGAACTCTTGTTTATTAAATATAATGACCCAATAATAGTTTGACCAATTCTGATTTACTTTTGATTTATTTGTTCTTTCCTTTGATTTATGCCATGTAATTCTAGGTGACTTTGATTATATATGTCATAATCCAATGGACATGACTTTTTTATAATTTCATTGACCCGTCAGTTGCTTGTGTGGGTCTCAGACATGATACTAGGGTTAAGTTGATCTTATTATTAGTTTATTTAGGAATTGAAATATTTAATCCATATTATTTTATTCTATATTAAATATAGTTTGATGTTTATCAATTTATTTATTTATTAATTTATATAATAATTTATTAGACATTTAATTTTTATATTATTTTAATCAATTCAAAATAGGAATATAGACTATTAGAGGCAATATTAAAGGGTTATAGTAAGGGTTAGGGTTAGAGTTAGAGATAGAGTTTGAAATAGGGTTAGAGTTAGGGTTAGAATTATGGTTAGGGTTAGGGTTAGAATTGGGGTGATAGTTAGGCTTTGGGTTAGACTAAGGGTTAGAGATAGGGTTAGAATTAGGGTTAGGGTTAGAGTTAGAGTTAGAGTTAGAGTTAGAGTTAGATTAGAATTAGGGTTAGGGTTAGGGTTAGAGTTAGTATTAGAATTAGAGTTAGTGCTAGAGTTAGGCTTAGTGTTAGGGTTAGGATTACAATTAATCTTAGTGTTAGTGTTAGTATTAACATTGGGGTTAGTATTAGCCTTAGCCTTAGAGTTAGAGTTAGAGTTAGAGTTAGAGTTAGAGTTAGAGTTAGAGGTAGAGTTAGAGTTAGAGTTAGAGTTAGAGTTAGAGTTAGAGTTAGAGTTAGAGTTAGAGTTAGAGTTAGAGTTAGAGGTTAAAATTAGTGTTAGGATTATAATTATGGCTAGGGTTAGGGTTAGGGTTAGAATTTGTTTGAAATAATCAAGGCTAGCTAGGTTATTAAGAGGGGAGGGGTGAATCAGTAACCTCAAAAACTTTAAATTAATTCAACACTTAACCATATAAATCATTCAACATTCATTTATCTAATCTACTACATGCATGAGAAAAGATAAACATGCATAACACATGAACACAGTATTTGGTGATCCAAAAACCTTCCAAATAGAAAGTAAAACTGGGGTGGGAATGATACCCACAAAACTTCACTACTACAGTATAAAGTTGGCCTGTTAGGGCTTACATTGACCACTTCTAATGATCTACCCTGTTAAGAGCAATTTGGATTGCTAGGTCCACCTTCTTAGAGGTTTTACTAACATACAATGAAGTATCCACTCTGTTAGGAGATTTATACAAAGACTGTTAAGTCTACCCTATTAAAGGATTTAGAAAACTAATTCACCTATTAGGATGAAACAATAGATTTGACTTACAACTTGATTATTGAATAGATCTTGAAGTACAAATCACCTCTTGTGACTAATATGTCTTTGCTACTTAATGATCTTCCTGAATACTCTATTCTATTGTTGATTCACATTCATTCTTCAAAACATTACATATCCATTCCTTAGCATGCTCATTATTGTCCTATTGCAAATGATACAATACATTACATATACCATTCCAATAATTATAATTGCAAGGTCAGCCAAAATACAAGCAAATAAAATATTACTGAGTCGGCCAAATTGTAGAAAACTTGGGCTCTTCAAGCTGACTTGGTGACCTTCTGATACTCAGTGTCCACTACATTACTCAACATCATCATGCACTAGGTAGAAGTAGGAGCATGGTCCATACTAATCACACAACGTAGCTTGGAACTTGGTAACCATTGGTGACTCAGTAGATATAGTGTTACTCCATAGAAACTAATTCCTTCATTTACCTTGTTGTCACTCGATAGACACTACACATCCATTACTCAGTAGAAACTGACTTTATATCATGCAAATTGATGACTCGATAGACACTGTGAAGTTCGATAACCACTATCTACTTGGTGAACATTGTAAGCTCAGTATAGACTTGTTGAATTGCACACTCACTCGATAGCTTCAGGAATGCTCGGTGTGAATTGCGTAACTATTAAACTTACATGGTAACCACTGAGTGCTCAATATAAACTATGGACTAAGTGATGAGCTCAGTAAGAGTTTAGAACTGAATAAGTGTTGACTAATAACAAATATAACATACTACCAACAATCTCCCCCTTTAGCATTAGTGACAAAAACACCTATGAGCCAAAACTTATGTACACTGACATTCTAATTTTTGATTTTTCAAAATTGATCTTTGTAAAGCTGCTATGAATACATATCTTACATATCTCCCCCATACATATGGCATAATATATACATAGCATATCATTGTACATATATCAATCTATTTTCTCCCTTGATTTCTCCACAAGTCTCTTTTCTCCCCCTATTCTCTCCCCTTGTTCATCTCATACTGCCCCCTTTTTACAATAATACCAAAGGGTATATACAATATATTCAAATAGAAACATCAAAATGTGAGAAAAATTTGAAGTGTACCTTGAGAATAAGAGCTAATGTCTTATCTCAATTATCTTGCAAAATTTTGTAGGTGGAGAGAGCCACTTGATCTTCTATAAAAAGTTTAATCATATGATCTACTACTAAAAAATTATTATCTTGGACCAATGTTTTTGAATATGCAATATGTTTTTGCATTAGGTCCATAACTAGAAGGATCATATTTTTGATGTCAATCAATGTAGACCTAACCCTAGCTTCCTCTCTGAGTAATTCTTCCTACATTTTTGACAAAATTTTACTTTCATGTGATGTGTTGAGCTTGAACTCGGGTCAAGCTATAACCTTTGAGCACTAGCCTTCATGTCTACATCAATCTTATTCAATTTCTCCTTTATATCCTTAGTGTACTCAGTAACATCACAAAGCTTGACAAAAAGTGATGTTACATTTGTGAAGGATTGATCAAGGTTGCTCAAAATTGTAGATAATTCTACTTGATTTACTATAATGTGTTGAGAAATTGTTGGTTTAAAGAATAATTTTGATAGCTGAGTGTCAATACACTTAACCATTTTTCACTATACATGTCGAGCAAAGAGTAGGTACCAAGTAATAACAAGTGCCGAGTAACATGAGGTGCTGAGTAATAACAAGTGCCAAGTAACATGAGGTGTCGAGCAATAACAAGTGCTGAGTAATAACAAGTGCCGAGTAATAACAAGTGCCGAGTAATAACAAGTGCCGAGTAATATAAGGTGCTGAGTAATAACGAGCGCCGAGTAACATAAGGTGTCAAGTAATGACAAGTGTCGAGCAACATGAGGTGCTGAGTGTTAATAAGTGCCGAGTAGCATAAAGTGCCGAGTGATACAGTTTTGTTAAGGTGCCGAGCTATCCAGGAAATAGCATGTGCTGAGTATCAGTAATGCTCTAGGAGCCAAGTAACTCAAGATATCAGCATAAGAGTTTGTGATTCCACAAACTATGATGTAAACCATTTTTTTAGCCAACATAAGATAAATTTCAAAAGATATAGAGATAAGAATGAATCTTTTACATTTTCTATGCAATCTGCATGCAACCAATTGGAAAATTGGAAAGGCATGCAACCAATCAACAAAAGGCAAGTATTGAGAGGGAAATTAAGAATCAATGTGGATCTTAGATTCATATCAAACCCTAAGTCTTCAAAGTATTTTAAAGAAAAATGAAAGTTTCATTAAAGAGAGAGAGAGAGAGAGAGAAGTAGAGAAATGTTAAAGGAAAAACATAATGGAATTCATTGAAAGGAGACATAGAAAATAAGAGCAGCAATTCAATAATCAGTTCATCAAAACAAAGCAAAGAAGAAAACCAAAAATTAGATCTCAGAGGATCAAAATCAGAGAAAGAGCTAGAATAAGTACCTGCATTCAGCAAACAAGGATTGCAAACAATTAGGTTTATAATATCTAATACTCTCTTACCAGTGTATTAGAAAAGAAATCCTATGTAGATAGGTTGGCTTAACAGCTATCTGTAGATCCTTATCAAAAGGTGAATAAATCCTTTAATAGGGTGACACTTCATGTTGAGTGTTTGAAATCCTTTAACCAGGTCACTATTGACATAGTTTAAAGCCTTTAACAGGGTAGACCATCAGAAGTGGTTGAACAATATTGTTGTAGTAATTTTTGTGGGTATCATCCCCACCCCAGTTTTACCTTTTTATTCCTAGAGGGTTTCTGGGTTACCAAATCCCAGTGTTATGTGTTGTGTATGCATGTTTTAGTTTCATATTTTCTTTATGTATTTACATACATGCAATTTACTTTCAGTTAAAAGGTTCTATTGGTTAAAGTACAATACTTTTGATTCACCCCCACCCCCCCCCCCCCCCCCCCCTCTCATAAGTATTCTTTCCATATTTGAATATTCCAACAATTGGTATCAGAGCCTAGTTAGGTTCTCACAAGAAAAAGTCTAATAGCTTGGAGGAAAAGATCTAAAGATGGAAGCTTTCAAACTTGGAAAGATCATTGAAAATCAGGTGATAGATGTGCAACTTGCTCTGCATAGCTTGGAGGAATTTAGAAACAAGTTGAGAAACTCATTAAAAAAGAGGAAGGATCTAGCCATAGCCGAAAATGAGATAAACTAAAAGGAGATTGATACCACAAATATATTTTCCAATGGAGATACTAAAGAGTTTGATGCAGCAATTGTATAACTGATGGAGAAAAAAAAAGTTCAAGCAGATGAGATAAGATCTCTTAGAATGGAACATGAATCACAGGCTATAATGTTATGTGAAATCACTAAACAAAAGAAAAGAGCAGTTGAAGATAAATTCATGATGGAAAATGACAAAAGGAATCTTGAAAACAGGCTCAAAGAAAAATGTACTGAATTGACAAGGATCTCAAACATGCAGATGGATACACTTGCCCAAATGATGAACCTTCATCATGAACTCAATGTGAAAGACATTGAGATCTCTACACTGAAGATGTAGAATGAACAATTGCAGAATGACCTAAGAAGAGAGAAGGAAATTTTAGAAACTTTCAATAAACCCAATGAAGCCATCAATTATTTTGAGCAATTACTGAAATCCCCAAGATCAACCCATGATACATCAGGACTTAGATACAACAACACTGAAGTTGGAGAATCATCAAAGAGTGCAAAACAAAGAAGTGACCAAGGTAAAAATGTCAAACCTACATGTCATTTCTATGAAAAGAAAGGTCATACATCTAATGTATGTAGAATCAAGAATGCCCATCAGCATGATAAACCTAAAAGTATGAACCATTGTCATAAGTGCAAGAAGCAAGGTCATCAAGCATATGAATGCAGAATCAAGACTATTAAGACATCAAGATTTGAGGGTCACTATCATAATTGCAAGAAATATGGACATAGAGCTTTTGAATGTAGATCAAAGCCTATGTGGACATCAAATCAACCAGCAAGGACATCAAACCATGAATTTTAGGATTACAACACCAGGTAGAGTTGTCACTATTGTCAAGAATATGGACATACACCTCAGAATTGCATAAGAACCCATTTCAAGGGAAACTATAAAATATGGTTGAGTCAAACTACATGTTTTAGTTGCTTAAAAACTGGTCATGTTAGCAAAAATTGCCCAACAAGGTCAAAGGCACCAAGTTTTGAGTTCAGCAATAGAAAGGCAAAGAAAAATGTTGAACACATCAGAAGTGAAATGAATCAGACATGGAAGAGGAAAGATGAAAGTAGCACATCAAGTGCAAAGATCACTTCACCTAATAGGTCAAGTGATCACACTTCATCAAATTAAGCAAGCATAGGTGTGTGGGATTGATAAACTAAGGTACATCAAACATCAGTCCCAAAAGATTGAATAACTGCAAAGAAGAAATCAACATAAGCAGAGATGCCAAGTCAAAATTGAGAGTCTTGCAAAAAATTTCAAAATTGTCTTCAGATGTCGAGTTGCTAAGAGCGATCGAGTTGATAGATGATGTCGAGCTATGAAATACTAATTGGAGCCAAGCAAAGTGAAAATAAAATAAGTGCCAAGTAATGTCAAAATCTTTCAAGTGCCGAGTAGATAGTTGTCAGCGCACTAAGCATTAATTACTCTATTTTGAAGGGTACATAATTCAATTTTCAATCATTTCCCACCATTCAAACACGAAGCAAAGTCGAGAAGAGTGAAAAAGATCAAGGTCACCTCAGAAGCCATTTGTGAAGATTTCAACAGTGATTCAGCAGAAGTTTCATCGATTTGAGGTATTTTACTTAAGTGCTGAGCTACGTAGAGTTTATAAACTTGTTTAAATTGTAAACCCTAGTTTGGAAAATAATGGCATCTTGGTCAGGAACCACTAATGGTAAAGAGAGTCATGAAATACAACTGGTCAGTAATGAAGTAAAACAACCTAAATTCAAACCCATTACAGAAGTAGCATACAAGAATGATCCCGCAGGTGCATTATCAGTTATTCCTGATAAAGTTGTTATGGTCCAAGATGTTCGCAGATGTTATAAATACAAAATTGGAGCCATAGGAGATTTAGAGATTTACAATGCATATGACAAGCTATGTGAGAACAAGATACTGAAAAATGAGTTCTCAATAGTAGAAAGAAAAGGATTAACCAAAACCCTAGAATTTCATATTGTTTTCAAAATTGAATGGGTATGGATAGTTTTGAGCAAAATACATGATGGAGCCTTTTGGTTAGAGTCAGGGCTAGTAAAATTCTCCAAGAGAACTGTCCATAGGGTTACTGGTATTCCAACCCTAGATCGGCCAAAGACCCTATGAAGTGACAAAAGGGAAGTAATAGAGAAAAACATAGGTGCTAAATGGAATAATAGAGGAATGACTATTGGTACAGTCACAAATCCTCTACTAGATTTTGCTGTGAGAATCATTTCACACAAATTCTATCAATCAAGCAGATTGAACAGTGTGCCTTGTATAGCAGTTGATGTTGCATATAAGATAATTAAAAAGGATCATACCTATGATCTAGTAGAACTCATGTTTCAACAAATTGATGAAAACTTGGGAGCTATAAGGAAAAGCAAAGGAGCTTAGTGCAAATTTGGATCAGTTTTGGTATGCATGTTTTTCTATTTGATGAAAGAATTCCCTTCAGTAGGTAAGGTAAGATGGAGTCCAGACAAAATAATTGTTGAAAAAATCAATGGATATATTGAACAGATGGGTAAAAATTTTGATGCCCAAATGACTAGTTACTTTGAGGACTTTAAATAGTCCATGAAACAAAGAATGAAGATTCCAGTCTCATTGACTAAGAAATATGAAAAAGATATTTGTTTTCTTGTAGATATTGATTATACCTATATACAAGCAGTCATATCTAGAGTAAGATGGCTTAGGCCACTAGGTTATGAAATTGATATTGATCAAGCTTCTGCAGCAATAACAGCCCTTCTTGCAGAAGAAGTTGATAAGAATGCAAAAGCCTTTGGAACTTATGATGTTGTTAAATCAAGGGTGATAATATATTTGAAGACTGCCTCAGCAGTAAAGAAGAAAGAAAAAATGGTGAGACAAATCAAGAGAAAATTTGGCATTGAAGGTGAAGGAACAACAGAAGAGGAAGAAGAAGACATTGAAGATAAGGGAGATGAACCACAAGGTCTGACTCAAGGGTTAGGAGAAGACAAAGAGGAAAGTGCTAAGGAAGAAGAAGCTGAGGAAGCACAAGTTGAACCCAAGGTCATAAAAAGAAAGGCCACAACTCATCCTGCTCCTCAACCCAAAGGAAAGAAAGTAGCTGCTCCTGCACAAAAGAGACCAACTACAAGGGCTGCAGCACAAAAAGCCCAAGAGGAGGCAAAAGAGAAGAAGAAAACTCCAAAAAAGATTGCTGCTAAGTCTAAGAAGAAAAGAAAATTTGTTGCCTAGCCTGAAACAGATGAGGAGAAGATAGAGTCAGAGGAAAACAACCAATTTCAAGTGGTAAGACACAAACCTCAGACTACTCTTGATAAATTATGTTCAAAAATTAGGAATGATGATTTGAAAGGTTTAAAGAACCTAAATTTTTCTAAGCTCACCAAAGAAGAGAAAAATAAATTAGAGGAATCTGTGTATGCTATGATGGTTGAATATAAGCACACACCTTTTGAATTAGATGAATCAATGCCTAAAGAATTGTACAAAATTGTAGAGGATAAATGACATTTTTGTTTACAAATGGAAAGGGAGATAAGGGAGTCAACATTAGCTAGATTGTTTCCTAATTTGTCTAGAGATCAAGTAGAAAATGTAGTAAAAAGGCATAAAAATAGATTCACTCCCAAGCATAGAGCATTCAACATTCTACAGAACAAAATTGAAGAGGTAGTTACAAAATCCACAAGATTGTGGAAAATAGTTTACAAGAAAATAGATGATGTGTATAATAAAGAATATAAGGTAGAGGCAACTACCAAGATAAAGGAAAAGAAGGAATCAGGCATCAAAGAAAAAGAGAAGGAACAAGTGGAGAAGAAGGTTGAAGAAGAAAAGAAAGAAAAGGCACATACTGAGGAGAAAGAGGAAGAGAAAGATACAACTGAGCCACAAGATCAAAGTGTGCAAGACACACAGGTATCCCCTCCTAGTCCTCCTCATGCCACCATCACACCTGCAGAGATTATAAAAATCAAGGATGTTACAAACACTTCAAACCCAAACATCAATCCATTAACAGGAAAGGATTTAGAAATCCTTGACCAATCATCACTAGTAGCAAAATTAAGTTCAAATCTTGTATTGGTCAGTGTTGATGAATTACAAAATCCAAAAGTTAAAACAAAGACAGTCAAGGTGAAAACACAAGTGCCACCTTTGACCATACAAACTACTAGTATTCTATTTCTTCCACCACCACCTCCACCAAGTGTAGTCTCCTATACACTTCAAATGTTGAGTACAACAGTAGGGGAAATAAAAGAAACATCTAAACAACTAGCAAGTTCAACCCCACCTTGTGATCATCAAAAGGATACACAAGCTGAAGAAAAAGATGAGAAAAAGAAGAAGGAGGAGTCTGCAATACAAACACTGGTTGCATTACCAAAATTTGGTACTCCAACACAGACTCTTCAATAGTCGAGCACTGATGGGTTGCAATTACAAATTAGGACACCAGGCTCGAGCTCATCAAAGGCAGTTAGGAAACTTCACTATGGAGTTCCTAAACTTGATGAAGAAATAAAGATTCCTTATTATGAATCCAACACTCTCACTGAAGAGAAGATCAATGAAATTTAGAGTGCATTGGACAAAAGAAGGAGACAAGAAGCAATAAGAAGAGAACACAAGCATAGGCTCACCTTGAATGAAATCAAAGACATATTCACAGAAGCTTTCTGCTTACAGTCTCCAGATGAGTCAAGACCAATTATAGAGCAACTATCTGATATAGTTGACCAGGTGACTAGTGAATACCAGGAAACAAATGCCAAATTTATAGAATGGTCAGAAAGAAAGTTCCAAGGAAAGGTAAATAATAAAATATTCGGTGATATAGCACTATCACAAGTGGAACTAGCAAAGAAAATTGAAACAGTTAAAACTGTACTAGGAAACATCTTTTCCTTGTACAATAAGTTGTGTGATTTTTCCACATTCACACAAAACACTAGCCAGAAGATACTAAGCTTGGAGAAAAATTTGAAGATTTCTAGCATGCAACTCCCCACAAATCCAGCTCGGCATGAGAAGCATTTTTCCCAATCGCTTCACACACAAAGAGAGTTAGCTATCTTAGCAGCAGAGGAGGCAACCACAAAAGCTAAATTGATGCAAATTTAATCTTCAATTACTCCTCATTTGGAATTACTTCATAAGGAGCAAATAAATGCAGAGACTGTCCTCAAGAAAGACCCCAATCTTTCTACATCTAATGGACTTGTACACCTAGCAGCAGAGATTTCCATCCAGCATAAGTCATTGGATGTTGCACTAGCAAATTGGGATGCAGCTCTGAAGGTACTCCTTGAAGTAAATAATACATTTTTGGCTAAGTATGGCATTTCCCTCTAGAACCTTTGACATAAGTGTCAAAAAGGGGGAGAATAAGTATGGGGGAGTGATAAGAAAAGATTAAGTATGGGTGAGTTAAGTACAGGAATGAAATGATAAGTATGATAAAAGGGGGAGATAGCAAATTGAGATAACAAATTTTTGACAAATTTTGATTAGTCAAAATGCAGAAATAGGACAGAAATCACTGAGTGTACATACAAGATCAACTAACAAGGAGTCATAAGGTATATTGTTATTTGCTCCTAAAACTTTTGTAGCAAATAAAAAGATACATGCAATAATGACAAAGATACCAAGATCTTAGTTAAGTGTTTTTGCCACTCATGTCAAAGGGGGAGATTGTTGGTTTAAATAATAATTTTGATAGTTGAGTGTCAATACACTTAACCATTTTTCACTATACATGCCGAGCAAAGAGTAGGTGCCAAGTAATAATAAGTACCGAGTAACATGAGGTGCTGAGTAATAACAAGTGCCGAGTAACATGAGGTGTCGAGTAATAACAAGTGTTGAGTAATAACAAGTGTCGAGTAATAACAAGTGCCGAGTAGTATAAGGTGTCGAGTAATAACAAGTGCCAAGTAACATAAGGTGTCGAGTAATGACAAGTGCCGAGCAACATGAGGTATCGAGTGTTAATAAGTGTCGAGTAGCATAAAGTGTCGAGTGATGTAGTTTTGTTGAGGTGCCAAGCTATCCAGGAAACCCCATGTGCTGAGTATCAGTAATGCTTCAGGAGCCGAGTAACTCAAGATATCAGCATAAGAGTTTGTGATTGCACAAACTATGATGTAAACCATTTTTGTAGCTGACATAAGATAAATCTTGAAAGATATAGAGATAAGAACAAATATTTTACATTTTCTATGCAATCTGCATGCAGCCAATTGAAAAATTGGAAAGGCATGCAACCAATCAGCAAAAGGCAAGTATTGAGCGAGAAATTAAGAATCAATGTGGATCGTAGATTCATATCAAACCCTAAGTCTTCAAAGTCTTTTTAAGAAAGATGAAAGTTTCATTAAAGAGAGAGAGAGAGAGAGAGAGAGAGAGAGAGAGAGAGAGAGAGAGAGAGAGAGAGAGAGAGAGAAGTAGAGCAGTGTTAAAGGAAAAACATAATGGAATTCAGTGAAAGGAGACATAGAAAATAAGAGCAGCAATTCAATAATCAGTTGATCAGAACAAAGCAAAGAAGAAAACTAGAAATTAGATCTTAGAGGATTGAAATCAGAGAAAGAGCCAGAACAAGTGCCTTCATTCAGCAAACAAGGATTGCAAACAATCAGGTTTATAATATCTAATACTCTCTTACCAGTGTATTAGAAAGGAAATCCTATGTAGATAGGTTGGCTTAAAAGCTATCTGTAGATCCTTATCAAAAGGTGAATAAATCCTTTAATAGGGTGATACTTCATGTTGAGTGTTTGAAATCCTTTAACCAGGTCACTATTGACATAGTGTAAAGCCTTTAATAGGGCAGGCCTTTAACAAGGCAGACCATCAGAAGTGGTTGAAAAATATTGCTACAATAATTTTTGTGGGTATCATCCCCACCCCAGTTTTACCTTCTTATTCCTGGAGGGTTTTTGGGTTACCAAATCCTAGTGTTATGTGTTGTGTATGCATGTTTTAGTTTCATATTTTCTTGATGTATTTACATACATGCAATTTACTTTCAGTTAAAAGGTTTTATTGGTTAAATTACAATACTTCTAATTCATCCACCCCTCTCATAAGTATTCTTTCCATATTTGAATATTCCAACAAGCAATATGCTCAAACACCTTATTCTCAAAATTTCTTCTTTGCCTTCTCAATGAGCTTCTCTTGGCTAGAAGTTTCCTCATTGAACTTATTCATAGCTTCTTTTAATCATTATAAAATGTGTTGGGATGGATCAGCATCAACACCTATAGCCTCGGTAATTATATTTTTGGCATTCTTAATTATAGTAAATTCTCTTCTCTCTCTTCTCTAAGCTACTTCTACCTTGCCTTTTGCTCTAAAATTTGACTGACCAACCTCATCTCATTAGTTGTGGAAGTGTCCAGATCTATCTTAGGAATAACAATTTCTTTGTCCAAATCTATGTCTTCATAAATTGTTTTCCTAGTAGGCATAAGTTTTAGAGGATTCTAAGGTTTTACTTCTGTGCTTACTTCCTTGGACTTAGAAATAGAGACAATAGTTGAAGTAGCTGGACTAGCAAAAAAAAACTTGAATGGGTCCAACTAAAAGAAAATTGAAAGAAGTACTAGCTGAATCCAAAATTGATGTGCCTCCCTAAAATTATGTACCAATAGGTAATGTAAAAAATGAAGAGCTAACTAGAACAAAAATTGGTGTTGATAAAGTTGTAGTAGACAAAATTGTAGAAAAAACTAGCAAAATTACTAAACAAGGAGCAGAAGAAATTGACATAATTGTAGAACTAGTAGCTATGCATATTGTAGAGGTAGATTTCTTAGGAGTTGATGAAGAGGACTATAGCTCAATAGATGAAGTGACTAACATTTCCATTGAAGATACCTAGAGCTGTGAGGTAGTAGGTGTAGATGATATTTTTGATGTAGTTGCAATCAATCCTGTTGAAGCTGACTCGAACCCTAATGATGTTATTGGCTTAGGTGGAGAATGAGGAAAGGAAGCAATGAATTTTGATACAATCTTCATTGGATCATCTTCTTCATTTTCTTCCTTGTCTTCCTTATCAGCCTCTTCCTCTTTCTCTTCATTATCAGCCCTTAAAGCTTGATAGTCTTAAACATAAAATGTAACACATGGAGTGTTACCAACTTCTTCATCATCACTATCACCATTATCATCTTGATCTCTACTAGATCATGCTTGTGCAAATGATAGATGTTCTTCCACATGTTGGTTGCATCTCTCACAACATGCTCAATATCTTTGATTAAAATCAAATATGCATGGAATTTGATCATCATTTTACCTTCATTATTCTTCATTATTGCCTTTACTTCTACATCAGTAAGATTTGGCAATAATTTCCTCAAAGATTGTTCACAAATATCCTTAGTTGTCTACACAGTAGATTCCCGCCTTGGTTGCAATATCACTAACAATTCTTTTGAGATTTGGGGAGCAATTTGGTCTAGGGAATACTTCCATTTTCCCATTTTGGTGAGTACCGGCTCCTCAATTTGCATCTTCTTAGCATCAATCCTTAATTCAAACTTTAGGGCCTTGAATTTTGTGATGCCAGCTCCTTCTTTCATCTATTTCAATCTTTCTTGGAAGGTAAGTGGGGGCTTTCTAAACATAACTTCACCTTTACCTTTTCCTTTTCCTATCCTGGTAAAGATAGTTGTGGAGGCCTTTACAGGTTTAGTAATCATAACCCTCCCTTTCTTTTTAGCTAGCTTTGCCTCCTTCTTTGATTCTTTCTCTTCACCTTCTTCTTCTTCTTCTTCTTCATCCTCTCCTTTTCCCTCAGTAAGCATTAGAGGGCTAGTGGCAATTTTCATCTTTGCAATTTTCCTCTTGCCTTTGTTGATCACTTGAGGTAGCTTTATTTCTAGTTCAATTCTAGCTTTACCTTCATCATATGTGCTAGAGACTGGCTACTTAGGGTTGTCAGGCTTATTCACCAATGTTTCAATAATGTCCCTAGTTTCATCAATATTGACCTCATAAGGGAGAAGTTTCACCCATGCAACTCGAGGCTTGACTGCTTGAATGTATACTTTTTCATAGTCTTCCATAAAACACACATCATCTTTATAATCCTCAATGAGTTTAGGAGGAATCCTAAACCTTTTGTTCATTCTTTCCTTAAAATCTTCAAAATAATTGTCCATTATACTATCAAAATTTACACCCATTTCCGCAATAAACTCATTTATCTGATATAAAATGGGAACATCCTTTCTCCACACAATAGAACCTTTGGATGGAAATAATTTTTGCACATAGAAGAAAAGACACATCAACAAAGAACCAAATTTACAAGGGTTTTTCTTTGATGTTCGGATGTTGTCCATATTCTTGTTCAATTGTTTCAGTAGTAACTCTGACAGCTCAAATTCCATGTTTTTCTTCACAACTTTAAATGCTAAGTCCACCGCCTCACATGGCACATTGTTCAATTGACTAGAGTTGTAAATCTTGTGGGAAATTACATGAATTCCAAATCTTAACTCCACATTAGAAATGATGCTACTTTTCAAACCTCTACCATCCCACTCGGCTAGGGTTTTGGTAGATTTTTCTTTGCTTAGCATGGGAAGGCCAGTAATCTTATGAATCATCTTTTTGGTGATCAAGACGGGCTATTCTAACCATAATTGGCAATTGTGCACATGACTAAGAATATACCTAATCCATTTTATCTAGAAACATCTTAGTAGGTGTGAGAAATGGGCCAACCCTTTTGTTTCAAGATGCTTGTGCTTGGGTTTTAATGAACCATCAACACACATTTCCTCTAAAGCACTATCCATTTCTAAGGTTCCTATCTCTTAAATTGAACACTTAAAATGAGTTTGAATTTTGTTAATTAATAGTACCTTTGGTAGAATTTGGAATTGCACACCATTAGGGTCAAGTGCCTCTTCCACTGCTGGAACTAGCTTGAAATTCGATGCTTTCCAATCCACACCCTTAACCAACATTTCCAAACCTCTCTTTGCCTTGTTGTTATTGGTGCTTCTAGATGCCATCGCTGCTTGGTAAGTGAAAGAAATTTTTGAACAAATTCTTTGCTGGAAAATCACTTGAAATTGCTTGGAATTGCTAGAGCGCACCTAGAAATCTCTTTGCTCTATGAATAATGAAGATACGATGAAAAATGGAGTTGAATTCTACCCTTTTTGATTAAAATTTTCCATCAATGTGAGGTACCATACTGACATAGTGCATGATAGACTGTCATCCACTTACTAGCTTAGTAGTAACTTGTAACTCAACAACTAAACAAAACTTTACTTCTCCTAACCTAAGTCAGTTGAGTCTGAGACTAACCTTGCTCGGTATGAACTAAACTCATGTGATCCTTTTGCATCTAAAATACTAATTTGGATCATCTACTTTCTTCCATTTGGAACTGTTCAAGATTTATCTTGAAGATGCAGTTCTAGTCCTTCCTTTGAAGAACCTAATTTGAAATGGTGGAGTCACCCACTTCTTGAGTGACAATGCCATCATTTGAACTATTTTTCTCAGTAGATTTAGGAATGCACTACGATCTCATCTACTTGATGATATTATCAGCTTTAGCTTTCTTTTCATCTTCATCTCTTTTAATATTCATGCAATTTTTAGCTATGTGACCAATTTTTGTGCAAGTATAACATCTTACTGTTGAATCTCTTTTTCTCAAGTGATGCCTTATGCAATCTATGCCAATGTCTCCATATTCTCCACAATGGTGACATATGCACCAAGTATTGTAATCCCAACCAAATATTTCTTTGAAAAATTGTTTAGCTGGATTGAATGGTTTAGATCTACATTCAGTTGCCTTGTGACCTTGTTACTTTCATTTGTGACATTTGCCTTCAAATTTTGGTTTCTCTTTGCACTCATTAGCTTTATGACCATGTTTACTGCAATTATAACATTTTCCATTGAATTTTTCTTTTCTATTGCTCCAAAATGTGTTTGATGTATGACCTAACTTACCACAGTGATTGCAAGTAGGTCTTTGATTCCTTTAGGCACCTTGTTGGGAAGATTCACCTTCTTCTTTGTAACCAAGTCCTACTTTACCTTTTTGCCTATGAAGATTTTGCTCACTTTGTTGATTCAATTGATCCATGTCTACTTGTGACTTTGTCATCCTTTCATTGAGTTGCCTTTTAGAAATTAGATCAGCTTTTAGTCTTTCATTGATCTATCTTTTAGTGATTAGATCATTTCTTAAGCTTTCATTTTCAAATCTTAGATTCATGATTTCCTCATTTGCATTAGAGAGTTGATTGATAAGACTTTCTTGTTGAAGGGATTGATTTTGATTTGAATTGTTCCTTGCCTCCAATTCTTCACTTGCTTTATTCCTTTGTTCTAAGATTTCACACATTCTTATTGACTGAACTTCTTGTTCTCTTTTCAATTTTCTTACCTCTTCTTCTAGAGAGCCATTCTTTGCTAGGAGTTCTTTGATTGCCTCATTAGCTTCATCTAAACTACTTGATGGGAAAAAGTCTTCAATATTTTCTTCAACATACTGATGGTCATTCATTTTTCTTGCAAGTTCCTTTCTTCTTTTTAGGAATTGAGAAAGATGCTCCTTTGCTTCCTTGAGTTGAGCTATGGCCATTTTTAGATCTAGCTTTTCATTCTCAATAGCTTTGTCAAGTTTGAATATCTCCATTGTCCTTGATCTTTTCTCAAGCTGTCAAACTTTATCCTAAGAACCAAAAAGCTTTGATACCAATTGTTGGAAATAATCAAGACTAGCTAGGTTACTAAGAGTGGAGGGGTGAATCAGTAACCTCAAAATTTTTAAATCAATTTAGCACTTAACCGTATAAATCATTCACCATTCATTCATCTAATCTACTACATGCATGAGAAAAGATAAATATACATAACACATGAACACAGTATTTGGTGACCCAAAAACATTCCAAATAGAAATTAAAATTGGGGTGGGGATTATACCCACAAAACTTCACTAATACAATATAAAGTTGGCCTATTAGGGCTTACATTGACCACTTCTAATGATCTTCCCTATTAAGAGCAATTTGGACTGCTAGGTCCACCTTGTTAGAGGCTTTACAAACATACAATGAAGTATGCACTCTGTTAGGAGATTTATACAAAGTCTGTTAAGTCTACCCTATTGAAGGATTTAGAAAATTGATTCACCTATTAGGATGAAATAGTAGATCTGACTTACAACTTGATTGCTAAATAGATCTTGAAGTATAGATTACCTCTTGTGACTGATATGTCTTTGTTGCTTCTTAATGATCTTGCTAAATATTTTTTTCTAGTGTTGATTCACATTTATTCTTCAAAACATTACATATCTGTTCCTTAGCATCCTTATTATTGTCTTATTGTAAATGATACAATATATTACATATATACCATTCCAATAATTATAATTGCAAGGTTGACCAAAACACAAGTAAACAAAATATTACCAAGTCAGCGAAATAGTAGAAAACTTGGGCTCTTCAAGCTGACTCGATGACCTTCTGATACTCAACATCCATTGCATTACTTGGCATCGTCATGCACTAGGTAGAAGTAGGAGCATGGTCCATACTAATCACATAATGTAGCTTGGCACTCAGTAACCATTGGTGACTCAGTAGATATAGTGTTACTCAGTAGAAACTGAATCCTTCATTTACCTTACTATCACTCGGGAGACACTACACATCCATTACTCGGTACAAACTAAATTTACATCACGAAAAATAATGACTTGGTAGACACTACGAAGCTTGGTAACCACTGTCTTCTTGGTGAACACTGTAAGCTCAATATACACTTGTTGAGCTGCACACTCACTCGGTAGCTTCATGAATGCTCAGTGTGAATTGCTTAACTATTGAACTTACAAGGTAACCACTAAATGCTTGGTATAAATTGTGGACTAAGTGATGAGTTCAGTAAGCATTCAGAATCAAATAAGTGTTGTCACTAATGAAAAATATAACATAATGCCAACAAGAATTAGAGTTACATATAAGGTTCAAGTTAGATTTAGAGTTAAATATAGTGTTATAGTTAGGGTAAGAGTTAGAGTTAGGATTAGAATTAGGATTAGAATTACGTGTGTGCACCAAGATGGTGTATAATTTAGTAGACACCACAAAAGAAAAACCCAAAAACATTAATAACCCGTTCGGATTGTTTGAAATTTCAAAAAGTGGCTAGGCTTGGTTACCAAGCCTGCCCAAAATACATTTAAAAAAAAGGTAATTAGGTTTTGAAACCTGATCGGGTTTCAAGGATGAAAAAATTCTTAAAAACCTAATTAGGATTTGAAGAAATAATAATAAGCTTTACTCTAAAAGCCATAACTTTCACATCCAAAGTCTGATTGACTCCACTCAAAATGAATTAGAAATCTATTAAAGAGCTCTACAACATGATGTAGATAAATCAATCCTATGTTATTGAAATTATATTTTACATCAATTTGAATTAAGCATAGTCTAAAATAGGTAGTCATTGTTTTCCAAATATGTAATCAATAAGTAAACATGAATGCTAACATATTTTTAATTATGTGTATCTTAAACACACATACACATAGTCCATCACTAACTAAATAATTCCTAAGATATCTCTCTTACTAACTCCTAACCTCTCTTTCTCTATCTAACTTGTTACCCTTAAGCATTGTTTCTCTCTGCATAATCCCTTAGCCCCCTCTCTCTCACTAACCCCTAAACTCTCTCTCTCTCTCTCTCTCTCTCTCTCTCTCTCTCTCTCTCTCTCTCTCTCTCTCTCTCTCTCTCTCTCTCTCCATGTATAATCCCCTCTCACTCTCTTCATCTTATCCCCCCTCTCTCTCATAATCTTTCTCTCCTATCCCCTATCTCTCTCTTTCTTTCTTTCTCTCTCCATCACTTCATCTCTCTCACTCTCTCTTATCACATCCCCTCTCCATCTTCCTATCCCTACACACACTCTCTTCCTCTCTCTATCAAACCTCTTTCTAACCCCTTACCCATTTAAGAGAGAGAGAGAGGTTAGGATTTAGCTAAAGAATGTGATTGGTTAGGAGTTAGTAAGAGAGATACCTTAGGATTTATTTAGTTAGCAAGAGTGAGTGAGTGTATGTTTGTTTCAGAGAGAGAGAGAGAGAGAGAGAGAGAGTTAAAAGTATGTTAGTATTTATTTTTGCCTATTGATTACGTATTTGGAAAATAATGATTACCTTTTTTAGACTTGATGCTTAACTCAAAATGATGGAAAATACAATCTTGATGATATAGGATTAATTTATCTACATCAAGTTGTATATCTCTTCAATATCTTTCCAACACAATTTGAGTGGAGTCAATTGGACCTTGTATGTGAAAGTTATGGCTTTTAGAGTAAAGCCTATTTTTATTTCTTCAAAACCTTATTAGGTTTTTAATGCAATTTTTTATCTTGATAACCCAATCAGGTTATGGCTTGGTGATAGCATAGGGAAACATCCCAGAGGCTTGGGAGACTATTTTCCCTCCAATTTTTTCCTTTAGATATTTTCTCATCTTTTAAGATGAATTCTCATCTTTGCATTCATCAAATTTACTAATGGTGAAGTGGATATCTCTAAAATTACTACCATAATATTACATGTCATCTTAGTTTTCTAACCATATATAATATTCTATATTAGGATAGTATTAAAAATGCATACTTTAATTACTTGTCATTCCTCATAGACATATGTCGACCATTTTTTAATAAATTTTGATATACTTAACCAAACTCAAAATAAATTATATATTATTATTCTACACTTGATTCTATACACTTTTTTAAAAAATTGTTTCAAATATTTTGATGCAAGTTATGCTTGCAAGCACACAAACAAGTACCAAAATTTCAAGATGTACTCAATTCAATGATTCATAACAAAAAAATACTCATCAAAAAATTACAAAAAAATACACAAATTCTAGATATGACTCTTAACTATCATCCTACCTAACTGATACACAAAATTTTAAATATAACTATGTCTTTTGTACTACACATGAAAACACCTTTGTTATGTTTTCTTAAAAAATTAGGAACTTTTTTTTGTGTGTGTGGGGTTTGACCCACCTAATATTATTCATTTTGTTAAAAATCTAGTAGTTTTGAAAGTAGATTCAAAGAGCTACAATTTACATATTTTATACATATTGTCATTTTTAGTGGATGAACCTCAAATGTCTCATCCAACTTCGTATTTACTTGATTCCAAAAGAAAAAAGTGTCCACTTATACCCCCTCTTTTTGTACAACATCTTGGTATGCTTACCTTAGGATTAGAATTAGTGTTAGGATTATATAAGGTTAGAGCTAGAATTAGAATTAGAGTTAGGGTTAGAGTTATGGTTATGGTTAGAGTTATGGTTACAATTAGAGTTAGAGTTAGAGTTAGAGTTAGAGTTAGAGTTAGAGATATGGTTAGAGTTGGATTTATAGTTAGAGTTAGGGTTAGAATTAGGGGTAGGGTCATGGTTAGAATTAGAGATAGAGTTAGAGTAAGGGTTAGAGTTAAGAGTTAGAATTAGGGTTAGGGTTAGGGCTAGGGCTAGGGTTTGAGTTAGAGTTAGAGTTAGGGTTAGACTTAGAATTAGGGTTAGAGTTAGGGTTAGAATTACTGTTAAGGTTAAAATCATTCTTCAACAATTTTCTTTTTAATTCTATATATGGTGTTTAATTTGTCTAACTTTAAGTTGTTTTTTATTTTAGGATATTGTTATGTAAAATGTTGTAATTAGGAGTAGAATTATGGTTAGGGTTCGAGTTAATGTCAGGATTAGGATTAGAGTTAGAATTAGGGTTAGTATTAAGATTAAAAGTAGGGTTAGGGTTAGGATTAGTGTTAGTGTCAGAGTACAAATTACAATTAGAGTTAGAATTATAGTTAGGGTTAGAGTTATAGTTAGAGTCAAGATTAGGGTTAGAGTTAGAGATAGAGTAAGAGTTGGGGTTAGGATTAGGGTTATAGTTAGGGTTAGGGTTAGAGTTAGGATTACAATTAAGGTTAGGGTTACAATTAGGCTTTGAGTTAGAATTAGGGTTAGAGGTAGGGTTAGAATTAGGATTAGGGTTAGGGTTAGAATTAGAAGTTTAGAATAAGAGTTGGGGTTAGGGTTGTAACTAGAATTAGAGTTTGGATTAGAATTAGGGTTAGAGTTAGGGTTATGGTTGTAACTAGAGTTAGAGTTTGGCTTAGGTTTAGGTTTAGAGTTTTGGTTACGGTTAGAGATAGTGTTAGCATTAGGGTTAGGGTTACAATTAGAGTAAGAGTAGTGCTAGTGCTAGTGCTAGTGCTAGTGTTATTGTTAGGATTACAATTGGGGTTAGGGTTACGGTTACGATTACAATTAGAGTAAGAGTTAGGGTTCGAGTTAGATTTAGAGTTTAAGATAGTGTTAGAGCTAGGGGAAGAGTTAGAGTTAGGATTAGGGTAAGGATTAGAATTAGGGTTAGGATTATATATAGGGTTAGGATTAGGGTTATGGGTAGAATTATAGTTAGGATTAGGGCTAGAATTAGAATTAGAGTTAGAGGTAGGGTTACAATTAGGATTACAATTAGGGTTACAATTAGTATTTGGGCTAGAATTAGGGTTATATGTAGGGTTAGAATTAGGGTTAGGGTTAGAGTTTAGAGTTAGAATAAGAGTTAGGGTTAGGGTTGTAACTAGAGTTAGAGTTTGGGTTAGAATTAAGGTTAGTGTTAGGGTTATGATTTGAGATAGTGTTAGCATTAGGGTTAGGCTTATAATTAGAGTTAGAGTTAGTGCTAGTGCTAGTACTAATGTTAGACTTAAGCTTAGAATTGGGGTTAGGGTTACAATTAGAGTTAGACTTAGGGTTCAAGTTAGAGTTATGGTTTAAGATAGTGTTAGTGTTAGGGTAAGAGTTAGAGTTAGGGTTAGGTTAAGGATTAGGATTAGGGTTAGAATTAAGGTTAGGATTATATATGGGGTTAGGGATAGGGTTATGGGTAGAATTAGAGTTAGATTTAGTGTTATAATTAGGGTTAGGGTTAGGATTAGGATTACAATTTAGAGTTAGAGTTAGAGTTAGAGATGGAAATAGGGTTAGAGTTAGATTTAGAGTTAGATTAAGGGTTAGAATCAGTGGTAGGGTAAGAGTTAGAATTTGAGATAGAGCTAGAGTTATAGCAATAGCTAGGGTTAGAATTACTTTTAGGGTTAAATCTATTCTTCAACAAAATAGTCTTTAATTCTATATATGGTGTTTAATTTGCATAACTTTAATTTGTTTTTATTTTAAGGATATTTTTATGTAAAATATTATAATCAGGAGTAAAGGTATGGTTAGGGTTAGAGTTAAGGTTAGGGTTAGACTTAGAGTTAGTGTTAGCATTAGGAGTAAAATTAGGGCTAGGATTAGGGTTTGCATTACTTTTAAGATTACGGTTACAATTAAAGTTAGAATTATAGTCAAGGTTAGGGTTAGGATTAGAGTTAGAGTCAAGGTTAGGGTTAGAGTTAGAGATAGAGTTGGAGTTAGGGTTAGGGTTAGAGTTAGGGTTAGTATTAGGGTTAGAGTTAGGGTTAGGGTTAGGATTTAGGTTATAATTAGGCTTTGGGTTAGAATTAAGGTTAAAGTCAGGGTTAGAATTATAATTAGGGTTAGAGTTAGAGTTAGAGTTAGAGTTAGAGTTAGAGTTAGAGTTAGAGTTAGAGTTAGAGTTAGAGTTAGAGTTAGAGTTAGAGTTAGAGTTTAGGTTAGAATTAGGGTTAGGACTAGAGTTAGGGTTAGAGTTAGGGTTAGTTTTAAGATTATGATTAGAGATAGGATTAGCATTAGGGTTAGGGTTACAATTAGAGTAAGAGTAAGAGTTAGAGTTAGTGTTAGTGTTAGTGTTAGTGTTAGTGTTAGTGTTAGTGTTAGTGTTAGTGTTAGTGTTAGTGTTATTGTTAGTGTTAGTGTTAGTGTTGGTGTTGGTGTTGGTGTTGGTGTTGGTGTTGGTGTTGGTGTTGGTGTTGGTGTTGGTGTTAGTGTTAGTGTTAGTGTTAGTGTTAGCATTAGTGGTAGTGTTAGTGTTAGTGTTAGTGTTAGTGTTAGTGTTAGTGTTAGTGTTAGTGTTAGTGTTAGTGTTAGTGTTAGTGTTAGTGTTTGTGCTAGAGTTAAAGATGGTGTTAAAGTTAGGGTAAGAGTTAGAGATGGGTTTAGAGTTAGGGTTATGATTAGGATTAGAATTAAGGTAAGGATTATATAAGGTTAGGATTAGGAGTAGGGGTAGACCTAGAGTTATGGTTAGGGTTAGGGTTAGAGTTAGGGTTAAGGTTAGGATTAGGGTTAGGGTTAGGGTTAGGGTTAGAGTTAAAGTTAGAGCTAGAGTTAGAGTTAGAGATAGGGATAGAGTTAGATTTAGAGATAGAGTTAGGGTTAGAATTAGGGGTAGGGTTAGGGTTAGAATTAGAGATAGAGTTAGAATTAGGGTTAGAGTTAGAGCTAGAGTTATAGTTAGGTTTAGAATTAGGGTCAAATTTAGATTAAGGAGAAATGCTAGATTTGGGTTAAAATTATTCTTCAACAATTTATTTTTTAATTCTATTTATATATGGTATTTAATTTGCATAACTTTAATTTATTTTTATTTTCAATATATTATACATAAAATATTATAGTCAAGAGTAGAGTTAAGGCTAGGGTTAGAGTTAAGATTAGGTTTAGGGTTAGAATTAAGGTTAGGCTTAGGGTTAGACTTGAGGTTAGCAATGTGATTAAAATTAGGATTAGTGTTAGGACCTTAGCATTAGTGTTAGGGTTAGCATTGTGATTAAAATTAGGATTAGTGTTAGGGTTAGAATTAGTGCTAGGGTTAGGGATACAAATAGAATTAGAATTATAGTTAGGGTTAGGGTATGTACAGGACCATGAGGGACCAAAAAGTGACGATATAAAAAAAATTCACTTTTCATCTGAATTTGATGAAATGAGGGTTTCTTAAGGAATTTATAAACTTTCCATTGATATAATTTTTTTCAAATTATGAGTTCAGCAATTAATTATTACTTTTTTTCTAATGGGGTTACCTATAAAGTGTTGATTTAAAACTAATTAAAAAAACTTATGAGTTTAAAATGGTATCACCTTTTCAAAATCCAAAAGACACGTCACATTCTAGGCTTTTCCTACTATGAGGAAAACAAAAGAAAAATTAATTTTGTATAGTTCTAAATGATTTAAGGTGCTCAAACACAAGAGTTTTGTATTCCAAATAATGTTGTAACCAAAAATTTAAAATTAATTATTTACTTGTAATATAATTACAAAAAAAATGCATCACAATTAGGAATGAGTCTACTTATTATATCTAGAATCTTTAAAAAAATTATCATTTGATTGTGATTAAATGTTGAAAGGAGATTGTTGAAGTGAAGAAGATTGATGAAACCTATAATTGAAAAATCATTATTTTGTCACTAATGTCAAACCTAATAATTTTTGTTAAGACAATTGCTTGGTTTGGTCTGAGTGCAATCAATTGATTGATTGATGAAGAGGATTTGAAAAGAAAGGATAAGAAGAGAACCTAGAAAAACCTAAGTTATATGGTGTATAAAAGGAGTACTGAGACCAAGCAAGATATTGATGATATAGTGTATTTTTTATTGACTTGAGGCTATAATGAAAGGATACTCAAGCAAAGATTAGAAAAATGCTAACTAAAGAAATGTGTCTTCCAAGTCTGATCGAGAAAATAGTGCAAGCCGAGAAAAGTTAGTATATAGGTCGAGCATAAAATTAGTTGAAGCCAAGTAGTAAGTTTAGTATGTGTTGAGCAAGAGAAATCTAGTTGGTACTGAGTGAAGTAAGTTTAGTATGAGTCAATCAAGAGAAATCTAGTTGGTTTTGAGTGAAGAAAGTTAGTATGTGCTAATTACCATAAAAACTTAGTGGATGCCAAGCAATCTAGTGTTGGCCAAGCATTAGAAGAAAATGTTCGTTGAGAAAACAAAGTATTATTGTTGAGTTCTAGTAAAATGTGTTGGATCAAAGATCTAATGAATCTGAGACAATAAAGTTGATTTATTGAATTGTGTGAAGCATGCGGAAGATAACTGTGATGAGCCAATGGCACAAAATTCAAGATAAAACATTTTGAGGTAAATTCAAAGAGGATTTTAGAGGAAGTTTTTAGAAAGGAATAAAATGGAAAGATGGGTAGAGTCATTGAATCTTACTTAACCCTACAATGGATGATTGTGGTTAAGTGGAAAAGGATCTAAATTCTCTATTTATAGAGACAACATGCCAAAAGTAATGTTGTCATGTGCAAGAACCTAATGAAGATAAGAAGTCTAGGGTGTTGCTTCATATGGTGGCCAAATAGAAGATTTTTTGATTGCCATAGAAAGTAAGAAGGCTTAAGATGATGAAGGCTTGAAGGATGAACAAGCTATCAAAGATAAAGAAGATGATTGCCAAGAAAAATGGAGGATTGAATGTGAGATTTGTAATCTACAAGTGTGTTGTTATTGTTATCAAATCAAGGCCTCTTGTTACTCTCTAAAAATTGTATTAGTCTAGATAAATCCTTTGGATTAAGGTTGACCTAATAGTCATTAGTAAATCCTTTAACAAGGTGTCATTCTAATGGAATGTTATAAAGTCCTCTAACAAGGCCTTTTCCTAATAGGGTGATTGAAATCCTTTAACCACGTCACATTTAACAATGTACATTGTAACCTTTAACAGGGTTGGCTCCTCACAAATATCACTTTAGAAGAGTGAAATTTGGTAGCATGTTACTGGTGGTTTTTCCCAAATTGGTTTTCCATGTAAAATCCTTGTGTCAAAATGTGTGATTGATTTTATGGTATTACATATTTACATTTCTGCAATGTTATTTTGACATAGGATAATAATATGCATATGTTTAAGATATTTAAAAGTCAATGCATGCATAAGAATAAGTTGCAGTACTGAAAAGTTTTATTTGTACATTTGGACCTTAGATAATTAATTCACCCCCCTCTTAGTTATTCTAAAGTACTCCAACAATTGGTATTAGAGAACCAAGTGCTTAAGAGAAAGTTTGAAGGTACTAAAAGCTAAAGATCAAGATGTATAGAAAGGAGGTGGCCAAGTTAATTAGGGAAAACTTTCTTGCATGGAAAAGTTTGATGAAACTATATCTAGGAGGTCTTGGAGATTATGCACAATCAAATATCACCATTGAGCATGTTGATCCAACTAGAACCCTAACTACAAAATAATTGAAACAAACGAAGGAACAAAATCAAGTAATGTTGGAGATAGTGTCCTCCCTAAGCTACTTAGAGTTTGATGACATCAAAGGATGTGATTTTGCTAAGAAGATGTGGGATGCCCTATAGAATATCTATGGAGGAGACAAGAATGTGCTAAGAGCCAAAGCATAAGAGGAAAACTTGTTGAAATGAGAATGCAATATGCAAAGATATTTTTAATAAAATTAAAAGATCTGATGGAAAGGTTGAAGATGAGATTGTGATCAACAAAGTATTAAGAACCTTGCTACCTATCTATGCTATTAGAGTCTTTTCTATACAAGAATTGCAATGTATCCCTAGTAGTAATTTGACCCTTAAAGGACTTTTTGGTAGACTCACTACTTTTGAACTTTCAAATTTTGATAATTTCAAATTTGAGAATGTTGAATTTACTTTCAAAGCTAAGTTGACAATAAAAGAATCTAAAGATAAGAAAAAGAAAAAGGTCAAACTTGATGCTAGTGATAGTGATACAAATGATGAAGATCTAGAAGAATTAGAAGCATTGATGGCTAGGAAATTTCATAGAGGAAAAGAAAAATACAAAGGTAAGTTACCCATCCTATGCTTCAATTGTCATGATGTTGGTCATATTGCGACAAGATGTCCTGATAAATCAAACAACAAGAATGGAGACAAATTCAAAAGTAGAAAATATGACGGTAACAAAGGCTACAAGGACAAAGGAAAGAAGGCTTGTTATATTGCTGAAAAGAATTCAATAATGAATCTAAAGATCATGATGATGAAGTTGTCTATGTTGCTATGAAGGATGATTTTGATGAAGATGAGGCAACTGCATTGATATCTTATGTGAACATAAGTGATAGATGGATCATTGATAGTGGATGTTCACATCACGTGAATGGAGACAAAAGTAAGTTCATCACCCTTGAGTATTACAATGGAAATAATATTAGATTTGGTAATGATGCACATTGTCTAATTAAAAGAAAAGGATCAATAAGATTGACAAATAATATTATGTGCGATAATGCTTACTATGTGGAAGGACTTAACTATAATCTATTGAGTGTGTCACAATTGAATAGTCCGGGTTGTAAAGTTGAATTTTATAATAGAAAGGCTAAGATCAGTGACACTAATGGAAAACTAATTGGAATTTGAGATCAAACTAGAAGTAATCTATTTTATCTTGATATAAATGATGCTACTTGTCTTGTTGTACAATTTGATGATGTGTGGCTATGGCACAAGAGGTTATGTCATGTAAATTTTGACAATTTGGTCAATTTAGTAAGATGAAAAGAGTCAAAGGTTTTCCAAAACTAAAGAAACCTGATAATGTGATTCGCAACCAATGTCAGTTAGGCAAGATGACAAAGCCTAGTTTTAAAAGTTAGAATATATAGTCCACTGATATAACTGAGAGGAGGAGAGTGAATCAGTTATCCAACTATCATCACAAACATTAATCTTAAACAAAATTAACCATGTGATTAATATAAACTAAAACCACAACAAGATACTCATACACAATTAACACTAGATATGCTAACTACGAAAACCTTAATTAGAGAGAAAACCCCAGTGGGGGTGTTACCCACAATATGATGTACTAATATAAATATTCCTCATTAGAGGATAAACCTTGTTAGGATTCTATTAAAACATTAAGTGCATATGATTCCCTATTAGGAGAATTTGAATCCCTATTGGGAGATTCGAACCCTGTTAGGAGTTGTGGAAGACAACTGGACCCACTAGCCATATAGCTTCAAGGTTAAGATCAAAGAACCCACTATCCAAATAATATATGTATTATTCCTTATGGAATAATAGAACTAAAATATACTTCTTCCTCTATTTTTATCATATCAAATTTTTTTTAGCTCCTCTAGATCTTGTAACCAGATCTCATTATGCATCCAATGATCCCTTGGATCACTTACACATATTCAGCAGACATTCTTTTCCTTCTTCTAGTGCACACTAATACTTCACATTCCACTTGATCCTCTTAATCAAGATCCATTAAATATAAGGAAAAAAAAATTTCCTTTACACATTATCTTTATAATAATTCCTTGAGTTAGCCTTGAAACTTTCCCAATTAATTAGAATAAGATAAATCATAATTACAATAGCATTGTCGGCTCATAGTCTATACCAAAATTCACACATGTGAAACCATGTATTATGCACACACTAGCATGACCATATGACTATCCTTTATCACTATGTAATTTTACATCTCTTCATTACATATCAGCTAAAAGATAGTGATAGATTATCATAGCTCTATTTTCCAATGCTCTATTTCTACACTGCTTCTAGCAAAACAAGTGTAACTTTTGTACAACATCAAATCAAACTTAGTCCTTTAAACCACATCATTAGGAAAACCTCAAGAACATGTCCTCCCTTGTGCATCATTTGAAACTTCCTCAACTTCTATGCATCTTAAGATTACTAACTTTTATTCTTCTAGTCTTTAACAGAATTATTGCTATGTTGACATCAATGACAAATATAGTCATGAATGAAACATATCAATACTCTCTAATGCTTAGGATACTCCCCCAATTTAGTATCATCAGAATTCATGCTAACAATCTTCCCCTTTGGCATTGATGAAAAAATAGATTAAAAACATCTAAGTTCCAAGAATACCGAATAGTACTTTGCTGCTGTCATCTTTTCAAATCCTCTTCATCAATAAAATCTGAAATTCTCTGGAACACTTCTTTGTTCTTCTTCTTCTTTTAGGATCAACAATATTTTTTCATAGTAAACAACTTCCAATACTTTTTGGCTACATTTGCACACTAACACATCCTTCTACACACTTACATATTCTTTTGCACATTTACATGAATCTTTCTAAATCTCCCTAAAGAGATAACTCTCCCTCGTTTCCATCTCAATAGGTACTTCTCTTACCATTGCTTACATACATTCTCACAATATGTTTTTTATGTAAATTCTCTCCCCATTGATATCAATGTCAAAGGTTTAAATCATAATACCAATTGGTACATAGCAATATCTAATTAGCTACTCAAATCATCAACCAACTTGAGAGTCCAAAGACACTATTCAATACCAAATACCAAGAGTCCTTCATGATTTAGTACATATTGAAAATAATCCCCCATACAAGAAGCATCAACATTTAGTCCAATCTAACCATAGTGCTATGTTCCACTAGACTGATGCACTCTCTGCATCATCTATTCTGAAGTAGGCAGGGGTATAACACCTAACATACCTCTTAGGATGTCAAAAGTATCTTTAGGAAAAGGCTTCGTAAAGATATATGCAATCTAATCTTTAGTGATTACATACTCCAACCTTATTTCTTTTTGTGTTGCCTTCTCTCTCAGAACATGATACTTTATGGATATATATTGTGTCTTACAATACAATATGGATTCTTAGACATACTTTATGTACTTGCGTTATCACAGTAAATGATAACAAGTTCTATAAACTCAATTCCAATATCCTTCAACATTTCTTTCATCAAAATAACTTGATTAAAATTATTTTTTGTTGCAACATACTCTGCCTCATCTATACTCTGAGATATATAGTCCTATTTCTTGCTCAACCAAGAAATTAATCTTCCTCCAAGAAAAAATGTTCCACCATTGGTGCTCTTTTTGTCATTGATACTGCTTGCCCAATATGTATCAATATATGTGCATAAGGTGAAATCACTTGATCTAAAAAATTCCATAATCACATGTACCTTTGAAATATCTAAATATTCTCTTTACTACTACATAATGATATTCTTTTGGATTAGCCTAAAATCTTGCTACAATCCCAATTGCCTTATCTATTTTTGGTTAAGTATGTGTCTCATCTTTACTAGATAACTTGTGATCAATTATCATGGGTGTACCAATAGGTTTGCAACTTTCCAAACCAAATCTTTTCAACAAATCTTTTAGATACTTAGTTTGTGAAATAAATATTCCATCTTTGTTCTAAACAATCTACCACTTTCTTCATCTTTTCCTCCAAATATTATGTCATCCACAAATATTAAAATGATAAATAAACCATCATCATTTTTTCTCAAATAAAAATTACCATCTGTTGTACCTTTGATAAATTCAATCTTTGATAAATATCTATCCAACCTTCCATACTAGGATCTAGGTGCTTGCTTCAGACCATACAATTCTTTCTTTAGTCTGCATACAAAATATTTATCTTTTTTCGAAGGGAATCCATTAGCTTGCTCAATATAGACTTCTTCTTAAAGTTCCCCATTTAGAAAAGTTAACTTGGCATCCATCTAATAAACCTTGAAATTTTTACTTGCTACATAAGCCAAGAACATCCTTATTGCCATGGGTGCATAAGTTTCTTCATAGTATATGCCTTCTTGCTTTGAGTAAACCTTGCAAACAAGTGTTTCCTTGTTTCTCACAACTTCTCTTCTCTCATTCATCTTATTCCTGAATACCCATTTGGTTCCTATCACATTCTTGTCTTTAGGTCTAGGAACTAATTCCCATGTCTCATTCTTCACAATCTAATCTAGTTATTCTCTCATAGCTTGCATCCAGTGATCATTTTTACATGCCTCATCTATTCTCTTAGGTTCCACTTGAGAAATTAGACACAATTCTTCATTCACTTTGTTCCTTATCATCACACCTTTATCCTTTCTCCCAATTATTTTCTCTAGAGAGTGATTCCTTGTCATGTTTATGCTCGAAGTAGGAGTTGACATATAAACTCTTATCTCTTCTCTAGGTTCAAATATATGTTCTTCTCTATGCTCAATAGATACATCATTCTATAAATCATTGTTAGTCTCAAAAAGAACTTCGGCATTTTGTCTAACAATTCCAAAATTATCTTCTCCTTCATCAAAATTATAATATACCATCTTCTCTTTAGTACCAAAATTTTCATCAATCCTTCCATTTTCTCACTCAACTATTGTCTATAGTCGAAACATCTATATGATTTACTTTTCAATGAGTAACCAAGAAATATACCTTCATTGCTTCTAGGATCAAACTTAACAATATCGTCATCTTTCTTTATGTAACACTTCCAAATATGCTAAAATATTTGAGTGATGGTGAATGACCAAACCATAACTCATAGGGTGTCTTGCTCATACCTTTTCTAATTTGTACTCTATTCAAAGTGTATACCGCAGTGTTAACTGCTTCTCTCCAAAATGTCTTTGAGACATCATTCTCAAATAACATCACTCTTAATGCCTCTGCTAATGACATGTTCCTTCTTTTAGAAATCCTATTTTGTTTAGGTGTTCTACATGAAGATAGTTGTCTTTTGATTCCATTCTCTTTACAGAATAGATGTGAACTCTCCTCCTCTATCTGATCTTAAACATCTAATCTTGACACCAGAATCATTTTCAACTCTATTTTTAAATATCTTGAATTTATCAAAAGCATCAGACTTCTCTTTAAGAAATCCTACCAACATCATCCTAGTGAAATCATCAACAAAAATCATAAATTAACTTTCACCATAGAATCCTCTAGTTCTTGCAGGACCACTCAAATCTTTGTGAACAATCTCTAATTTCTCTGTAGTAGAGAACTTCTTGCTAGGAAAAGACACTTTCCTCAACTTAGCCAAAATACAATCCTTGTAGATAACATTAGTAGGCTTAATAATCTTAGGAAAATCTCTTTCTAAAAATGTACTACTAAGTTTCACAATCTTATCAAAGTTTATATGACATAACCTTCTATACCATAACCAAATGTTATCAACATTTGCAACCAAACATGTTATTTCAGTAGGATTCAGCTAAAATATAGTACCTCTGGATCTAGTTCCAATACCAATCAACTTACCATCTTTGTCTTTGATAAAGCAAGTCTTTCATGTGAACTACAATAAATATCACTTGTCTATGAATTTTCCAACACTTAGAAAATTATGTATCAAACCATTGACAAAGTAAACATCATTAGTGTTAGTTTTGCCATCAAGAGTAATAGATCTCATCCCTGTGATATGATAGGTTGCACTATTACCAACTCTAATAATACCTCCATCATGATTTCTGAACTTAAAAAAATTGTTCATATTACCAGTCATTTGTGGTGAATTAGTTATCCAACTACCATCACAAAAATTAACCTTAAAAAAACTTAACCATGTGAGTAATATAAACTGAAACCACAACAAGATACTCATACATAATTAACACCATATATGCTAACTAGGAAAACCCTTGATCAAAGGGAAAATCCTGATGGGGATGGTATCCATAATATGATGTACTAATATAAATATTTCTTGTTAGAAGATAGACCTTTTTAGGAGTCTATTACACCATTCAATACATATGAGTCCCTGTTAGGAGGTTCCAACATTGTTAAGAGTTATGGAAGACAACTAGACCCACTGCCAAAAAAACTTCAAGGTTAAGATCAAAGGATCCACTATCCAAATGATCTCTATATTGTTCCTTGTAGAATAATAGGACTAAAATGTACTTCTTCCTCTATCTATGTCCTATAAACCAAAATTTATCTCCTTTAGATCTTGTGACTAGATCTTATTTTGCACATCTAATGATCCCTTGGATCGCTTACACACACTTCAACAAGTAACCTACTCCTTCTTGCACTGCATGCTAATACTTCACATTCCACTTGATCCTCTTAATCAAGATCCATTACAAATAAGGAAAAAAAAATTCCTATATCCCTTATCTTCATAATAATTCCCTGAGTCATCCTTGAGGCTTTCCCAATTAATTAGAATAAGATAATTCATAATTACAATAGCACTATGGGCTCACAATCTATACCAAACTTCACATGTGTGAAACCATGTCTTGTGCACATGATAGGATCACCATATGAATTTCCTCTATCATTGTGTGAATTTGCATCTCTTCATTACATCTTAGATGAAAGATAGTGATAGATTATCAGAGCTCTATTTTCCAATGCTCTATTTCTGTACTACTTCTAGAAAAACAAGTGTAACTTCCATACAAGATTAAATCAGGCTTATTCTTTTAAACCACATCATTATAAAAACCTTAGGAACATGTCCTCCACTATACATTATCTGAAACTACCTCATTTTCTATGCATCTTAAGATTACTGATAGCATTTCTTCTAGTCTTTAATAGAATTACTACTATGTTGACATTAATGATAAATACAGTCATGAATGTAACATATCAATACTCTCCAATTATTAGGATACTCCCCCAATGTAGTATCATCATCATTCATGCTAACATAAGTGGTATCTAGAAAGAGTTCAAAGGGAAATCGGTAAAAGCTTGAAATGTCTAAGATTTGATAGAGGTAGGGAGTTTACATCAAATGATTTTGAAAACTTTTGTAATCATAAAGAAATCAAGAGACAAACTTCTACACCTAGGACATCTCCACAAAATGGGACTACTAAAAGGAGGAAAAAATATTGATGGATTATGCTAGAACATTGATGATGGAGAAGAATGTTTCTTTGAAATAATGGAGAGAAGTTGTCAGTACAATTGTATATACTGTGAACTGAGTAAAAGTCAAGAAAGGTACAAATTCCACACCTTTTGAATTATGATATGGATACTCACCCAATTTCAATTATTTTAAGGTATCTTGGAGAAATTATTACCTTCTTAAGGACAATAGAAATGGTAAACTTGATGCAAAAATTGAAGAAGGTATATTCCTAGGTTATTCCACAAGAAGTAAAGCTTATAAGTGTTTAAATACTAACAACTAAAAAGTTGTGGAAAATGGAAATGTAATGTTTGATGTATATATAGAAGTGCATGAAGATGAACCAAAGAAGGAACCTAAAAAAATATAAAACCTTTGTGTACTACTATGAAGACATGTCTGCCAATAATGATAATTTTGCAAATCAAGTTGTTAGTAAACAAGAATCAATGATTATTGAGTTGCATACGATGGATGTCAAGTTGAACTCAAGAGCCAAGTTGTAGTCAAAAGTTAAGGTATGTTCTAATATTAAGATCAATTTACATCAAAGGAATGTTGAGTTACCTAATAGAGGAGTGCACATTGAATATAAAATTGAAAGTCCCATGTAGAAAGGAGAGTGAAACCAAGGCTGTTAAAGTATGTTAGAAGACATCAACCTGCTTGACAATTTATTAGAGATAAAGAAGATAGACCAATGAAAAGGAATAGGTTGAGAAATGAAACATCTTTTTTAAGAAAGCATGATCCTAAGTTAGTGAAGGATGCATTGGAAAATGAAGACTATTGTAAAGCCATGAAAGAAGAAATTGTTCAGATTGAGAAGAACAAAACATGGGCTTTAGGACCCAGAAAAGAGAACAAGAATGTGACTGGAACCAAGTGGGTGTACATAAAATAAAATTAGATGAGAATGGTGAAGTTTCAAGGAATAACACAAGATTAGTTTGCAAAGGATATGCATAAGAAGAAGGAATTCACTATGGAGAGACATTTTCTCCAGTTGCAAGACTAGAAGGAGTAAGAACTATGCTTGCTTACTCTACATAAAAAGAATTTAAAGTTTATCAAATGGATGGCAAGTCAACATTTTTGAATGGTATACTAGAAGATCAGGTTTACATAGAACAACCTAAAGGATTTGTTGATCAAAACAATAAAAACATTGTGTGAAGATTACACTAACCTTTATATGGTTTGAAGCAAGCTCCTAGAGCATGGTATGAAAGGCTTCACAACTATCTTGTGAAAGTTGGTTTTGAGAAGATTGATGAAAACAAAAATTTCTACTTGAAGACAGAAGGAGGTAAAGGGATTTTAAATAGCTGAAATATTTGTTGACAATATCATATTTGGAGGATAAAAATGCATTGTGTAAGGCATTTGCAAATGAAATGAAAAATGATTTTGAGATCTCTATGTTTGGAGATATCAAGTTCTTAGTTGGATTGCAAGTATATAAGATGAAATGTGGTATTAACATCACTCAATCCAAGTATGTGAAGGATTCAAAACTTGTTAGTACTCCTATTGTGATAGGACACAAACTATCCAAAACTAATGATTTTTCTAAAGTAAATCAAACATTGTATAGGTCTATGATTGGAAAATTGCAATATGTAGTTCATGGAAGACTTGACATTGCATTAGCTATTGAGATTGTTGCAAGGTTTTTAGAAAATCCTAAGGAGAATCATATGATGGTTGTTAAAATGATCATGAGATACTTGAAAGGAACAAATGACTATGGTCTATACTACAAGAAAAATGACAAGTTTCAATTGAAAGCCCATAAAGATGTTGATTGGGCTAGAAACATTGATGATGGAAAAAGTAAAACTGGTGGAGCATTTTTCTTAGGAAAGAGATCGGTCACCTAGACCAGAAAGAAACAAAATTATATATCACAATCTACTATTGAAGCTGAATGTGTGGCTAATATAGTGAATTGCACAAATGTGGTATGAATCAAATAGTTACTCATAGGAATGAAGGAGGAAATTACTAAACCTTTGGTACTCTAGTGTGACAATACAACTACTATAAATATATCAAAGAACCCCATGATTCAGACAAAGATAAAGCACATTGCAATAAAGTATCATTACTTGAGAGAATTTTTTCAAGACAAAGAAGTGAGAATGGAATATGTGAATACAAAAGAATAGATAGCTAATATATTCACAAAGTTCCTATATAAGGATGTATACAAATATCTTAGAGGTAAACTAGGAGTGATACCCCTATCCAAAGATACTTATGAAGAAAGAGTAGCATCCTGCATCAAATGAATTGGATGACATATTTTAGAAATTGATGTAGTGGATCTTACTTTAGGATCTACCCAAAGTAAGGAAGGAGCTATAAATAGAAGCTTTACAATCACATAGAAGGTGATAGGTATAGACACAAAATTTATTATATCTAAATTTATAGATGACAAGTCTTTGGCATTTTTGTCAAAGAAGGAGAGTTTACTAAAAATATATTGAGATTGAGGGAGATATCAGAGAGAGATTAGATTAGATAAGGAAGGAGAAATATTGTTAAAGAGGGACAAGATTAGATGAGGGAGAAATCTAAGATTAGAATATATAGAGGAAGGAACACACACACACACACACATAGAGAGAGAGAGAGAGGAAGAGATTTTAATAAAAGCTATAAAATTTCCTATCCAAAATTGTTGAAGTGAATAATATTGATGAAACCTATCATGGAATAATCATTATTTTGTCACTAATGTCAAAATTACTACTTATTGTTAAGACAATTTCTTAATTTGGTTTGAATGCAATCAATTATTGATCAATGAAGAGGATTTGAAAAGAAAGGATAACAAGATACCATAGAGAAAGGTTTAGTTATATGGTGTATATAAGGGGCACTAAGACCAAGCAAGACATTGATGATCTAGTGTATTGTTTATCTACTTAAGTCTATAATGAAAGGATACTTGAGAAAAGACTAAAAGAAGGATAATTAAAGAAATGTGTCTACTAAGCCTAACTGAGAAAATAGTGTAAGTTGAGAAAAGTTAGTGTTGGCTAAGTAGAAGATTAGTTGAAGCCAAGTAGTAAGTTCAATATGTGTTGAGCAAGAGAGATCTAGCTGGTGTTGAGTGAAGTAAGTTTAGTATGAGCCTGTAGGACCAGAAAATGGGCTAATATCTAACATACTATGAGAAAATCACAAACTCAATAAACATACATTAATACCCTCTAGTCTACTATGAAAGCCAAGCAAAAAAAAAAAAAAACACAAAGTAAAACTCCCTCTTTAGTTGTAGCTCCCATGTCCTTTCTTCTCCATATGATGTAGCTCCAATTGCCTATAATGTACACAATTGAAAAGAAAAAGTCTATGATGGGATAATGGTATTGAGAATACTAGAATTTGAAGGATAAAGAGACCAAAAGGTTAGGAATAAGAATCAAAGGACTTGAAGGACCACAAATGAGAGCAATGTGTCTCATTTTATAGCCAACAAGCAAGAGAAGAGCATTGAATTTGTCACCTTGGATATGCAACTTGGAAAGAGATTCATTTAGGAAATCCATGACACATATGACACAAGATGCCAAATGTAAGATTGTATGAGGCATGGAAGTCAACAGACCTATAAATGGAAGAGGATCTATGATGCGTCATGTGATACCTCAAAGCCACTTAAAGCCAAGAATCTATTACAATGAGGGCTAAATATAGATATGTGTAAGGAATAAGAATATATGGATTATGACATACCTTAGCCAAGTACAAGGATAAAATCCATGATGTAGGATGTCCATGCATCATGATGATGTGAAGATTATGTCAATATTGTGTGGGATATTTGAATTAAAAATCCATATATCCACACAAAAGGAAATTAGTAAAATAGAAATTAGAGGTGGAAAATGAGTTAGGAATTTGAGAATTTCCATAGTTTGTGAAGACAAATCAATTAATTAATGAATATTAATTAATTAAAAAATGTTAATTAGGAAGAATTATTAGTAATGCATGATGAAAATAATTGGAAAAACATAGGATTAAATTATGGATTATTTAATCCTATAGAGGAAATTAGTAGATGGTTGGCCAATTTGATTAGATAAGTGTGACAATATCCTTAAATGAAATATGATGATTATGCAAACTGACTAGGATAATGACAGGTAGACCAAAGCCATGGTAAAATTGATTGATTGATTAAAACTGATAACATGCCAAGGATGCATGGCATGGATTAAGGACACACAATATTTAACTAATATTGTAAATGCTATGGGATCAAGATTGATTAATAAGGTTGATCATAATAACATCAATAGACATTTTCAATGTTTTTAAATTGATTTGTTTATGTCATAATCTAGTGTTGAGGGACTCAACTATCAATGATTAGATGATGTGAACGATTTTTTAACCTAGCACTAAGAGTCATGATAGTACTAAAGTTAGATTTGATAAGTTTGATAGGTTTGATAGATTTCCAAGGCACTAAGAGACATGAAAATGCCTAGGGTTAGACAAATGATGATCAATTTGAGATGCTAACATGTTCTAGGTTGATTAAGACTAATTATGGGTGATTCTAAGTAAGTTTGGGGTGATTTCATGTTGATTTGATATGATTTTGGATGATGTTGAAATAGTTTTGGGTTGATCAGATATGATTTAGAAATGATATGCAATTGATGTGAAAATGGATACAAATGATGAAGAATATTGTTAAGATATAATCATGTTGGCAAAAACATTAGAATTAAATGAGAAAATGGGATGAGTTAGCATGAAAATGTGATTAAATTGTAGACATGAACCATTTTTTAGCACCTATATTTTGTCCCTCTTTGGTACAATGTGATTTAGAGCATAGTGTCAAAGAATCCTGATGAAAAAGCCATAAAAGTACACCCTAGTAGTGGTGGTATATATGGGTACCCCCTCAAGAAATTTGCCAACATGGACATATGATAGGTTTATTTCATCGACAACAAGAAGACAAAACAATAATAACTAACAAATTGCAAATCAAAGCTGAAATGTGAAGGTTATGGGGTCTAGAGTGCAATAAGGCATCGTGACCAACATAAAAAGTGCCTCCTACACACCCATCTAGGAAAAAATAGACTATAAAAGGGGTTAAAGAGGGCTTGAAAGTCATTTTCACCCTTACATTTGGTAGAAAAGAGCTCTGGAGCAAGCAGAATGGACTAGTTACCTAGGGAGCAACATCATGGAAAATGGGTGCATACCTACTAATGAAGGGAAGATGTAGGACCTTTAGTGAGTACATCTAGGCCATCTTTTTGTGTTTTATTCTTTGGCATACTTTTCATGAATTTATGTGTTACTTGGAGGTCAAATGGGGGCCATCTAGGGTCGTAGGGTTAGTTTAGGGCATCAAAATGCCCCAACTATGCCCAAAACATATCCAACTGTGTAGTGGGCACACTTGGAATGACCAAGTATGTACTAAGTGAACTTAGCATGGCTAGGTGTACCATGGGCACAATTGGTGGCCCCAGCTACACCCTAGGATGCTTTGGGGCTCCTAATAGGGTCTGGATGAGCCCTGATCAACCTGAAACTTGGGTACACAAGAAAAACCCTAGGAAGATGTTATAATAGAGGTATGATTTAGTGAAATGTGGCTAAATTAGTAAAACTTGGTGAATCTTAGGGCAGATGTAGGTCAAACCTAGTTAGATGCTAACAAATAGCAATGGAAAGGGTTAGAAAGAGTGTAAATGGACTCAAAATGACCTGAAACTTGGGCCACATGCTCAAAACCCCAGGAGGAGTTCAAAAAATAGGTCAACTTAGGCTAAAATGTTCAAAAAAATCAAACCTAGTCAAACTTAGCTTAGATATAAGAAAAATTTGATGGATGGATAAGTAGAGGGTCATGATGATGCAAATGACCTCAAAATGACCCAAAACTTGCTGGATATGTTCAAAAACCTAGAAAGAGTTCAAAACCTATGTCAAATTATTCAAACATATTTAGAAAAGTTAAAACTCAATCAAACTAAGGTCAAACTAGGTCAAACTTGGGTCAAATATAGGTTGAACTTAGGTACAAAGCCACATAAGGTTGACATAGGCTACATGGTTATGTAGGAAGATCTACCCTTATTTTAGATGAGGGGACAAAGGCCTTAGAGCCTAATACTACATCATTATATGACTTCTAGTGAGTGAGAGATATTAATAAGACTTGGCTTATGTCATATCACATTTATACCAGAGGTGACAGGGAACAGAGCCCTACTAACAATGTTGACAAAAAGATGGTATTCAGAGACTGGTTCCTTCCAATTGCCCATGGGGGAGGGGACTATGACTCTAGCATATGTATGGCACATCCTTAGGATTCTAATTCATAGAGACTATGCTATGTATGAGCCAGTTACTGGGTGAGTGACACTACACCAGTTGTTTGGATTTGGAGATGTAGAGCTAGGTATCTAAGATTACAAGATCAGATGGGAGCTACTCGTGGCACAACATGAGTGACTGATAGTTGTGATCTATTAGGTGGTGGGTAGACTAATAATACCTAATAAGAATGGACATGGATTCCCTATTGAATGGGATAGAGTTCTCAAGAGGATGGTCATGGATGGGACCATGTTTTCTTGGGGACCATCCATTTTGGGGATGTTATACTACTATCTGCATCAGGTGGCATATAGAGGTGGACTGACATTTAGTACTAGAGGAACATTTCTGTAGATATGGTCCTATGATCATATTATGTTGTTCAAACCACTTGTAAAGGGAGAGCTAGTGGATGACATGCCTTATTCATATAGCTATAGAGGCATACTGGCATGAGGACGACTAGGGTACACTTAGTTCTTCAAGCATCAGTTGGATACCATGACATAGTTTATCTAGAGACCATATAGAGACTACCTAGGGTGAGATGATGATGAGACCCATCTACCATACTATAGATAGTAGTGTTATCTAATAGGGTAAATAGTGATTGGTCATCTCGTGATAGAGATGTACCTACCAAAATGGGTACACAGATAGTTTGGGTAGGGACAAGAGGTGTTGATAGGTTTGACATTTTTTGCACAGTCCAGAGCAGAGATCTGTGAGTGGGGAGCACCAATCAGAAAACAAGTGACTTATGAAAAGTTAGAGGAGCTATAACTAAGGGTGTGTGGTACAACAATAGATGTGCTAGACACAGGTATGATAATGACATATGATAGGTGGTTTGCACGGCATCTTCTAAGGTCATTAACAAATACAACAATATCAATATCATAAGTGAGATCATAAACAGAGTAGGGTGAGGAGGGGGATGGGGAGGAGGATGAGGATGATGATGGGGTGGATGGGGAGGATAGAGAGGATATTGATGCAAGGGATGATGATGTAGGGGATGATGATGAGGACAATGAGGAAGAGGATGAGGGATATGATGGTGAGGAGGGTGAGGACAATGGGGTTGGTGATGGTGATGGGGGAGAAGATGGGGATGATTATGAGGAGGGTTGGAATGATAGAAATGAGGAAGGGGGAGAGGATGACATAGGTGTGGATGCAATAAGGATGGATGTCAAGGGGGATCTAATGGATTACATCGATGGGACACTACTATATGTACAAGTAGGGTCTAGCTAGCTAGAGCTTATGGAGTTGATCAGAGGGCTCTATAGTTAGTTAGATTAGGTTCTAGTGGAGAGGTATGTAGTGATAGTAGAGAGGGATGAAACAATAGAAGAGAGGGATTAAGCTATGGCAGAGAGTGATGCAGTGGTGTAGAGGGTAGAGAGGGTAGTGTAGGAATCACGAGAGTTCATTAGAAGCATCAGAGATTCAAACTTCTAAAAGATGGATATGATGATGACTAGGGCACATGTGGAGACATAGTACTAGAGGGATATTATGAGATGGTAGTGCCACCAAGTAGAGGATAGAGAGCTTTTGTGCATCAAGATCTCACTCACAGTAGGCACAAAGGACACATAGTAGTGTAGGGGTAATGGGACCAATGAAGCCACCACAGACAATAGAGGGATCATTCTTGAGACTGGATAGAGGCTATAAGGCTAGGGATAGCATAGGTTGACACAGATATTCTCTTGTGCAAAGGGGCTTCTTTTTCTTTTTTTGTTGGTGGTTAGTATTGATGTAAAACATGGCCATGTACTCTGATACCTTTGTGAGACATTTATGACATGGACTTATGTTATGATGACTATATGAGATGGATTATGCATGTGTTTTATATGCTTTTATATGGATGCATTTATGCTTTTCTATGTGGACTTTGATGTAATGACATCATGAGTTTATTTATTGCATGCTATGTTTAGGAAATGACATCTTTATTTTTTCCACATGTTTTTCTCATGAATGAATGAAAAATGAAATTTAACATGATATGAGATGAATACAAATGAAATGTAAAATGATAGGAATGTGATGCTTATGCAAAATTTATTTCTTTGGGTTTTTCTAGACTTTTGACATATTTAGGAATGTGGGATGATGGTGATTTTGGTGTATCTGATTACCGAACCATGGTGGTGGATGAAGGAGATGAAAAAGATAGAGGAGATGAGATGAGGAATAGTTAGTATGAGGTGAGGACTTTTTCTTTCACAAAGTGCACTATACATTAATGGAGCTTTATTTTGACATGGAAAATGGAATGCAATGCATCTTGGTAGAAAGGGCCAGAGTGAAAATGAAAACCTTTTGCATAAACAAGCACAACATAGACAAAAAATGACCTTATCCTTCTTGAGGAAAATATACATGCCCCAGACTCTCAAAGGTACATGTTTAATAGACATATAACCAAAAGATGACCATGAACCATCATGATCACTCTCATAGATTATTTTATGCAATTGAGTGGCATGGGAACATGATCCAATAAAAATAAAGAGAAAATAAATCACTCATTAAACAACATGAGCCAATGGCTATTCTTGTCCATTATTACTTGGTTTCTAGTGTTTTAGGTTTGCAAATAGTGTTTGATAGGATGATCACATGATAGTTTTGTTTGTTGATTCTATTGAATAAGTTCATTGTGACACATTTGATTAATTGTTGGTTCACATTGCTCAAAGAGGGTGATTGTCATTGAAGTGCAGTGCTTTGAGTTTCAGTCTGTGAAAGTGTGAGTGTTAAAGCAAAAGGGGTGATTATTGATAGTAAGTATTTACAAGGTTTGTTACAAATTTTTGGTGGGTTTTGTGATTTTTAGGGTTTTTGAGGATATTTAATATTTTTGTGTTGCTCATTTCTTCAAGACATTTGATGATTTTTAGGGCTTACTTCAAGACTTTTTTTATGATGTTTAGTGGCTTTCTAAGACATTATATGATTTTTTAAATCAAATTTTTAGGATATTTTATGATTTTTATCAATTTTTTTAGGACATTTTATGATTTTTATGAATTTGTTCAAGACATTTTACAATTTTTATGAATTTTTTAGGACACTTTATGATTTTTTAATGACATTTTACAATTTTTATGAATTTGTTCAGTACATTTTATGATTTTTATGAATTTTTTTAGGATGTTTTATGATAATTTAGAATTTTTTCAAGACATTTTATGGTTTTTATTGATTTGGTCATGAGATTTTATGATTTTTATGGATTTGTTCATGACATTTTATGATTTCTAGTGATTTTTTTAGGATCATTTTTGAAATTTTTAGGAGTTTTTTTAGGATCATATTTGAGTTTTTAGGATTTTATTAGGATCATAAAGGATTCACAAGTGTTAGCTCCAATTAGATGTGTGATAAGTCTGATGGATAAAAAGTGCTTAGGGATATGCACCCAGTTCAAGTTCAAACTCATGCACTGTGTAGGTAATATGCCCCCAAACAAGACATAGACTATGTACAAAGGCCAAAGACAAAGTATGTACAAATTGGTGGCACTTGGGTAAGATAACAATGGAAATTAACTAGTTCATGGGCAATGATCAAGGACTAGGGATGTCTTGCAATATGAAGGATATGAGTAGGGAATGAATAAAAGGTGTAAAAACTATATGGAATCCTGATAGATGGAGGAGCAACAACTGACTACACATGGCACCTATTTGCTAGGTTTTCACCATGGTACTTTCTCAAAGTACATGTTTGCCAAGTTTTTACTTTTGGATGGAATTTTTATTTGGACTTAGTTTTTTGTGCCAAGATGCCTATTTGCTAGGTTTTCATTAAGGAATCCATTTTTTCATAACTTTTTCACTTTTTTCATGACCTTTTTCTATTTCTTTCAGGACTTGTAGACAGAATCAAGTATAGTACTTGTGGAGATGCATGTTTTTGATGGACACATGTAGTGTTTCACCCTCTAGAATTGTAATTTGATATACTGTAGACCTAAATGTTGTAATAACTTCATAAGGTCCTTCCCAATTTGGTTCAAATTTTCATAGTTTTTCTCTATGCTATTGAGTCTTGTAGTTCATCTTTAGGACTAGATCACCAATATTAAAATGATGACCTCAAACTTTCTTATTATAGCTTTGTTTGAGTCAATTTTGGTAAGCTTGTAGATGTGTCAAGGGGGCTCGCCTCCACTCATCAAGTATTTCAAGTTCATGAAGTTTGGATATTCTATAGTTTTTATCATCAACAACATCTTGTAGGGATACTCTCAATGATGGAATTTTAATTTCAATGGGAAGTATGGCCTTGGTGCCATAAACAAGAGAGTATGGAATTGCACCAGTGGGAGCATGCACACTTGTTCTATAGGTCCAACGAGTTGGATTTAGTTGTAAGTGCTAGTCTCACCAAAAATCATTGATAGTCTTTTGGAGAATCTTAACAATGGTCTTATTAGATACTTCTACTTGGCCATTGCCTTGTGGATGGTAAATACTATAATATCCATGGTATACATTTCATTTCTCACAGAGCTTGTCCACATCATTGTTTTTAAATGAACTACCATGATCATTAATAATAGCTACGGGACTCCATACTGACATATGATGTGGTTTAGAATAAACCTTGAAATTTTCTTTCCAATGGTGAAAGTCAGAGGGATGGCTTCAAGCCACTTGGTAAATTATTTTGTCACTATGATGATGAACTTATTGTTGTTAGAAGGAGGACACATAGCTCCAACAAGATCAAATGCTCACTATGAGAAGGGCCATGAAGATATGACTAGCTATAGTTCTTGGGCTGGTGCATGGATCAAATTACTATGTATCTAGCACTTATGACATGTTTTAGTAAAGTCATATGCATCTTATTCCATGGTGGGCCAATAATATCCAGTTCTTACCAACTTCTTAGCTAGACTCAAACCATTGAAATGACTTCCACATAAACCTTCATGAACCTTGTGTAAGGAAGTTTTAGCTTCTTGCAAGTCAAGGCATCTAAGAAGGGTTTGGTCAAAGTGGTATCAGAGCTTGAGAGTTGCAGGTTGTGAAGTTATATGTTGAATGCCCCTGATCAAGATTCTTCAATAGGGTCAAGCAAGATGGTGACCAATGCAGAGTTAGTGAAGATAGTCGAGGAGCAAGAAGAACTTATCAAGAAAGAGAATAGAGAGTTGAAGGGGATAGTGGCAGAACTAGCCAGTAAGTTGGAATATATGCAGAATATAGTTGAGAAGAAAGAAATGAAAGAAGAAATGGAAGAAGAGGAAGACATACTCGACAGTGAAGAAGATAGAATATCTAAGAACAAGAAGCCATTTTTTAAAGCTTTAAGGGCTTTGGGAGGAAAACCCATGGAGTTACCTATGTTTACAGGAAAGATGGACACTGAATTAGTGTTGGAATGGATTGAAGCCTTAGAGAATCATTTTGAATGTGAGAAAGTTTCAGAGTCGCAGCAAGTTAAGTTGGCTAAGTCCAGAATGAAGGGAGCAGCCCTTACATGGTCGAATTTTGTGCAAGAAGAAAGGGGAAAAGAGGATAAAAGGAAGATTTGTTCGTGGAAGAAGATGGTGTCAATGATAAGAGAGACGTATCTCCCTGAAGACTATGAGGTACAGTTGCATCAGAAAAGGAAGAATCTCAGACAAAGGGATATGGATGTCTGTACTTATACAGAAGAATTTTAGAAGTTAAGTCTAAGGTCAAAATTTGCAGAACTTGAGAGTATCAAGGTAGCAAGATACCTAAATGGTTTGAGGATGAACATACAAGAAGAGTTGCAGTTGCTGAGTCCTAACACCATAGCTAAGTGCTATCAGTTGGCTTTAAAGGTGGAAGAGAAAATCAAAAGGAGACAAGAAAATAATAACAGAGGTAGAGAAAGACAACCATTCAGAGGAAGAGGTACATTTAGCGGAAGGGGTCCAAATTTTCAGCCACAAACGAAGATGCATAATGAAGATAATAAGTTTGATAATTTTAGAGGAAGTTTCACAAGTAGAAGGCCAAATTTCAGAGGAAGATCACCAGGAAGGAAAAATGGACCAATAAGATGCTACAACTGTAATCAGGAAGGTCATATGGCACACAAATGTCCAGCAAAAGTAAGCTCTAGTACTCATGGTGAAAGGAGAATACACCTGGCACAAGAAGCGGATTTACAAGAAGATTTAGACAGTTATGGTTATCCAGAAAAGGGGGAAGCACTTATGATGAGAAGAACACTATTGAAAATGCCTATCAAAGAAGAACCACCACAAAGGAAGTCCATTTTTAGAACTACCTATAAATCTAGGGGAAAATTTTGTAAGGTACTGGTAGACTCTGGTTCTACAGAAAATTTTGTGTCTCTTGAAATGGTGGAAAAGTTAAAGCTACCAAGAATACAACACCCATTTCCTTACAAAGTATCTTGGTTAAATAAAGGACAACAGACTATAGTAGAAGAGCAAGCTTGGGTGAAATTTTAGATTGGAGCCTATAAGGATAGATTATTGTTTGATATTGTTAATATGGATGCATGCCATTTACTTTTCAGCAGACCCTAGAAATATGATCTCAAGGCACATCATGATGGAGTGAAGAATACGTATACCATTACAAAGAATGGAAAGGTCATTGAACTGATACCTTTAGTTGAGCCAATTCAAGAAGAATCCAAAACCACAGAAGCCAAAGTTATGATGATGGGTAAGAAAGAATTCTTGAAAGAAGTGATAGAAAAGAAGAAAAGAGAGGAAGAAGAAATGAGAAAACAAAAAGAAGAGGTAAGCAAGATAGAAGAGGAAATAAAAAGTTTGAGAAGGAAATGTGAAGAGAATGAAGCTAAGTTGAGAGAAAATAAAATGCAGAAAGGAGTGCAGCAATTAAATGTTGATGAGAAGAATAAAGAGGAAAGTCCTATGGGATTTGAGTGTGATAAAGTTATGGTTGAAACAATAATGTGTCCTTTGAAAATAGAGAACAGTACAATGTTGGAAGGTACTCGTATGGAAAAGATTTTGGAGGCAACTGATGAAGCCTTAAATATGTATAATGAAGAAAAATGTCAAGAGGAATGGCATGAAGATGAAGCTAAGGAATGTGTAACAACAAGTTCTAAAGAAGAATCTGATTTATGGGAAAAATTTGCAGCCATTATGGGAGAATGGAAAAGGCATGGCGGTAGTATGGAAACTCAGCTTCAAGAAGAAAGGAAAGAGTGCAATTCTATTATTGTTCTTGAGCAAAGTTGTAATAAGAAAGAGATATTTGAAAATGAGATTACTACAGAAGATCAAGATGATGATAAATGTTTAATAAAGGAAGAAGAGATAAATACGATTCTTAAGATTCAAGATGTGAAACTGGTTGATAGTCAAGAAGCAAATAAGTTTATGGTTACTATTGATGAAGATAGATATGATGCACATTACATGGTGTATAAAGAAGCTCATATTCAAAAAGAGAACTCAAATAATCTTAATAATGTTTATGCAGGGATGCAGATTTCATGTATAGTGAATCATGCTGGAGAATTTTCTGTGACATTTACAGCATTAAAGAATCAAAGCTACAAGGTGGAGAAGTTGGATATTATTTTTGTTTTTCTTGTAGATATGTTCATCCTAGTTCAAAAAAATTGGAAAGTTCGAAAGAAGAATGAGATTCATTTCTACAACACATCATCTCAAGAGGACTTGAGATTCATTCTACAGGGGAGTATGCTACAGTGGCAGAGAAGAGAAACGCTATAGGAGGCAACATTTTTGAAAATGTAATAGGAAATTTAATGTTATGTTTTAAATGTTTTTAGTTTTTGAAGTTTGTAATAACGTCCTACATGTGGTGGCATACCTAGAGTAGCAATTTGATAAGCTCTCTAGATATAGCCACCTAGGACCAGGTGTGTGGATCTTAAATTAGAATAGTTTTTAATTCGTAGGTGGAGTGTTTAATGATTTTCAGAATCCTATAATAGGTAGTAGGCAGTTTTTTAGAATATTCCTGATTTAGACTGCCTAATATTGGTAGGAAAAGAATGTTTCAGATTCTTATCCTTTTTTGGATAGAAGACGTTCTTCTTTTCTAAATAAGAAGGAAATGTTTCACATCCTTTAATTAGAAAAAGAGAGTCAGTTTTAAATAAAAAGCCAATCGGCTATGTAAGAGAACAAATCGAATTTGGAGAGATATGGAATGTTTTTTTTATTTTATCTTTGTGCAAGTTTTTGATGGTCTAAGTTTTGAACGGATTTTTCTTACCTTCTCACTGGAAACAAGTTGATAGTTTGCAGAAGATTAAAAAGTTTTAGTTTTGGGTCGAATTCGGGGTGTTTGTAGAAAATTAGTCTCAATGCATGGGTAATATCTCCCAAATGCACTGTTGGATTTTCATGAGCTTTGGATATATTATTATAGGTCTAATTATGCCCATCTTCACTAGAGCGATTGAAGAGTTTTGATCTGGTTCAAGAGTTATTCATGTCTGAGTGCAGGCCTATCTAGAGACAGCAAGAAGCAATGTTTTGCAGAAAAATGTACTCTGATGCAGGGTCAATATCTCGGGTTTGAACCGTTGGATTTCTCTAAAAAAATTATATGTTGTTTGAAACCTAGTTATGCCAAATCTCAACGTTTGGATTGAGTAAATAATTTCTGGTTTGAAAGTTATTCATGTCTGAGTGCAGGTCTATCCAAAGGCAGCAAGAAGATATTTTAGGGGATTTTATTTTCAAAATTTTGTTTATTGAATCTGATTTTAGTGTGTGTGATCCTGAAGGTTGTAGATGCCCCTTGAAGCAACTCAGTTGAGTGACCGATTCCTCCTGAGTTTTTCAAGGTGTGGCTCTGCATCACAAAGGATCTCTTGTAAAGGGTGTCATCGATGATGACATATCTAGCAGCTTGGTAGATAAAGGCTCAACATTAATTATTGGATAACTTAGGGGGTAGGATTTGGGTATGTAGGTAATTTTAAATGTCTTGATACTAGGGAAAATTGGGACCAACAAGTTCACACACAGACTTGGATTGAGAGAGTTCAAATGCAAGAATCAAAAGTTGCTCAACAAGGAACTCACAATACTCCACATTTTGATATAATCATTCATAGAAGCAATATTAGCCATAGCATCAGCTTGCCTATTATGTATTCTTGGTAGCTAATGAAAATAAATAGTGACAGATTTTGATTTGAGAAAATATTCTATTTGTTTGTAAGGCATTAATTTGTCATCTTTGGTTTTGTAGTCATCATTTACTTGGTAGATAACTAACTAGGAATCACCAAAAACTTGCAAATGTTGTATGTTCCATTAGATAGCTAGCTTTGGTCCTTTAATCATTGCCTCATACTTGACTACATTGTTTGTATAGTTGAAATCTATGTGATATAACTTAGGGATTATGTCTCCTTGGGGAGTGATAAAAATAATGCCAGCTCCTAAACCATTTCTTATATGTGATCCATCAAAGTATAGCTTCCATTCATTAGTTATATCCATGTTAATATGCCTTCATTTGGAAAGTCTATCAACATGAGATGATCATTTGTCATAGGTGCTTCTACTAGCTGATTTTCTATCACTTGCCCTTTGATTTCCTTTCTATCCACATATTCTATGTTGAATTCACTAAGGATCATAACCCATTTGGCTAAACACCCTATGAGAGTGGCCTTGCTTAGGAGATACTTTAATGGGTCAAGCTTGGAGACAAGCATTATTTTTTCATGGAGCATATAGTGTCTTAGCTTTTTGGATACAAAGACAATGGCAAGGCATGCTCATTCAATGAGTGAATAATTAGGTTCATACCCACAAGTTTTCTGTTGATATAGTAAATGGCTATCTTTGTTCCTTGTTCATAATTTTGTGCTAAGAGAGCTCCTAATATTGTTTCTATAATAGATATATATATAGAATGAATGGTTTTCCTAGAATTGGAGTGATTAAAATTGGTGGATGTAAAAGATAGCCTTTGAGCTATTGAAAAGACTCATCACACTGGTTGTTCCATTGAAAGATATTTCTTGATATAATAGATGTTGAAAGAAGTGACACTTATCTGCTAGTTGTGCAATGAATATATGGATAGATTGTAGTCTCCCTTGTAGGCTTCTTAATGTTCTTAGATTTGTTGGAGGAGGCATTTCAAGTATTGCTTTTACTTTCTTAGGATCCACTTTGATGCCTCGTTGAGAAACAATATATCCTAGGAGCTTTCTAGAGACAACTCCAAAGACACACTTTTTAGGATTCCAATGGAGCTTGTAGCCTTCCATTCTATTGAATATATTCTCAAGGATGCCCAAATGATCTCTTCTTCTAGGGGATTTTCAAAGTAAGTCATCTACATAGTCTTCCATTAGGATGTGCAGATGGTAGTCATTTCTCTTTGATATGTTGCCCCAACATTTTTAAGGCCAAATGACATAACATTCTAGGAATATGTTCCCCAAGGGCATGTGAAAGCTTTTTTTTTTTTATCTTCAAGATTTATTTTTATCTAATTTTAGCCAAAAAAGCCATCCATCAGTAATAACATCTCATATCCAGCTATCATGTCTACAATGATGTTGATATTTGGTAATGGGAAATCATCCTTGGGACATGCCTTTTTTAGATCATGGAAGTTTGTGCATATTCAGATGCCCCTAGAGTGTTTTCTTATTGGTACTAGATTGGATATCCACTTTGCGTAATCAATGGGTCTTATGAAGCTTGCATCCAATAGTTTTTCAATTTAACTTTGACAAGGAGAGCAAATTGAGGATGCATCTTTAGATCAACTTTTTCTTTACTAGTTTCACTCCTGGTTTTAGTAACAAGTGATGAAGGACTAGTTTAGGATCTAATCCTAGCATTTCTACATAAGATCGCATGAAGTTGATCTACCTCTCTAAAATGAATTTGACAAACAAGTCTCTTTCTTCTGGTGATAATGAGGCTAGAAAATGTATGATCTTAGGGTTGTTTGATGTTCCCAGATTTATCTCTTCTATCATTTCCATAATTAATGTTGATCTTTCCTTCAATGAGGCTATCTCCTATATTCCATCCTTGGGTGCCTTAGAGAGGTTTTCTCCCTTGGATACTGTGTTGCATAAAAATGTAATAAAAAGGAAATAACACTAAGCACCTAATGCATCTTCCTACATTATCATGAAAAACTTCAAAATATGAAAGAAAACAATGTAAAATAAAGATAGCATGAACATCAAAATAGCACTATGCAAACCTCACAAATCACCAAGTGTAGATGATTTTCTTGCTCATGGGATGTGGTTGCTCACTAATCCAGCAGCATAACAATGAGGTAGATAGTGCTTCTTATGAAAAATGAGGAGAGGGCTCTCCTTTTATAGGAAAATGGATGCAACGGATGGCTAAGATCAAATGCAAGATGGAGGGCTAGGATCCCTCAGGATTGATGAGGTGTCAATGAGCTGGAGGACAAGTAGACTCCACATGGATTAAGGTTTTGACCATTCAAAGGGGGAAATATGCTCACACATGTGTGAGAAACCTTTGATGGTGACATGATCAATGAGGTGTGAGAAGCATGGCTTCTCACATGTGTGAGACAACTTGATTCTCATGCAAGAGGACAAGTGTGCAAGGGGTGTGAGAAGGCATGGCTTCTCACACATGTGTGAGACAAGTTGACTCTCATGCAAGAGGACAAGTGTGCAAGAGGCATGCAAGATATGAGGGATAAGGAAAGTGTGAACATCTCTCACACATGTGTTAGGATTCCTCACACATGTGTGAGAACACACTTAGGATTAAGAGGTGATTAGCTAGGATGATTAGGAAAAGAAAGCATGATTAGGGAAGTGGGTTGGTTTAGCATGATGGGTTAGGAAGCCTAGTGAGGTTAGGTGAGGGTTAAATGTAGGAGCCATGTGCTCAAATAGGATTAAATGTAATATTTAATTCCTAGTGGAATTTAGGCAAGGAATTAATTAAGTAAATGACATAATTAATTAAAGTGAAAGGGGTTGGATTTAAATAAACCTTAGCTTATTTAAATCAAGGAAAGGCTAGGATTTAGATAAACCTTAGTTTATTTAAATCAAGGTAAGGAAAATGTAATTAAATAAATGCAAATCTATTTAATTAAAGGTAGGGGAATTAAATAAATAATGAATATTTATTTAATTGGCTAGGAATGGGTTTTGGACAAATTTAGGTGTCTACATTTTGCCCCTCTTTGATATAGCATTAGTAATGTTATATCAAAGAAGAATAAAATATAGTGGCTGAGAGGATAAGACTAGTAGCATGATGCCCCAGTCATGAAAGGATGAGGAAGGATGATGAGGATGGAAGGGTATGCCCCCTCGAGAGGACATGCGGGTTAGGAGAACACAGATGTTCTCTTGAAATAGAAGGAAGATGGAAGGGAGTTATGCTGCAATGGTGTGAACAACCTAAGTTTGATATTGTATTTAACACTATGCACCAAGGTATGAGGAACCAAGATGACAATGTGTCAAGTACGTGATAAAAAATGGGTCTAAGACAACCATATGTCTTATGAAACCATGATATGGAAGATCATGATTCCTAGGACAATAGGATGCAAAGACCATGATACATGCAAAAAATGCTAATGCATACAAGTAATCAAGCAACCATGCACAAAAGACCAAAAGAAAACCACCATTTTGCCCCTAGTCAAGCTGAAAACCTATTAATGGATCGATTGATGATGATTGATTAAGGATGGCAAAGCTAACGATAAGCGTAATGCACATCCAAGAATTGGGAAGGATTCATCCCATGATAATGATGTTTGAATATAATAAATGGATTATCGGCTGATTGGGTCAAAGTGATGAATTGATTAAGGATTGATGTTCAAGATTGCAAGATTAGATTGATTGCATAGTTGATATTTTTTTGATTTTTTGATTTTATGGCATATAGAAGAATGAGCGTGGATGAGATTGGAAGAATAGATATTGATAGGATGAGGAATGATGATAGTAGAATCGATTTGATGTGAAAGAATTAAAAGAATTGAAAAGTGATTGAATTAGAGGATAAATGAATTTGATTGAAGTGAGTTGGAAGAATTAGAACTGAATGTGATATTAACGAATAGAATGGATAGAAATGAATTGATTAGACGAATGTATGAGAGAATGGATAAAATGAATGGATTGAAGGAATGTGAGATAGAATGAATAGAATGGAACCAATGACAAGGGAGGGTCAAGGTATGGTAAATGGAGGAAAAGCCACATGAGGTTGGTGGATACAAGGAATAGTGAAAGGATATGAGGGGCCAAATGATATGGTGGCAAAAAAAATGTGGGGCCAAGGACCATGTTTTGAAGGAGTCCAAATGCCCCATACCAAGGATAGGAAAATGGAAGGCAATATGGTGGGAAAGGATGCATGAAAATGGAAGGATGGCACGAAGGCTTAGCGTATGGAGGAAGAGAAGGCATGAAAATGGGAAAATGGCATGAAGGCTTAGTGTATGGAGGAAGAGAAGGCATGTCTTCTACCAAAGCATGTATGAACGTTTTGATATTGTGCCTCTAGTATTGAGCATGAGCACGGGGATGCAAGCAGAATGAATATGGGAAATGTGAGGGAGGGAGTTTATGAAAAAGGGATAATGATATGAAGGGTATGGATGAAATGTGTGATATGAAGTGGATGAAAGGCAAGGGATAACCAAGATCAAGAACATATGAAAGGGGTATCGAAGTACGTAGGAGTATCGATGGAAAATGGATGAAATGAACATGACAAGGAGTATGGAATGCAAGAGATGGATAATATGTCAAGATCAAATGTATGGAAGGATTATAGAAGTATATAGGATAATGTATGGATAATGTGCAAGGGATATGGAAAGTAAGCATGTGGATGGATGAAAGGAAAGTGGAAGTCAAGATCAAAGATGGAAAAGGATAATGAACGGTAGATGGAAGTATGGAAGATATGTATGGAAGTGTAGTATGGAGCTTGCCCCCAGTGTAGAGTGCAAGTGGAAGAAGAAAAGTGAAGGGATGGATAAATGGAAGGGGAAGGAAATGGATACATGATAGGAAAATGAAGGGAGGACTCAAACATCTAGATATATGGATGGTATCCCTTGAATTTTTATTATTCCTTTTTTTTCTTTTTTATTTTCAAGGAATTTTTAGAATTTTCTCCTTGATGTTGGGAGGGTAGTGAATGGAGGAAAATGACTTATGAATGGGTGGGAGGAAGATATGGTTGATGGATGCTAGGTTGGAAAACTTGTGAAGGAGTAGAAAGATCATCACCGGCACACACCTTGAAGGGTGATGGAAAGGAGGGAATTGTGGAGGATATGTAAGTGTGGATTTTGGGATATAGGGACCCAAAATGGAGGAAGGAGATGATGGATTTAGGATGGTGGATTTGGGTATATAAGGACCCAAAATGGAGATGGAAGATGGAAGCGTGGATGGATTATGAATGTGGGAAGCCTTTGGATTAGTAGAATTTGATGTCAATGTGAATCTTTCTTTGAGATTCATTGCTACATTAAGTAGCTTTGGTATCCACAAAATTTTTGCATTTTTGATTTTCAGCCTTTGTGGCCTTTTGATTGTGCTTTGGATCAGATTTTTCTTTTCTTGGACATGTCTTTTAGAGGGGACATGTTGATCCTTGGATTTTTGTGGATTTTTGGCTTCATTCACTTTTTCTTTAGCATCCAATTTGCTTCCATTGGCTATGGTATGGGTGCATGAAGGTAAGTGGGATGGAGAGCGTATGGATGGTGAACATTGGAAGGAAGTCAATGATGTGTGCCATTGTTGATCTTTAGGAGCATGAGCGGATGAAGGGGAAAACATGGATATGGTGGATGGATGTACGTAAGGACCCAAAATGGATGGAAGGGATGGAGGGTTTGGCTTTGGAACATAAGGACCTAGAATGGATGGAAGATAAGGACCTAGAATGGATTTGGAAGAGGAATGATGGAAAGCTTTAGGTTTGTATGGAGGAATTTTGGAGTTGGAAGAAGTGGAAGGTATACCAGCATCTTGAGACATTATTTCTTCAATGGGATATTTATCATTTTCAAGACAAGATGCGAGTCTAGGTGTATGGGGTTCATGAGTGGATTGGATAGGTATGATAGGATCATGTGGAGGATTAGGATTACAAGGGGGATTATGAGGGATAGTAGGATTTTGAGATGGAGTGGGATCATGAAAGGAAAATGAAGGGGTGCTTTGATCTTGACTTAAAATGGGATCATGGAGTGGAGTGCATGGATCATGAGATGGAATAGGATCATTGAATGGAGTGGAGGGAATGGAATCATGAGATGGAATGATTTGATCATGACATGGAGGAGTATTAGTGGATGGATTGGAAGGAATCTCTTCATGAAATGGAGGATATATGGAGACTAACTCTTGAGATGGAATGGAATTTATCGTACATGGGATGCCTTGATCTTGATTAGGAACGGAATCATGAGATGGACTAGGGGGGATAAATGGATCTTGAGGGATAGGGGAATGATGGGATGGAGAAATGCTCGGATCTAGAGGAGAAGAGGCATCTATAATTTCATGCTTTGGACAAAGAACTTTGGGTGATTGGCTCTCTTCATTTTGTATTTTACACTTAGCCAATAATGATGAGAAAAACCCCTTATGAGGTGGGGATGAGGTTTTTGGAGGATTATGATTGTGAAGGGGATTGCATGGAGGGTGGGGGTTGGATGGGACATGAGGACTAGGATCTTTGAAACATGGAGGAAGAGGACACATGGCATGGAAGTTTGACTCTTGCTGTTGGCTTGCTAAGAGATAATTCTTTAATTGTTCCATTTCTATGGCAAGGGCATTTGTGTTTGAGGAAGTGTGTGGGCTAGGAATGGAATTTTATGGAGTTGAAGGATAATGAGGTGGATTTCCCTTGTCCAAGGTAGAAGAATAATGAACATGAGATGGATGAGAGTTGGATATGAAGTGTTGAGGATGGATTTGATATGCAAGTTGAACAGGAGGTAGAACTCCATATTGTCTTTGAAGATTGTCAACTATTTGATTAAGAAAATTCAAATCCATAGATGCTAGAGGAAGAGTGATGAAAGATTTGATGATGGAAGGAAATATGAAGTTGGGACCATGAACTAAAGTTGGACTTTGCATTTATTTGATTTGAAATGGATTGGACTCAAAATTGGTTGGATTTGATTGTGATTTGATTTGATTGAATTTGATTGGATTTTATTTGATGTTGATTTGATTGGATATGATGTGATTGAATTAGAGTTTGATTTGATTGGATAAAAACCCTATAAGATTGCAAACAAGTGAATGCGAGATTTGAATGAAAGTCCAATGTTAATGATAATGCTCCTATGACCAAAGTAGAAGATTGGTGAAAGAGTGAATTAGAAGAAGACGTGAATGAAATTAGGAAGATTGATTGTGGAGGAGTATGTAAATGGATTGAATTAGAAATTGATTAGAAATGCATGAATTTGAAAAGGGGTTGAATTAGAAGAATGATGATGTGGATGATTGAATTAAGAATGCATTATGAGATTGGCAGAGGAAATTGGATGTGGATGATGATGAAGCATGACTAGGATGAAGATTATGGATGATGATTGAATGATGAGGAAATGATTTGTAAAAATGGAGATGATGAAGCTGTCAAGGAATGCTATGAATGATGAGGACAAGAGATGTATGAGTGTGATGACTGTGATAGAAAGAGGAAGTGATGTGCAATGATGTGGACAACTTGACTAAGAAGAGCTAGACCAAGATGTGTTTTTGTTGTTTTTGAAATTGTTTTGGAATTTTTTTTTTGGATTTTTGAAATTTTACAATTTTTTTGGATTTTTATGTTTTATGATTTTTTGAATTTTTACGTTTTAAGATGTTTTTGGATTTTTAGGTTTTAAGATGTTTTTGGATTTTTAGGTTTTAAGATGTTTTTGGATTTTTAGGTTTTAGGATGTTTTTGGATTTTTAGGTTTTAAGATGCAAAATCAAACAAGAAAATATGTACAAGGCAAGTGTGTTTCAAACACTCTAGAATGTCAAACACACTAACAAACTTATAAGGTTTTGACTAGGATGTACAAGGATCAACTAGAGGGTGTCCTCGATATACACAAGGTACGTGAGGCTCAAATCTGTAGATGAAAGAAAATACTGCCACACAGCCAGGGGGAGACAGTAACCCAAATCTCCTCCTTCACTTTCCAAAGGTATAAAGTTCTTTGGGGCTTAGCCAAGAGTGACAATATTTTGCTTCCAAGAGAGGTGTCTTTTGATTCACCTCCTGATTTTTATACTCCGCTAGAACACGACAGTTGAGATCATCCCAAGGGGTGATGAAATCCCCAAGCAGACCTCCTAAAAAAGAAAAACAAGACCAATTATTTCTTGTGCACCCAAGATCACCCAAAGGCACAAGGGGAGAGAATACGTAAGTGGCCTTAGGGTTCAAAAAGACACGCGTTCGTTCCCAATGAAATTTTAGGTTATGTAATCTACTTGAAGACACATGTGTTTAAAGCATACAATGTTCTTTCCAATTTGAAATCATTGTCAACGTAAATAAAAATGCAGATTCATCAACAAAAAAGTAAATCGAGCATGTACATAAGCAAAATTGTTGAAAAGGAAATCAATTTCCCTTAAGGCATTCAAGATTGTGTGAGTTCGTTTTAAGCACCAATTCAAAATGTTTGCTAACCTAAGCATACATGTCCATTATCCCTTAATGCATTCAAGATAGTGTGAGTTCTTTTTATGCACCAAATCCAAATATTTGCTAGCCTAAACATGTATGTCAATTTTAAAAACCAAATCCAAATGTTTTCTATGCTAAGATTCATCCATTCAAATGAAAGTGATTAAGCATTAACTTTTGAGTCCAAGTGATAAAAATCACTACAAATTCCCTTAGTGATGAAAATCACTATTGTTTGTTTTAAGTCTTTCAAGCTTAATTTCCAAGAGTAATAAACATTAAGAAAAACCTGCAAGAAAATATGGTTAGGTGTTTAAAATGCTCCCATCTACAATGCTGCAATAAATAAGTTAATTAGATTCAACAAAATCTAAAAAATGAAGGCTAACTATGAAAAAATTTCATTTTAACTTTTTTTGTAATTTTTTCTATACATAAATATGCTCAGAATGATCTAATTTGTATGGAACATAGACGACAAAATGCACAGATGGTAAAACACACAGACGCCAGAATACAAAGACGACAAAACATGCAGATGCTAGACCATGCAGATGACATAATAGAAAGGTCATCAGAAAATCAGAGATGACTGAATAGTGTAGACGATAGAATAGAAAGGTCATCAAAAAATCAGAGACGACAGAATAGTGCAGACGACAGAATAGAAAGGTCACCAAAAAATCGCAGATGATAGAGTAGGTCATCGAAAAATTGAAGACGACAAAGTAGAAGGTCACCGAAAAATTGTAGATGACAGTTTTAGAAGCGAAGATGATAGTTTAGCGCACCTATAATATAGATGACAATCTACGAAGCAGAGACGACAAACAAAATTCATAGACGACAGAATAGAATTTTAAAAAAATGGAAAAATGTGGAGACGCCAATTTGCGCAGATGCTAATCTGCGGAGACGCTGGTCTGCGGAGATGCTAATTTGAAAAGACACTAATCTGCACAGACGACAAACGTAGACGATGCTACAAACTATGGAGATGACAATGCAATGTTTTGCAACTGAACCAGAGTTGTTTGAGAATTTTTGAAATGAAAACAGGGACGTGGGTCCCACCAAGTGTGCCAAAAATGTGTTGCATAAAAATATAATAAAAAAGAAATAACACTAAGCAACTATTGCATCTTTCTACATTATTATGCAAAACCTCAAAATATGAAAGAAAACAATGTAAAATAAAGATAGCATGAACATCAAAATAGCACTATGCAAACCTCACAAATCACCAAGTGTAGATGATTTTCTTGCTCATGGGATGTGGTTGCTCACTAATCTAGTAGCATAACAATGAGGTAGATAGTGCTTCTTATGAAAAATGAGGAGAGAGCTCTCCTTTTATAGGAAAATGGATGCAACAGATGGCTAAGATCGAATGCAAGATGGAGGGCTAGGATCCCTCAGAATTGATGAGGTGTCAATGAGGTGGAGAACAAGTAGACTCGACATGGATTAAGGTTTTGACCATTCAAAAGGGGCAATATGCTCACACATGTGTGAGCAACCTCTGATAGTGACATGATCAATGAGGTGTGAGAAGCATGGCTTCTCACACATGTGCGAGACAACTTGATTCTCATGCAAGAGGACAAGTGTGCAAGAGGCATGCAAGATATGAGGGATAAGGAAAGTGTGAACATCTCTCACACATGTGTGAGAACACACTTAGGATTAAGAGATAATTGGCTAGGATGATTAGGAAAAGAAAGCATGATTAGGGAAGTGGGTTGGTTTAGCATGATGGGTTAGGTAGGCTAGTGAGGTTAGGTGAGGGTTAAATGTTGGAGCCATGTGCTCAAATAGGATTAAATGTAATATTTAATTCCTAGTGGGATATAGGCAAGGAATTAATTAAGTAAATGACATAATTAATTAAAGTGAAAAGGGCTGGATTTAAATAAACCTTAGCTTATTTAAATCAAGGAAAGGCTAGGATTTAGATAAACCTTAGTTTATTTAAATCAAGGTAAGGAAAATGTAATTAAATAAATGCAAATCTATTTAATTAAAGGTAGGGAATTAAATAAATAATGAATATTTATTTAATTGGCTAGGAATAGGTTTTGGACAAATTTAGTTGTCTACAGATACATCCTTTATTTTTAATTTTTCACGGTCTAATGGTGTCTTTCAATTTTCACCAAGAGACCCACTTTTGTCTTTTTTGCTATTTTTCCAATTTTATGACTAGAAGATGGAGTTGACTCCCCAAAGTATGTCATGATGTTTAGATCAATGGAAAATATTGACTTATGATCTCCTTGTGGTAAGTCTTCACAAAGTTCAAAGAATTATGTGATGGCATCATCATTTTCAAATTGGTCAAATGTTGGTGGTCCTTGTTGGTCCCAATCAATAAGTTCAGGGTAAACTAGGGAAATGCCATCATTGGTGTTGAATAAGCTTTTCTCAAAGGCAATGATATGGTTATTGTTATCAAAGGGGTCGTAAGTGCCATGTTTGAAGGTGGAAGGGCTTGGGTCCCAATGTATTTCATCACAAGATTCAAGATGAATTGGAGGGCCAATAGAATTACCAGTGATATGTATATATTGTATAAGTAGGTCATCAAGATCAAAGATGTGGTCAAGGCTAAAGGAGGTATTGGGGTCATCAATGTTGGATGTAGTTTTTGTGGTCTCAGGTTGGGTGTTCTTAGACGCCTTTTCATTGAACAAAATGTTCACATTCTTAGATGAGGGTGACTCAGTATTAGGGAGATCCAAAAAATGGCTTGAATTTGGGTCCTAGGCTATGAGGTTGTCCTGATGTAGTAATAGGCTAAATAATGCCTTGTTTTTGAGGTCCTAGGCCACTACATCCATCATATCCCTTTTTCTACATGATGGTGAATCTAGGTCCATACTTATTTGAGGATATAGGAATAGGTTCATGTTCTTCTTTAGCTTTTTCAATCCATGTAGATGTGTTTTCATAAACATGTTCCTCATGCAGGCCACCTCCACTAGTGAAAGTTACTGGAGCTTTCTCTTGAAATGTTAATTTAGGCTTGGTATACATAACCTAGAGTTTACCATATGACTTGGGAGAGAGAGGGAGATTCCCACTATGAAAGGCATGTGAATGAATACTCATTGCAACCTTGATCTTCAATTTTGAGCTTTCTTTTGAATTCAGGTGTGAGTGTGAAAGGATCAGCATATTTGGAGGAATCAAGTGGGTTTGTTGCATGGTTTGTTGGGACTTGGTATGCATTAGTTCCTCTATGACTAGCATAGAATTGGAATAGTTTTGGATCACCAAGGATGGTAACCTCTACATTATTATAGGAAAATTTTAAGCATTGGTTGTATGTAGAGGGCACTGCTTTCATATCATGGATCCAAGGGCATCCTAGTATCATGTTGCAATTCATTTCGATGTCTAGGACCTAGAACAATGTATTCTCATTAGTCAGACCAACTCTGATGGGTAATATGATGATGCCCCTAGAGAAGCATTCACCATCATCATAGGCCTTTATTGTGATTCTATGAGAGGGATCTACATCTTTTTCAAAGTAACCCAAACCATTGAAAACTTTAAGATTATAGATGCTCAATCACACTCCTCCATCTATCAAGACATGTCTAACCTTGGTGTTATGGATAAATACTTTGAGATGAATGAGGTCATTGTGGTTGGTTCTATCCTTAGGAATATCTAGAGGGGAAAAGGTGATATGATGTGATGGGGATAGGTTCCCAACCATGGCCTAGAACAAGACAACATCAATCTTATCTATGACTAATGACTCCTTAAGGGATCAATCCAAGATCTTCTGATGTTAGGGGGATGCACATAGTAGATCCAAGATGGATATTTGTGTAGAGGTCTCAACAAGTTGTTCAACAAGGCAATAAGCAAATGAAGTAAGAGCATTAAGTCTACTAGGGGGTGTAGATCTAGTAGAGGCAGTAGGTCTAGAAGGAGCTCTAGGTAAAGTGATCTCGGTATGACACATAGCAATAGCTCAATGAGGGTCTTCAACCTTTAAGGTGATTGTGGATATGCAGGAGTCAAATTTATTGAAGCAATTTGTTGTGTTTTCATATCCAATGTGTGTGTAATTCACATTAGCTTGTGAGTTTGAGTTTGAACTGGAGGCCTTTTCTTTGTCATGATTACCCAAAGGATCTTTAAAAATAGTTTGATCAGAGTTGGAGGCTAGCATTGAAGGATCTACACTAATGATACCATCATTGATGAGGTCTTGGATTTCATGTTTGAGCTAAAAAAATGAGGTAGTCTTGTGCCCTCTAGTACGGTGATAATCATAGAATTTATTTTCATCTTACCATTCAAATTTTGTCGATGGCTCACCCTTGATTGGTAGTAATTGCAAGAAGTTTTTACTCAGTAATTGTTGAAGTGTAGTGTCAAGAGGTATCCCCAAGGGTGTGAATTTTTTGTCTTTGGTTCTAAGACATCTTTGAGGTTTTTCCTCTGTAGAAGTCTTAGTTTTATGTTGTTGAGGTGGGGTTTAATTGGGAGTCTATGAATTTGTAGGATTTGCACCTTTTAGAGTTATTTGAGGTTGTGTTGCACTAATCATATGTGCATCCATAATGCCATCATTAGTTACATTCTTGTTTGTGGAGAAAAATTTTGCCTTATCATTAGACAAGTTGGTGTTGATGTTTTCCTTGTCTGTTTTAAGGATACCCTTATAGATGAGGATGTCTTCAATACTATCCCCCTTTTTCATCAACTTGGAAATGGTGCTTGGACTTTTGATCTTGAGTTCATATATTAAGTTAGGGACTAGGTTTTTAATGCACAAATTAACTTGTTGTTCTTCAAGAATGTTTAGTGAGCATTGACTAACTAAGTTTCTTCAGCATAATAAGAAAGTGAAAAATGGTTCTCCTATCTTCTATTTAGTTGAGCACAAATAAAAAAGTTTCACCTCATTTGTAACATTGAAATCAAAGTGGGAGATGAATTTTTTTTCTGATTTTGACCAAGATTTTATCTTACCAAGAAGTTTGGAGTACCATTTGAGTGTAGAACCACCTAGAGAATGAGAGAACACTCTCATGAGGTACGTGGGCTCATCAATGAGCTTGGTACAAGACGCACATAATTCCCTAGTGTGATTAATGTGTTTTCCTTTTCCTCAATATTTTTCAAATCTAGGTGCCTCAAAATGTTTTGGGAATGGAGGCATATACAAACTTTATAAAGGGATTAGGATGTAAGTCCCTTTCTATGTATAGAGCCTATTTCTTCTGGACTCCTAGTTCCTCAACTTGTTTGGATAGTTGTTTGAATTGTTGTAGTAAATATTCATTATGGTTTTGAATGATAGTCTTCTCTTTGAGTATTTTGTGTCTATGAGTAGATCATTTGCTAGAGCGACAACTATGTCTACTCGATTCTGACATTTTTGTGTCTAAGGAGTCAAGTGATGTGTCACTAGGTGGTGTAGGTATGTTAGTACCTCAAAGACAAAAGGGTCCTTTTTGGGGTACATGTTGTGGTATTGATTGTGATTTTTGTACCATGTACTATTGTTGCATCACTTATTGTGGTTGTTGTTGTACCATTTGTTGTGGTTGTTGTTGAGATACCTCTATTGGTTGCATTTGAGACCATGTATGTGACTGTTGTTGTAGAGGTATCTATTGAGGTTGATGTGGTGTATGTTGTTATTGTAATAAATGTTGTTGATAGGAAATTTGATTATGCGTCTTTGGTTTTCCAACTATTGTTTTAGTTTCTCTTACTGTTTAGAAAACATGGGTTGTTTTTTTTGGAATTGTTGCTAGTACATTGCATGTAAGTCAAGTGGATTTACATTGGGTTGTGTGTTAGGGATGTTGGATCCTTGCACCACTTGAGGTTGTTTTTGTGGTTGATATATTGTGTGCATCTTGAGTGGATTTTGACTTGGTTGTGCATTAGGGATGCTAATTCCTTGTACCACTTAAGGTTGTTGTTTTCTTGGAAGTTGGTTATGTCCTTCAGAGGTGAGCATCATGTTTGGGTCTTGATACTTTTTTGTGTTAGATGTTTCTCCTTGGGACATCATATTAATTTGGAAATGAGATGTGTTCCTTTTGGGAATGGGTGAAATGTCGATAAGACTCTTCCTTTGTATGTCAAGAGGGGTTTTTGCAATCGATGTTTCACATGGTATACTCATTAGAGGCTCCATAATATTTGATGTCATAACATTTGGTAGAGTTAGGAGCAAAGGTGTGCTTTGTTGATTTTCCTCCAAAGGAGGTATGTTTGGCATCCCTGGAGTGCAAGTTCCCTTAGGCACATCTTGTTGTTGCATTATTTGATTGAGGTCAATTCTTAATGTCCTTTTGGGATGTTTTTGAAGAGGCTTGTTTCCATTTATTGATGGAGGTTCGTCAAATAAGGGATTGATGTTAATGTGTTCAAAAGTGCTTTGGATGATTTCAAAGGTTGATTCTTGATGGGATCTTATAGGCTTTATCATTGTGTTTGAAAATACCAAAGGTTGTTTACCCTTGTCTAAGTCCAAATAATCATGGGTTGTATGTTTTCAATTTTTGGGTTGTTTTGATGTTTGGACTTGGGTCCCTCCAATTTTGGATTGAATTTGACAATTTCTTCGGCTGCCAAAAGTTTGAAGTTTTTGCAGAAAGTATCATCATGGAATGCCCTAGCCATTTCTTTTTCATTGATGCCATAATCTATTTTAGAATCATCACTTAGGTGTAAATTACCTTTTATGTTTAGAGGATTGAAGGTACTTGTGTAGGTTTACTGAATTTGAATGGGTGAGTTTCTTCATCCTTAGAAGTTGTAGGTATACTTCCACATCTAAGTGGTATATGTACAAATATGGGTTCAAAATTTTGAATACATTGAACCATTCCATGTGTAGGGGAAGTGCTTGAAAGAAACCTCATAGTAGGTGTTTTTTTTAGGGTTGGTGGTGCCATTCTTTGATGGTTATGATCTTGCAGATGCATGCTTAAGGGGTCCACAAGTAACGGTTGTGATGCTTCGATTTGGTCTTTGTCAAATTTTGTTAGAGTTCCTTGCCCTTATTTTGTCTTGGATTAGCTTTAGGCTGTGATTTAGGTTGCGGTGTACCTTAGAAAAAAAGGTTTGATATAGTGCTTTAAGTCTCAGAGTTGATTGTGTCCTTGTAAGTGTTGGCATGATACCTAAGGGTGCAGATGTAACGGAGAAAACTCTAAATGGACACTCTAACTCCCAAGTATGCAACTGAACTACCAATTGCACTCACATAGTATCAGGTACACCCTTGGTGAACTTGGGGTCTTGAAGCTAAGGAGTTGGTTAGTAGAAGGTATGCAATTGGTAAAAAGAGGTGTTGGGGTGACCAATATGAAGAATGTGAATGATTTGAGTGTTTTAAGGTGTTTTCTAAGGTTTAGGGATGTAGTGAAAGCTATGGAAGTGTAGATTAGGGTTTCGGAACCTATAATGAAATCCCTAATTACCAAGTGCACTCTAAAACTATCAACTGCATACTAAAACTACCAAATGCACACTTGAAGTGTGAAGTTGGAAAAATAGGGGTGTAGTTGGTAAAATAGGACAAAACTTGGAAATCTGGAAGTGGGTATGCAAGATATGAGAATTTTTTGGATTTTTAAATGTTTCGGGATATTATACAACCTAAGGAATTGCCAAATGAACTAGTGTTTTAATATGCAAGATGAAAATGTCCTAGGGGAAGAATTCAAATGCAAATGGGAATGATGTTTTGGATTTTGACTAAAGGGTATGGAAATGACTCTATATTATGCAAAATGAAGATTTTGGACTTGAGAATAATGTTGGAGGTTGATGTATGCAAGTTGGATTAGGAAAAGGGAGGTATGCTAAGGTTGATAATGACATTTAGGATATGCAAAATGAGGATATGAGATTAAGAAAGTGATGGGTTTGACAATGACAAGTTGATGGGGTTTGATATTGGAGATGATGCTAGGGTTTTTGAACTATGCAAGATGAATGGGATATGCAACTAGGGTAAGTCAAAGTGAAATTTAGGGAGACTAGGAGAATGATAATGCTATGAGAAGGGCATATGCAAGATTTTGAACTTAGGATCAAATCTTTGGAAAGTATTTTGTCTAAGAGTTTAACCTTGTGATGATGGATTTTGGATCTTGACCAAAAAGAGATAAAACACAAAAAGATAAAGTTGATAAAAATGACAAGGTCAAATAAATCAAGACATAGATAGAGTTTGACCAAAGAAAAATGATAAAAATTACAAAAAGACTAGTCAAGATCCATCATCCATCAACATTAGGAGATACTCTAGGACTCATACTTTGTTCTAATTTTTGACTAAGTTCAAAGGTATTGGGTTCAAAATGATGCTTAGGGTGATCAAAATGATGGTTATGTAGATTAGATATGAAATATTAAAAGGTCCCAAGATACAAAATGGTGTTTGGGGTGCAAGATGATGTCTTGGATCATATGCAAAATGAGGACCTACAGAGACTTCTATATGCAATTTTAGACTCCCAAAATGTAGTTCAGAGGCTAAAAATGGTCTTGCTGGTCACAAAGTGTGCTCTAACAGTACCAAGTGCACTCCAACAGCACCAATTGCACCTATGGTGTACTTGGGGCTAGTTTGAGCATAGTTGGTAGTTTCATGGTGTAGTAGGGAGACTGGGTTAAAGGTTTACTAAACCAGAACTAGGTGATTGTTAGATTGATATGCTAGAGAGATAGATGGTTGGGGATGATGCTAGGAAAATATTGAAGATGCATAATGAAGGTTATGACCTAAAGAATGAAACCTAAAGTGAAGATAATTAATGTTAGAACATGCATAATGCAATTCATGACATGTTAAGAAAGGGGGACCTATTTAGGCACCTAGTGACACTTCTAAAGTCCCAAAATGCTATCTGGATGCCTAAAATGGGTTCTCGGACTACCAAGTGTGCTCAAATGAAGCCAAATAAACCCATGGTGAATTTGTGGCCAGTTAGAGTGCAGGTAGTAGTTTCAGAGTGCAGTTGGTAAGTTGGGCTGAAATTAGAGTGATTTTGGGTCCTGCAGTTTCCAAATTGATGTTCCAGTGAGCCAAATGGTAGAGGATAGTGCTAGGACTAGAATGAAGGTGTAAAATGATGGTTAGAACACATGGAATGAGGGTTAAGGTATGCAATATGAAGGTTGGGCATTCAAGGATGCAAGTTGGAAGATGCAAGATGTAAATTTTGGGCTAAAATGCAAATACTAAGGGATGCAAAGTGAAGCCTAAGGAATGCAATATGAATGGTAAGGGATGAAATATGAGGACTAATAGGATGAAATATGAGGCCTAGAGAATGAAAATATGAATCTCAAAACATGGTGAATGCAAGTGTATGCTATGTGAAGATCGAATCTAAATCATGCCAACCACATTTAAGGTTACAAGTTGTCATGTTTTCCAAGTCTTGAATGTTTTGGACCAAAGTTTGCAACTTTTTGACAATGTTTTAATGTTTTGACAAGGTTTCATAGTATCCAAGGTGTAAATTTTCCAATTTGGTTTGATCTTGATTAATATTATTCACACACACAAAATACAATAAATAAGAATAGATGTTGTTAAAGTGGAAAAACACACCACAACCTAGGCTTTAAGACTGTATCCACTAAATTCTCACTTGAAAAGAAGTTCAACCATGCTTATTTAGAGTGGAAAACCTAGGATTTTGGCACCACAAGCTCCCCCTTATAATGCACTCACTTCTTGGGGCTACCAAGATTTGAATCCCAAGGGTCATCACTTCCCAAGGGATTGTTTCCTCTACTAAGGACCATGAGTATGTGGGATGTCTTCATGGGAATGGGTGACCCCCTAAGCTAGTGGATAGAAATGGTTTTGGCCTCTAAAACAAGGCTTTTATTATGGGAATTCTATTTGGAAAGTGAATGATAAACTTCCTTAGAAGGTCTCCTAGTCCTGACAACCAAGGTTTGATGCACCACAAGGGTACTAGAGGAGAGCTATCACATAGCAATACCACCAACATGGCATTAGTAGTATCAAGTTTGTTATAGTAGTTAGAATGTTGACCTGGCTTAGGCCCATTACCACTTTGAGGTCATCCCCTGGGGCTCACCAACTGGTGAGTCTTGGGTCCAAGGTATGCCTCTCTATAGAAATTGCATAGATTTCTCTTGCACCCAAGATCCATGAATGGCGAGGGGAGAGGACATGTTCATGCAACTCGTAAGGTTCTAAAAAATGCATAGACACCAAGTAACATATAAAGTTCATTATAATGCACCAAAGGAAGTGTTACCTAATCATGAAAAAGAACACATGGAGTTTGGACAAGAACATGGGTTTTCAACAACATCCTACAAAAAAAACTTCCTCTCCTAGTGATTGACACCTGTTACAAATAGATCATTAGTAACATGGAATCATCTAATCTAGGTCCTAGAATGAAATTGAAACCCTAGATGTAAATTTAGATCAAAATAGGTGTTTTTTGTGAACCAACTACACTCTAACAGAGCAAACTACAACCCAGAAGGCCAAAATGACTCATGAGCCCCCCAAGTAGACTTAGACAATGCAGAATGATCCATGGTGCACTTGGGGCCTAGAAGGGTGCAACTAGTAGTTTTTAGGCATATTTGTGAGAGTGGAAGTAGGTTGTGGGGAATTGGGGTCATATCGATACCCAAAAAATAAAAATTTGAAACCTACCTAACCAAGTGCACCTAGATAGTATAGAGTGCTCCCATGGAACACTTAGGGCCTAGAAGGGCATAGTTGGTTGTTTTGGAGTGCATTTGGTAAGCTATGAAAAGTGGATGGGGGTTATGGTGACTCCTAGGCCCCTAAAACTAACTCTTAGAGGTCCCACGTGCACCCTGATAGAGCAAAGTGCAACCTAGGACAATAAGCTACCAAAATGCATAAATGAGAGCTTAAATCATATTACTAGGCCCCATTATTAGACTAGGTGTGATAAGAAAGAGTATATTACCATTATACCCTTCCAAATGAGCTCCTTCCTTGTACCTACAAGTGCAAACAAAAGAAAACCCAAGTTAGTTAAGCATGATCTTCACGTCGAGTTCACCAATTGTACAACTAGAAAATGGGATAATATCTAACATACTATGAGAAAATCAAAAACTCAATAAACATACACTAATACCCTCTACTATACCATGAAATATAACCAAAATAAAGAAAGAAACATAAATTAAAACTCCCTCTTTAGTTGTAGCTCCCATGTCCTTCTTTCTTCTCCATATGATGTAGCTCCAATTGCCTATAATGCACACAATTGACAAGAAAAAGTCTATGATGAGATGATGGTATTTAGAATACTAAAATAAGTTATTTGACGTATAAAGAGACCAAGAAGTTAGGACTAAGAATCAAAGAACTCTAAGGAACTAAAATGAGAGAAAAGTGTCTCATTTTATAGCCATCACACAAGAGGAGAGCATTGAACTTGTCACCTTGGATGCACAACTTGGCAAGAGATTCCTTTAAGAAATCCATGACACATATGACACAAGATGCCAAATGTAAGATTGCATGACACATAGAAGTCAACATGCCTATAAATGGAAGAGGATCTATGATGTGTCATGTGAAACCTCAAAGCCACTTAAAGCCAAGAATCTATGACAATGACGACTAAATATAGATACGTGTAAGGAATAAAAATATATGGATTATGACATATCTTAGCCAATTGTAAGGATAAAATCCATGACATAAGATGTCCATGTGTAATGATGATGTTAAGAATATGTCAATATTATGTGGACTATTTGAATTAAAAATCTATCTATCCACACAAATGGAAATTAGTAAAATGGAAATTAGAGGTGGAAAATATGAGTTAGGAAATTGAGAATTTCTATAGTTTGTGAAGATGAATAAATTAATTAATGAATATCAATTAATTAACAGTAACAGATTTCCACAATCCATTTGTAAACTAATAAGTTTTATGGATTTGATTGTGTTTGTTTATTTCATCAACGTTTCGGATCACACTACATGATCCATCATCAGGATAAGAAAGTGCAAGGTAGTAAGATATGCAGATTGGACCTTTCTCAAGAATTATAAGAAGAGAAGGGGGAAGCTCGTAAAACCATGCAATACCAAAAAATAGAAAAAATTACACCCACCAAAAAGTATAAGAAAGAAGAAAAAATAAAAGAAAAAGGTTAAAAAGAAAGAAACTAAACAGAAAAAATAGGAACAAAAAATAGCTACATATATATAGAAACAACAATTAAAATATATCCTATATATATATATATATATATATATAAGTATAATAGTTATTAATATATTGGCTATTATATAATAAAATAGCTATATGAGTAATGTATAGCTATGTAACCACTTACAATAGCTAATGGATTATAATATAGTTATATACAAGAAAAAATATGATATAATATAAATGAAATATATAAATAAATAAGATATATGTATATCTAGGATATATATGTCAATATATATATATATATATATAAAGGGCTGAAAAAAACAACAATCTATATGTACGCCATTTTTATGTATATAGGAAAATAAAAATGACCAAAACTAAATAGATTAACTGAAAATATTAACTAGGAAGAATGATTAGTAACACATGATGAAAATAATTGGAATGACAGCATTAAATTATGAATTATTTAATCCTATAGAGAAATTTAGTAGATGGTTGTCCAATTTGATTAGATAAGTGTGAGAATATCCTTTGATGAAATGTAAAGATTATGCAGATTGACTAGGATGATGAGGGGTAGACCAAAGCCATGGTCAAATTGATTGATTGATTAAAATTGATAACATGTCAAGGACACATGACATGGATTAAGGACATGTAACATTTAACTAATATTGTAAATGCTACAAGATCGACATTGATCGATAGGGTTAATCAAAATAATATCGCCAGGGATTGCCAATCTTATTAAATTGATTTAATGATGTCATGATTTGGCACTGAGGGACTCAAAAATGTCGATGATTGGATTATGTGAACAACATCTTACCTAGCACTAAGAGCCATGATAGTACTAAAGTTAGATTTGATAAGTTTAATAGGTTTAATATATTTTGAAGGTACTGAGATACATGACAATGCCTAGGTTTGGAGAAATGATGATTGATTTGAGATGTCTAACATGTTCTAGGTTGATTAAGATTGATTTTGAGTGATTTTGGGTAAATTTGGGGCTATTTTGGGATGGTTTTATATGATTTTGATGATATTGAAATAGTTTTGGGTTGATAGGATATGATTTAGAAATGATCAACAATTGATGTGAAAATGGATACAAATGATGAAGAATATTGTTGAGATATAATCATGTTGGCCAAAAGATTAGAATTTGTGAAATGAGAAAATGGGATGAGTTAGTACAAAAATGTGATAAAACTATGGGCACGAACCGTTTTTAGCATCTAAATTTTAGCAAGAGAAATCTAGTTGGTGTCGAGTGAAGAAAGTAGGTATGTTTTGAGCACCAGTAAAAACTTAGTGGATGTCAAGAAACCTAGTGTTGGCCGAGCATCAAAAGATAACATTTTCCAAGAAAATACAGTGTTATTGCCAAGTGCTAGTAAAATGTGTTAGATTGAAGATTTAACAAATATGAGCTAACAAAGTTGATTTTTTGAATTGTGTGAAATGTGTGGAAGATAACTATGATGAGTGGGTAGCACAGAATTCAAGATAAACCATTTTCAGGTGAATTCAAAGAGGATTATAGAGGAAGTTTCTAGAAGGGAATAAAATGGGAATATGGGTAGATTCATTGAATCTTACCTAACCCTAGAATGGACAATTGTGGTTAAGAAAAAAAAGATCTAAATTCTCTATTTATAGAGATAACATGCTAGAAGCAATGTTGTCATGTGCAAGAACATAAAGAAGACAAGAAGTCTAGGGTGTTGCTTCATATGGTGGCTGAATAGAAGAGTCTACAGTTGGCATACAAAGCAAGAAGGCTTAAGGTAATGAAGGCTTGAAGGGTGAAAAAGCTATCAAAGATGAAGAGGATGAATGATTGGAGGACTAGATGTGACATCTATAATCTAAAAGTGAGTTGTTATTGTTATTAGATCAAGTCTTATCATTACTCTCTAACAATTTTATCGATCTAGATAAATCCTTTCAATTAAGGTTGACCTAATAGTCATTAGTAATAGGGTTACATTCTTATGGAATGTTCTAAATTCTTCTAATAAGGATCATGCCTAATATGGTGATCAATATCCTTTAATTGGGTCATATTTAATAGTGTACATTATAACCTTTAATAGGGTTGGCTCCTCATAGATCACACTTTTCAAGAGTGACAATTGGTAGCATGTCACTAGTGGTTTTTCCCAAATTAGGTTTCCACATAAAATCCTTGTGTCAAAATGTGTGATTGATTTTATGGTATTGCATGTTTACATTTCTATAAAGTTATTTTGAAATAGGACAACAATATGCATATTAAGATATTGAATGGTCAATGCATGCATAAGAATAAGTTGTAGTACTTAAAAGTTTTATTTGTACATTTGGACCTTAGATAACTAATTCACCCCCCTCCCCTCCCCACTCAATTATTCTAAAGTATTCCAACAATTCATATCAGAGAACCAAGTGCTTAAGAGAAAGTTTGAAGGTACTTAAATCTAAAGATGTACAAAAAGAGGTGCCTAAGGTAAACAAGGAAAATTTTCCTGCAAGGAAAATTTTGATGAAGCTACATCTAGGTGGTCTTGGAGATTATGCATAGTCAACTATCACCATTGAACATGTTGATCCAATAGGAGGACCACCTACTAAAAATTTGAAATAGAAGAAGGAACAAAATTAGGCAATGTTGGAGATTGCATCTTCCTTAAGCTACTCAGAGTTTGATGACATCAAAAGATGTGATTCTACTACAAAGATGTGGGATTCCCTATCGATGATCTATGGAGGAGAAAAGAATATTCCATGAGAAAAGATGAAAGCCTAAGAGGAAAATTTGATGAAATGAAAATGCAAGATGGTGAGTCTATACACTAGTATTTTGTAAGGATCAAAGATATTGTTTATGCAATTCAAGGATCTAATGGATAGATTGAAGATGAGACCATGATTAGAAAAGTATTAAGAACCTTTCTACCTAACTATGCTATTAGAGACTTTTCTATACAAGAACTGAGGTGTGCCTCTAGTAGTAATCTACCCCTTGAAAGATTGGTTGGTAGGCTCACTACTTTTGAACTTTCAAATTTTGATAAATTCAAATATGAGAATGTTGAATCCACTTTCATAAAGGCAATGGAAAATACGAAGGTAAGTTACCCATCATATATTTTAATTTTCATGAGGTTGGTCATTGCAACAAGATGTTCTAATAAACCAAACAATAAGAATGGAGACAAATTTAGAGGTAGAAAAGATGACATTAATAGAGGCTACAAGGACAAAGGAAAGAAGGCTTGTTATATTGTTGAATAAGAATCCAATAATGAATATGAAGATCATGATGATGAAGTTATCTACATTGCTATGAGGGATGATTCTTATAAAGATGAGGCAACTGCATTGATATCTTATGGGAAAAAAGTGATAGATGGATCATTGATAGTGGATGTTCACATCACATGAATGGAGACAAAAGTATGTTTATTACCCTTGAGTATTAAAATGGAAATAGTGTTAGATTTGGTAATCATGCACCCTGTCTGATTATAAAAAACAATCAATAAGATTGACAAATAAGATTATGTATGACAATGCTTACTATGTGAAAGGAATTAAGTATAATATATTGAGTGTGTCACAATTGAATAGTTCATATTGTAAAGTTGAATTTGATAACAAAAAGGCTAAGATCAATGACACTGACAGAAAACTAATTGGAAATGGAGATTAGACTAGAGGTAATCTATTTTATCTTGATATGAATGATGATACTTTCTTGTTGTAAAATTTGATGATGTGTGGCTATAGCAAAAGAGGTTATGTCATGTAAATTTTTACAATTTGGTCAGTATCAGTAAGATGAAAAGAGTTAGAGGTTTGTCAAAACTAATGAAACCTAATAATATGATTTACAAACAATGTTAGTTAGGTAAGATGACAAAGTCTAGTTTTAAAAGTAAGACTCATACTTGAAAAGAAATTATGGAATTAGTTCATACTAATTTATGTGGACCAATTGATGTGTAAAGTAACAAAGGTGACAAGTACATTATCCTATTTGTTGATGATTACTCAAGAATGATGGTAATATTTTTTTTAAAAGAAAAATATGATGCTTTTCAAATGTTTAAGTGGTATCTGCCAAGATATGAAAAGGAAAATAGTAAAAGCTTTAAATGTTTGAGAACTAATAGAGGTGGAGAGTTTACATCAAATGAGTTTGAAAACTTCTGTAATGACAGAGGAATCAAGAGACAAACTTTTGCACTGAGGAGCCCTCCACAAAATGGAATTGCTGAAATGAGGAACAAAACTATAATAGATTGTGCTAGAACACTAATGATGGAGAAGAATGTTTCTTTGAAATACGGGAGAGAATTTGTTAGTATAGCAAGTGTTACATTCTTAACAACAACATAAATGGTAAACTTGATGCAAAAAGTGAAGAAGGTATATTCCTAGGCTATTCCACAAGAAGTAAAGCTTATAAGTCTTTAAATACTAACACTAAAAAAATTGTGGAAAGTGCAAATGTAATGTTTGATGAATATAAAGAAGTGCATGAAGATGAACCAAAGAAGGAACTGAAAAATTATAGAACCTTTGTGTACTACTATGAAGACATGTCTATTGATGATGTTAAGTCTACAAATCAAGTTGTTAATCAAAATGAATCAATGACTATTGAGTCACATATAATGGATGTTGAGTTAAACTCAGGAGCCAAGTTGTAGTCAAAAACTAAGGTACATTCTAATATTGAGATCAGTTTACATGAAAGGAATGCTGAATTACCTAATAGAGAAGTACATAGTGAATATGAAATTGAAAGTCCCATTATAGAAATGAGAGTAGAACCAAGATTGTTAAAGTATGTTAGAAGACATCACCCTACTTGACAATTTATTAGAGATAAAGAAAATAGACCAATGACAAGGAATAGATTGAGATATGACATATGTTTTCTAAGCATGCATGATTCTAAGTTAGTGAAGGATGTATTAGAAAATGAAGACTGGAGTAAAGCCATGAAAGAAGAAATTGATCAGATTGAGAAGAACAAAACATGGGATCTATTACCTAGAAAAGAGAAAAAGAATGTGATTGGAACCAAGTGGATGTACAGAAAAAAACTAGATGAGAATGGTGAAGTTGTAAGGAATAAGGAAAAATTAGTATGCAAAGGATATGTACAAGAAGAAGGAATTGACTATGGAAAGACATTTTCCCCTATTGCAAGATTGGAAGGCCTCAAAACTATGCTTTCTTACTCTACATACAAAGGATTTAAAGTTTTTCAAATGGATGTTAAGTCAACATTTTTGAATGGTATACTAGAAGAGGAGGTTCAAATAGAACAACCTGAAGGATTTTTTGATCCAAACAACAAGACATGGTGTGTAGATTACATAAAGCTTTATATAGTTTGAAGGAAGCTCTACATGAAAGGCTTCACAACTATCTTGTGAAGATTGGTTTTGAGAAGATTGATGACAACAACAATTTGTACTTAAAGATAGAAGAAGGTAAAAGAATTTTATGAGCTGAAATATTTGTTGATGATATTATATTTGGAGGAAAAAATGCATTGTGTAATGCATTTGCAAATATAATGAAGAAAGATTTTGAGATGTCTATGTTTGGAGACATAATTTTCTTTGTTGGATTGCAAGTATATCAGATGAAATATAGTATTTACATCACTCAATCCAAGTATTGAAGGAAACCTTGAAAACTTTTGGTATGGAGGATACAAATCCTGTTAGTACTCCTATGGTGATAGGACACAAACTATCCAAAACTGATGATTTTGCTGAAATAAATCAAACATTTTATAGGTCTATGGTTGAAAGATTGCAATATGTAGTTCATAGTAGACCTGACATTGCATTATCTATTGAGAAATTTGCAAGTTTTTCTAAAAATCTTAAGGAGAATCATTTAATGGTTGTTAAAAGGATCATGAGATACCTAAAAGGAATAGAAGACTATGGTCTATACTAGAAAAAAAATGACAAGTTTGTATTGAGAGCCTATATAGATACTGATTGAGTTGGAAACATTGATGACATAAAGAGCACAAGTGGTGGAGCATTTTTCTTAAGAAATAGATTGGTCACCTAGACCAACAAGAAACAAAATTATATATCACAATCTACTATTGAAACTGAATATGTGGTTGTTGTAGTGAATTGCACAATTGTGGTATGGATCAAATAGTTACTCAAAGGAATAAAGGAGGAAATTACGAAACTTGTGGTACTCTACTGTGACAATACAAGTGTTATAAACACATCAAAGAACTCTGTGATGCATACAAAGACAAAGTACATTGCAATAAAGTATCATTACTTGAGAGAATTGGTTCAAGACAAAGAAGTGGGAATGGAATATGTGAATATAAAAGAACAAATAGCTAATATATTCACAAAGACCTTACCTAAAGATTTATATGAATATCTTAGAGGTAAACTAGGGGTAATACCCCTATCAAAATCTACTTAAAAAGCAAGAGTAGTGCCTTGCATCAAGTGAGTTGGATTGCATATTTTACAAATTGATACAGTGGATCTTACTTTGGGATCTGCCTAAAGTAAGAAAGGAGCTATAAATATAAGCTTTATAGTCACATGCAAGGCAATAGAGGGGGAACTTGAATTGATTATATCTGCATGTATATATGACAAGTCTTTGGCATTGTTTCCAAAGAGGGAGAGCTTACTAAGAATATTCTAAGATTGAGGAGATATCAGAGAGAGATCACATCAAAGAAGGAAGGAGAAATATTGTCAAAGAGGGAGAAGATCAGATGAGGGAGAAATTTGAGATCAAAGTATACAGAGGAAGAGACACATATTGATAGAGGGAGAGATTTCAATAAAAAAGTATTAATTTTCTTTTTGGTATTATTGTTGGTATTTGTTTTCCATCAATGCCAAAGAGGGAGATTCTTGAAGTGAAGAAGATTAATGAAGCTTATTATGGAACAATCATTATTTTGTTATTGATGTCAAACCTACTACTTGTTTGTAAGATAATTTCTTACTTTTGATCTAAATATAATCAATTGATTAATTAATGAAGAGGATTTGAAAAAAAAGGATAACAAGAGAACCTAGAGAAAGTTTGAGTTATATGGTGTATAAAAGGAGCACTAAGACCAAGCAAGAAATTGATGATATAGTGTATTTTTTATATACTTAAGGCTATAATGAAAGGATACATGAGAAAAGACTAGAAGAAGGCTAAGTAAAGAAATCTATTTTCCAAACATAACTGAGCAAACAATGCAAGCTGAGAAAGGTTAGGGTAGGATGAGCAGTAAGTTCAGTATGTGCCAAGAAAGAGAAATATAGTATGTGCCAAGTGAAGTAAGTTTAGTATGATTTGAGTAAGAGAAATATAGTTGGTTCCAAGTGAAGAAAGTTAGTACGTGTTGAGTACTAGTAAAAAACTTAATGGATGTTGAGCAACCTAGTGTTGGCCAAGCATCAGAAGATAATGTTTGTCAAGAAAATAGAGTGTTATTGCTAAGTGCTAGTAAAATGTATTAGATATGAGATATAACAAATTTTGGCCAACAAAGTTGATTTCTTGAATTGTGTGAAGCATCTGGAAGATAACTATGATGAGCTTGTGGCACAAAATTCAAGATAAACTATTTTGAGATGAATTCAAAGAGGATTGTAGAGGAATTTTCTAGAGGGGAATAAAATGGAAATATGGGTAGATTCATTGAATCTTACCCAACCCTAGGATGAGAAATTATGGTTAAGCAAAAAAAGATCTAAATCCTCTATTTATAGAGATAACATGCCAAAAGCAATGTTGTCATGCTCGAGAGACTAAGAAAGATAAGAAGTTTAGGGTGTTGCTTCATATGGTGGCTGGATAGAAGAGTCTACAATTGTTATAAAAAAGTAAGAAGTCTTAAGGAAATTAAGGCTTGAAGGGTGAACAAGTTGTCAAAGATGAAGAGGATGAATGCAAAGCATAATGGGGGAGTAGGTATGAGATATGTAATCTACAAGTGAGTTTTTATTGTTATTAGATTAAGTCTTGTTGTTACTCTCTAACAATTGGATCAATCTAGATAAATCCTTTGGATTAAGGTTAACCTAACAGTCATTAGTAAATCCTTTAATAGGGTGACATTCTAATGGAATGTTCTAAAGTTCTATAACAAGGCTCACTCCTAACAAGGTGATTGAAATCCTTAACTAGGTCACATTTAACAGTGTACATTGTAACCTTTAACAGGGTTGGCTCCTCATAGAGCTCAATTCAAAAAAGTGAAAATTTGTAGCATGTTACTAGTGGTTTTTCCCAAATTGGGGGTTTCCATGTAAAATCCTTTGTCAAAATGTGTGATTGATTTTATGGTATTGCATGTTTACATTTATGCAAAGTTATTTTGACATAGGACAGCAATATGCATATGTTTAAGATATTAAATGGTCAATGCATGCACAAGAATAAGTTACAGTACTAAAAAGTTAAATTTGTACACTTAGACCTTGGATAACTGATTTACCCCCCCCCCCAATTATTTTAAAGTATTCCAACATTAAGATGGTCAGACATACACCTACTTATTTTTTCTGGAAATTTTTGCAAGTTTGCATTGAGATTTTATGTTTTGACCAATTAAATTATTATTTTTTATCAAAAAAGGGGCTAGTATGTTAGAAACTACATTCTATTTACTACATATTCAATTGTTATTAATTTTTGATATAAGGTTTATAACTAGTTCAAGATTTCACATCATGTTGATTAACACTAATTTCCTAATTTTTCATTGTCACATAAGGCCATAATTTGGCCCATCATGATGTTGGAAATACCCATTAGCATTAGGGTTAGAGTTAGAGTTAGAGGTAGGGTTAGGGTTAGAGTTTGAGATGGAGTTAGAGTTAGGGTTAGGGTTAGAGTTAGAGTTAGAGGTAGGGTTAGGGTTAGAGTTTGAGATGGAGTTAGAGTTAGGGTTAGGGTTAGAGTTAGAGTTAGAGTTAGAGTCAAGGTTAGGGCTAGAGTTAGAGGTAGAGCTAAAGTTAGTGCTAGAGTAAGGGTTATAGGGTTCGGGTTAGAATTAGGGTTATAATTAGGCTTTGATTTAGAATTAGGGTTAGGATTATGGTTAGGGTTAGGGATAGAAATAAAGTTAGAATTAGAGTTAGAGCTAGAGTTTGGTTTATAATTAGGGTTAGGGTTAGAATTAGGGTTAGAGTTAGGGTTATGGTTAGAGGTAGGGTTAGCATTAGGGTTAGGGTTACAATTAGAGTTAGAGTTGGAGTTAAAGTTAGAGTCAGTTTTAGTGTTAGTGTTAGTGTCATTGTTAGTGTCAATGTTAGTGTTAGTGTCAGTGTCAGTGTTGGTGTTAGTGTCAGTGTCAATGTTAGTGTTGGTATTGGTGTTAGTGTTAGTGTTTGTGTTGATGTTGATCTTGGTGTTAGTGTCGATGTTAGTTTTAGTGTTCATCTTCATGTCTATGTCTATTTTAGTGTTGGTTTTGGTGTAAGTGTCAGTGTCGGTGTTGGTGTCACTATCAATGTCAGTGTCAATGTTGGTGTCATTGTCAGTGTTAGTGTCAATGTCAATATCAGTGTCAATGTTGGTGTTAGTTTTGGTGTTAGTGTCAATGTTGTTGTTAGTATCAGTGTCAGTGTTAGTGTCAATGTTAGTATCAGTGTCAATGTTAGTGCCAGTGTTAGTGTCAGTATCGATGCCAGTATCAGTGCTAGTGTCAGTGTTGGTGTCAGGGTTGGTGCTAGTAGCAATGTTAGAGTTAAAATGTGGTCCCAAAATAATGGTTCCCACTTTTTGGCCAACTTTGACATCGAAACAAATTATTTTTTAAAATCTTCACTTCCAAATGAGTACTGCTAAAAATTTGTAAAGAATTTGAAGATGATGTAAATTAATGATTTGTAGAACCTTCTTTTAGTTTATAACAATACTTTTAAATATTTTTCTGAAGTGATTAAGTCCAATTTTATTTCTCCTTCGAGAAGTGGCATATATAGAAAAAACTGGAATTTTAAAAGAGTGGCGGTTGTTTTGATCAACACAATTTTTTTAAAAATATGATTAGTATAATTTATTTTGTATAAATCTTAATGGATGTTTTCTTGTTTTTCTAGAAAGGTAATACACATACCTTTGTACCACATATTTTGCAAAAATTATTTTCTCTCATTTTCTAGTTTTCCCAAAGCTTCAAAGAGAGACTTGTGAAATGGCCAAACAACCTATATTTAATAAAATTATAAATAAAACATCACGATAAACACACTGTATATTAAAGGTATAGTCATTAGAAATATTATCCAGAGTACAACAATTTGGTTTTTTATTTTTTTAAATGGACCTATTCAGACCTTGTTTGATCCATCAAAAGGGAAAATTTTGACAAACAATTTAAGAAATTTGCAAAAATTTGAATTTTGGGGGCTTTGAATGAAGCCCGTTGGGGTTATGTGGGTGTCCCCATTAGGGCTTTGAATGAAGCCCCCTCAACATTTTTTGGCAATATTATAGGGAAATATGTGCTTCAAATGAGGCCTTGGGGGGGCTTCATTCAATGTTAGAATTAGATTTAAAGTTAGGGTCATAGTTAGAGTTAAAGTTAGTGTTAGAATTAGAGTTAGGGTCTAAAATGTCCCTTTTTTGATTTTATATGATATTCCCAACCTCTAATCAGATTTTCAAGATCAAACAACTAATATCAAAAAGATCCACCAAATTTCTCAAGAAACCCCAAATCGGTTATGCTGAAAATAGTGCCAAAAGCTTCACAACTTCACAAATTATTAATAAATCTGAAAATGGACATTTTTACAGAAATTTCAGCAGCATAACAGCCTACAAAATGACATTTTCAGATCCGTATAGCCTTTACACAACAGCTCACAAATGTAGGACAAAAACTATGCTCATCGGGCTCTCGAAATTAACACAAAAATGCCCGGAAATACCACAAAAACACTAATAATCTATCTCAAAAGTTTAATCACATCCCAATACATATATTCAGCTCTATTTTAACATCTTAAAGTCTGAAATACAGAAGCAACCCAAACTGATATGAAATACTCAACTAAAAACACCAAACTCATACAAAAAACACACCCGAAAACCGAAAAATCTGCACTATTCAGCACAAAGGAAAACTCTGTATGAGCATGCACATGGAATGGCTTCAAAATCCCGTCCTTAGCCTTCTTGGAAACCTGCAAACTCCCATTCTTGGGTCTCCCTGGAAACCTGCAAACTCTCGTTCTTGGGTCTCCTTCTCCACAGGTTTGGCAGCCTCTGAAGAATAACAAAGAATGAGAAAAAATCAAGTTCTGGAATCTACCCAAAATGCCTCCAAACCCCTTAAAAGAGGCCATAACCATAACTCACATCCAAGAGAGGTTAATGAAATATATTTTAATAATAATTTCATTTATTAGTCCAACGGTTTCCAAAGATTAACCCCCTTTTTCCGAAACTTCACTTTCTTGGGCCTGCCTGCCTTGGCAAAGATTATTATTTTTTTATTATTTGAAAAGGGGACATGACAAGTCCTCCCCTCCCAAAAATTGCTTGTCCTCAAGCAATGGCTGAACAATAAACCAATCAATCCACCTGGATCCCAAATGTAGTCATGAACTATACTATTGTCAATTAACACAGGCTCCTGCAATATCCTCTGCAATATAACGAAGAGGAATCTGTAATCAAACTGACAATTACTGTTCAACCAAACTCCAAAGTCACAACTTCCATAGTCAGAAACACATGAGATAGAAACTCTTAGAACATCAAAACCCAAGTAAAGTGGACTACCAACACAGTAAATACCATCAATACATTCCACTGGCCTATACGGAATGTACAATCCAACTCTGCAACAATGATTAATGCTCCCGAATGAAACTGTACCAAGTATGGAGAATCCACACACTATACAATGCCTGTAGTCAACACAACTCTGTAGATCACTGACCACTATCTCATAACCATAACTACCATGCACCCCTGATGGTGAAAAGCCATCACAAGATAAATAGCAAAAATTGGAACCCAAACCAAATTTTCCTGCCATCAACTCCTCAACACAAGGATCAAATGCTAACTGATGTACATACCTTGCAATATAATGTTGATAAAAAAAACCAACCTTAGTCAACAACTCACCATGAACAAGTGATACAACCCACTGTGACTGATCACCAGCTAAGTCAAGAGATGTCATAGCCAAAGGAGTAGAATCAATAACAACACCCATTGAAGCATCACTCTAAAACTCCTGCTCTAATTCATGTATTATCAAGCTGTCAACTGTAGAACCTATCGCCATGTCATGCTCATTAATACCATCATCCTGAGGTGTCAAATTATCCCATAACTGATGACAAGCACTAGGAACCAAAGTACATCTTTGTATCATCATCTCATCAACATGGTCATCAAAGGTAAATTGATGAGTCTACCTCATAGTGTAATGCCGATAGAATGCGCCAATCTTAGTCAGTGGCTCAGACTGTAATCCAGATGAAACTAACTGCAATTGATCATTAACCATGTTGGAACTAACTACTACCTCCGAAGATATCACCAAGGGAGTAGTATTACTAGTAGGAACCATGCCAACTGCCAACTCACCAACATCACACATGATCTTTGATACATCTCTAGTCTCCATGCCTTCAGTACTAGAGGCCACCACCCTGTCAGGCATACAACAATCTGTTACAACACCCAACTCAACTAAACTTGATTCTAGTGGGAATGAACTTGATATGCCAATGTTAGTATCAAGGATGGATGCATCCCCATCTCCACTGTCTCTGACAATCTCGGCCATGGACATCCTCGGATCACCAAACACCATAGCTTGTGATTGTATAGAATTAGGTAAAGACTGTACTCACTCTAACTCCATGGTCACCTTAGCCAAATGAAACTATGACTCCTTGAAGGCCAACTGTGTACTCTCAAGAATCTTAGAAGTCACCTCAAGCTGCTCAGTAAGCTCACGCACCTCATCTTCCTTGGCCAAAAATGCATCATATGCTGTACTGCCCCACTCCATAAGATAATCTTTGTCGACTACCAACTGCATATAATTCTATCTCAAAATCTGAATAGCCTCCCATAAAGAGTGGATCTCTGTCAAGGAAAGATAACTTCCTTCCTGCTCATCACTAGTAGGAGAACCCCATCCATAAACTACTAACAACTGACGAGCAACATCAAAATGTTGGCAAGTGATAGCAATGTCTTAGTCACTAACTCTCAACTGATTAGACACATGATGGCATTGGCTTGATTGTCTCCTACAAACCTCCTTTGATGCACTGTCTAAAGGAGTATAATCAAAGTCACTAGTCTCTAGAGTATTACAATCCATATCCTGTGAATCAAATCTAAAGATCATATCAACATACGGAGTATCAAAAACATTAGCACTGCTATCCAACTCCTCTGTACCCAAGGAAACTAAGTTTTCAAAACTACCCACTACATCCTCCTGGATGTCATCAATGCCAATATGATCCTGGGACTCATCTGTACACACTTCCAAATATGAAAGATCATCAACACATTTCAGCAAGTATGGTCGATTGGATATATGAAAAAAGCCCAACATCAGTGTATAAAAACTAATACCAAAATCAGACAAGATACTGGCACAAGAGAAGATGACACCATGTAATCTACTAATCAAATCCATGATAGCACCCAAACAAACACTGCTACCAAAAAGTGTTAAAGATCTCCAGTCAACTGAATCCCAAATGCCAATATAACAATCTTGAGTCCATATCCATAAACTAGAATCAACTAGTAACTCAAGCAAACTCCTCACCTAAGTAATATGACCAATACCAACTAACTCCACATACCTATCATGATGAGATAATGAAGTCACAATACTATCTTTGTTCACCTTCAGCTGGCTGGACAAATCATGTGAAGTACTACCAGCCTTAACCTCATGTGGTGAAGCATCTAACTGTTCCTGGTACTCTTTCTAAGAAAAATCATGAATGCTCAATGTCTGCTCATCTCTACTAGGTATCTCACCATCCTGCACAACAACATCCTCATAATCATCATCTGAACCCACTACACTGTAGTCACTGCCTGTTGTAACTATACCATCCTGAATACTTGTGGCATCACCCTTTGACGACCTATAAAAAATTGTCTCAATTTGAGTATCAAGTTGACCATTACTATCAATCTGTGTAATATCCTTTCCCACCACCTCTTGTGGCAAAGTAGAATCTGAGACCTCTACCTGGCTATCAGCTAGTTTCTCAACTCCTCATGCAAGTTCTTGGTAATTGTGTCATCTGCCCTGTGAGAAAATTTGCCAAATAGAAATCTAGTCAACTTATCCACCTTAGCTGGGTCAGACAACATGTCATTCATTATACGGTGGTGCTCAATCAACTGTTCAGACATGTCATGGCTTATTTTCATAAGTTTATCTCAAATGTCTAAATAACCATGCTTTCTACTGTTTTGATTCTGGATATCAATTGTCCAAGATTGTGTCCTCTGAGAATCTGTACTATACCTGTCCATTCGGATAAAGTAGAGTGTAACCCCAATAGGATATAACTTCTTCAAACACCAATAACTAACATGTAAATGATTAGAAGTAGCATGCAACCATAGATTTTGACATGCAACCGATTAGAAGCAACATGCAACCACCAAATTCACCAAGAACTAACATTCAAATGATTAGAAGTAGCATGCAACTATAAATTTTGACATGTAGCTGATTAGAAGAAACATGAAATCATAAATTATGACATGCAAGATCTGGGTAGTTTTCAAAACTGACATGCAAGATCTGGGTAGTTGCCAAAACTGACATGCAAGATCTGGGTAGTTGTCAAAACTGACATGCAAACTTCTACAACCACCAAATTCACCAAGAACTAACATGAAAATGATTAGAAGTAGCATGCAACCATAAATTTTGACATGCAGCTGATTAGAAGCAACATGCAACCATAAATTATGACATGCAAGATTTGGGTAGTTCTCAAAACTGAAATGCAAGATCTGGGTAGTTGTCAAAACTGACATGCAAACTTCTACAAACCCTCAGGCTGGCAAGATCATGGCTCTGATACCATTGAAATGTCCCTTTTCTGATTTTATATGATATTCCTAACCTCTAATAAGATTTTTAAGATCAAACAACTAATATCACAAAGATCCACCAAATTTCTCAAGAAACCCCAAATCGGGTATGCTGAAAATAGTGCCAAAAGCTTCACAACTTCACAAATTATTAATAAATCTAAAAATGGACATTTTTAAAAAAATTTCAGTAGCATAAAAGCCTACAAAATGACATTTCCAGATCTTTATAGCCTTTACACAACAGCTCACAAATGTAGGACAAAAACTATGCTCATCGGGCTCCCGAAATTAACACAAAAATGCTCAGAAACACCACAAAAACACTAATAATGTATCTCAAAAGTTTAATCACATCCCAATACATATATTCAGCTCTATTTTAACATCTTAAAGTCTAAAATACAGAAGCAACCCAAACTGATATGAAATACTCAACTGAAAACACCAAACTCATACAAAAAACACACCCGAAAACTCAAAAATCTGCACTGTTCAGCACAAAGGCAAACTCTGTATGAGCATGCACATGGAATGGCTTCAAACTCCCATCCTTAGCCTTCCTAAAAACCTGCAAACTCCCATTCTTGGGTCTCCCTAGAAACCTGCAAACTCCCATTCTTGGGTCTCCTTCTCCACAGGTTTGGCAGCCTCTGAAGAATAACAAAGAATGAGCAAAAATCAAGTTCTGGAATCTGCCCAAAATGCCTCCAAACCCCTTAAAAGAGGCCATAACCATAACTCACATCCAAGAGAGGTTAATGAAACATATTTTAATAATAATTTCATTTATTAGTCCAATGGTTTCCAAAGATTAACCCCCTTTTTCTGAAACTTCACTTTCTTGGGCCTGCCTGCCTTAGCAAAGATTATTATTTTTTTATTATTTGAAAAGGGGACATGACAGGGTCAAGGTAAGAATTAGAGATATAATTAAAATTAGAGTTAGAGTTTGGTTTAGAATTAGAGTTATGGTTAGAGTTAGAGTTAAAGATAAAGTTAGAATTAGAGTTAGGGTCAGGGTTAGAATTAGAGTTAGAGTTAGAATTAAAGTTAGAGTTTGGGTTAGAATTAGGGTTAGGGTTACAATTAGGGTTACAATTAGGGTTAGCATTAGGATATAATTAGATATATGGTTAGCATTAGGGTTAGGGTTAGGGTTACAATTAGAGTTAGAGTTAGAGTTAGAGTTAGAATTAGAATTAGATTTAGAGGGTTAGGGTTAGGGTTAGGTTTAGGGTTAGGGTTAGGGTTGGGGTAAGGTTTAGGGTTAGAATTGGGATTAGAGTTAGGGTTAGGATTAGGGAAATAGTAAATTTGAACCTATTTTTTTATGAGGATTGGTTAATTTTTTGAAAATGAATGATTGAAACATTTTGTCGCAATCATTTTATCAAAATTTTGATGAAAGATAGGACTATCTATTTATCTACAAACAATCACATCAAAAATGAGCTCATTCTCTATTAGGCAAGCAATATCATGGCATAACCAATAGACATTGAAACTTTGATGATTATGAATGCTTTTTAATGAGCTTTCCATTTCATCTAGGATAGGCCTCATCAAAATGTCAACAAACTTTGTCAAAATCTTATGAGATTTTGACAACATTGCTATGTCATCGATGACAACAATTGTCGATAGATTGATGAAAAGTCATAGAAACTTCAATGATATCCCTATTTTGGAAAAAAATAAATATTCAAAAGAACCTTCCACATCATGAGATCATGTTCTCTTCCCCAACTTATCTATTTTATATAAGATACAACTAGCAAGGTATACAACAATACAATAATGCACTTTCTAAGGAATATATTTATGCATCAATAAATGACCACATCTATGATTATGTAGCATGATAATTATTAAAAGTAATCAAGCATATTCTCTAATCATTAAATAATTACTAGTTCAAAAGAATCATCAATTGTATTTTTTTATAAAGAAAATGTCAATGTCTAACATTTCAAGGAGTCATACATAGTTGCATTCCTTTTATTTATAGACATTTCATTCTAGAAAAGAATGCAAAGCTATCACTAAAATAGAAAAGGCTAAATATTTGTACAATCTCATTTTGTATAGTACATCATAAATCCATAGAGAGTTTAAATACATTCTAATTTTACTTCTAATTTGTTGGGCTTTCTTCTTGTAAATCAAAGTATTGTAGCGGCAATGGAGAACATATATAAAAAATGTTTTGAAATCTAGTTGTGATTCATTAAAATAAAAATTCTTCTAGTAAGTTACACAGTAAGAATTATGACTCATGCATCCACAAAACTTTAGATTAATCTATAATGACTATGATTGTAATACATAGTAGATTCTTATAGAGAGAGGATTCATGGACAATTTACTGGAGAGCATTTATAAAGGTATGATCCTAAGTCAACTTTCTCCATAAGCTTGGCTTACACATCAAACTAGTTGGCAATTTCAAAACACTACCAAGACACACATTGAATATTATTGTTATGATTTCTTACTAGATGGAAAAAATTTAAAACAAATTTAACATGTTGATCAAAACACAGTCCAAGAAGATACAAAGGATGTTGGTACAAGAAAAAATGGGAAAATATCAAAATCCATTTTTTTGGTATTTTCTATGTTTTAGTATTTTGCATTTTTGGAGGTCTTAGGGGCATTTATGGGCTTCAGTAGGGTGCTACACTTAAGACTTTGGAAAATAATGTAGAACTGTAGAAGATCTTTCTAAAAATTCTAATGGTTCATGATTTTGAGCTATGAGTAGAAAGTTACAACTTCTACAAGTAGACGTAGATTTTAATATAGTTTTTATAGTTGCTAGAGTTTATTTTGTAATTAATTAGCTTGTGGACTTTTCATTTTCATATCCAAGGGATAATAGTGACCCGTGGGATCCATCAAACTTGTATAAACTCTATTTTTCAAAATGAATGGATTACTTTTTGGCTTCGAAAACATCTACTATTGCATTTTAACTATTTTCAATTTAGTCACAATATCATAGGTTCTGCATTAGGTATTGTAAGTTGAATTCATAATTCAGGTCAATAGTATTAGATCTTGTTCACTCCTATATGTCCCATCATATGCGGTCATCTCATCAAATGTTGGGATTGGACATGAGAGATCTCTCAAATTATTTTTCGTTTAGAAGCACATGGTTGCACATGGAAAATAATCATCAAAAGGGATTAATGAATCCTTCAAAACACTAGTAGAAGAGGTGTTAAATAAAAACATGAAGAAATGATGTAGCAATTTTCACAGATTCTTGAAAAATGAGAGTTACATGCTAGTCCAACCATTTCAAAATTTGGCGGGCAAAGCCCATTCAAGCTGCAAGTAAATTTTGACATTCCAACTTTTCAAGGAAAATTTGATGCATATGTTGTTGACGACTGATTGTTCAAATTGGAGAGGTATTTTTTTGTTGATAATTTCTCAGATATTGAAAAGATAACCTTCGCCCTCCTCAAAGCTGAGAATCATGTGAAGTTTCCATGGGAGGTATACTTAACAACTGAATAAACCCAAGAATCTCAGGATGGACATGAATTTTCTATGTTATTTGATGGAAAACCCACATGGGAAGAAGTTTTAGAGCATATAAAAAAAGAATATTACCCCAAGGATACCTATGAACAAAAATATATGCAATGGAAATTACTCTGATAGAAGAAAGACCAATCAGTTCAAGTGTACACCAACATTTTTCATGCTCTCTCTATAAAGCTTGGCATCAAAGAGTTAGAAAAACATAAAGTTCTAAAGTATAAGAGTGGTTTTCATAGATACATTCAGATTGAAATGGATTTCTTGAGTATAGAAACATTACCCAGTGCTTTTAAATATGCATCAAAAATTGAGGAGAAGCTCAAACAAAGAGGGAGGAGGGAAAATCTAATGAACAACAAATGGAAAGGTGAAGGTAATAAGACATTGGGAAAACAAATAGCCAAGGAACCATCTCCAAATTCACCAACAAAAAAGACATGGGGGGTAAAGAAAATAGGGCAAGAATTAGGTATGTGGTGTGAAGTCCATAAAAGTCCCTCTCATAACACTAAAGATTGTACAACTATAAAGAATTTAATGATGGAAAACCATGAAGAAGCTATTGAACTCGAGATGGTAGAAGTTAGAAAAAAAGAGGATGAACAAATCATTGAGGCTAACCAATGTGCCACTTGTGTCACTGTAAAGGTATTTTCTCATGATGATGAAGAGAGATTATTCCATTTAAAAATTTGGGTAGGAGGAAAAGCTTTACATTTTATTGTTGATAGTGGTAGTCAAAAAAATTTGATATCTTCTGAGATTGTAAAGAGATTGAATCTAAAGACAACATCACACCCACAACCATATTCTATGGGGTGGGTGAGTCAAGGGTGAGACATTCAAGTAAACAAGCAATGCCATCTTTCATATTCCATAAAACCATTCAAAGATGATGTGATCTATGATGTAGCTCCTCTTGATGTGTGTGATATTTTTTTGGGGCAGCCATACATGTATCAGCATCATGGATTGTATGATTCAAGGCCATGAAGCTTAACAATCAAATTAGGTGGACAAAAGTACCGAATTCCAAAGCTAAGTCCTCTACACTCTACATCTTTGATTAGTGAAAAATAGTGTAGAAGGTTAATAGCCCAAACTAGTATATTTGTGTTATTAATGATATGTCTAGAGGAATGAAAGAAAAATGTGTGTAATTCCCATTCCATGGTGTCCAACACAACAAAACAACAAAGATCAATGGATCAAATTTTAACAAAATATCAAAATTTGTTTGAGTTACCAATAGGGGTACCCTCAAATTACCAAGTTAGACACTCTATTGATTTGATACTAGGAACCCCATTACCTAATGAGCCAGTATATAGGAGATCAATTCTAGAGAATGATGAGATAAAAGAGAAAATACAATAATTAATTTAGAAAGGACATATCTGCCCAAGTGCATCTCCTTGTGGTAGCCCAATTGTTCTTGCAAAGAAAAAGGATAGTACATGGAGGCTTTGTATTGATTACAGATCACTAAATAAGACCACTATAAAAAATAGATACCCAATTTCTCAAATAGATGATCTCTTAGACTAGCTTAGAGGGGCAAAATTATTCACTTAAATTGACTTGAAATTTGGGTACCATCAAGTACCAATTAATCCAAGAGATGTATGGAAGACTGCCTTTAAATATAAAGAGGGAATATTTGAATGGTTGGTGATGCCTTTAGGTCTCACAAATGCCCCAACCACATTTATGAGGATGATGAATGATGTTCTTAGACCATTCACTGACTCATTTGTAGTTGTATATCTGGATTATATTCTAATTTTCAGTAAAACTTGAGATGAACATTTGTAACATGTGGAACAAATACTTTATACATTACAAAACCATGGAATCTATACAAATAAAGAAAAATGTTATTTTGATATTCAAACTATTCAGTACTTGGGATATGTTATTGATTGTAAGGGTGTTTATGTTGATCCTAAAAAGATCGAGGTAATTAAAGATTGGCTTGCTCGAAGGAATCTCACAAAATTGTGTAGCTTTTTGGGGTTAGCTAACTTTTATCACATATTTGTGTTTGGATTTTCACATTTGTCTTGGCCTTTGAATCATTCATTATGAGGAGGTATGAAAGTGAAATTCAAGTGGATAGGTGCTCAACAACAAGAATTTGAGGAGTTAAAACAAAGGTTATGTTCCGCACCAATTTTATCTCTTCCTAATTTATAACAATCTTTTAAAATACAAACTAATGCATTAGCATATACAATGGGAGTAGTCCTCAAGCAACATGGATATCTAGTTGCCTACCATATTGAGACTTTTTTTGATAGTGTCTAGATATCCCACCTATGACAAAGAACTATATGCTATTGTTCAAGCTTGCAAGCAATGGAAACATTATATATCAAGAAAGGAGACTATCATCCACATAGATCACAAACCCCTTCAATTTTTATAGAAAAAAGGTAAATTATAGAATGATAGGCATCAAAGATGGCCAGCTTATCTTCAACAATTCCATCTTAACATTCATCATAAGAAAGGAAGTGCCAATAAGGTAGCAGATTGTTTGAGTAGGCCTCCAATTGTAGGAATAAGTATGGTATTAGAATCATGTGGTCACCAAATAGAAAATTGGGCCCACTTATATGGACATGATAATGAATTTTTTGATTTTTATACTCAGCTAGTGGAATGTAAGCATGTGAATGATTTTTACTTGCAAGATGGAATGCTCTATCACTTTGGCCAAATCTATGTTCTTGAGGAAGAACATAAGAAGTTAATATGGGAAGCTCACTATAGTAAAGTTGCTAGTCATTTTGGAATAGGTAAGACTACTGCTATACTAAAAAGATATTTTTACTGGCCAAAAATGAAAAATGATGTGATGAAATACATTCCAGTATGTATAACATGTGTCATTGCAAAGCCTAAGAATCATAAGTTGGGTTTATATTTACCACTTCCTATTCTAGATAAACCTTGGCATTCAATTTTAGTGGATTTTATGTTCAGTTTTCCTACCACAAAACATGGGCATTATTGTGTAAATGTTGTAGTTGATAGATTTTCAAAATGGCAATCTTGGTGGCTTGTAGAAAGGAAATCTTTGCTGAAGAAACTGCAAAACTTTTTTTTGAGCATGTTTGGGTTCATTTTGGGCTACCAAAATGCATTATTTTAGATAGGGATAGTCACTTTCATAGTAATTTATAGTCTTCATTATGGGCAATGATGGACATAAAACTAACAAAGTCTACTGCTTTCTACCCTCAAATAGATGGTCAAAAAGAATTTGTTAATCGAATGATTATTCAAACCCTGTGTATGTATCACTCCAAACATCCTTGTATATGGTATGAGAGCATTCTCTATGTACAACATAGCTACAATAGGGAAATTCATAGTTCAACTAGCCATAGCCCATTTGAATTGTGTCTCATATATCAGCCCTTAGCACTGATAAATGTTTTTATTCCTATTATGCAACTTGACTTGGTACCATGCTTAGATAAGGAGAAGGACAAAGAAATGAAGTTCATTTATAGAATTCATCATTTGCAATAGCAAGTTCATGAAATTTTGGAATAGACCACTCAGAAGTATAATAGAGGCATGATGAGCATCAAAATCCTCATAATTTTTAGGTTGGGGATAAGGTATGGTTGCATTTCCAAGATGAACGCTTACAAGGCCCTCATAGGAAGCTTTATCTTCTTTGCTATGGTCCCTATAAGATTATAAAGAAAGTTGGTGAAAATGCAGCTAAACTCAACTTGCCTCCATTTTTAGGTGTTCACCTAGTCTTCAATGTAGAATTGTTGAAGCCATATTTCCCTCCTTTACTAGATATCTCAAATGTTGCTAAAGAAATCAGTCATATAGAGTTGAATCTATAAGCTACCAATCCACTTCAAAGTGACCAAATTATGGAAGTTGTCATGAAGAATTTGAGGAACCAAAAAATCTATTCGTACCATGTGGTAAAAGAAGGACAATTTGTTCAATAGGGAAAATGGCTTACATGTGAACAAATCTAGCTTCATTTTCCACATCTAATAAAAATTGTGGATGAAATGGGGCCCATTTCCTCTCAAGGAGGAAGGAATGATCAAAATATAGTCCAAGAAGATGCATAGGATGTTAGCACAATAAAAAAATAGGAAAATATTGAAATCCATTTTTTTGGTATTTTCTATGTTCTAGTATATTGCATTTTTGGAGGTCTCTGGGGCATTTTTGGGTTTTGGTAGGGCACTATGCTTAAGACTTTGGATAATAAATGTAGAACTCTAGAAGATCATTCTAGAAATTCTAACAATTTTTGATTTTGAGCTACGAGTATAAAGTTCCAACTTCTACAAGTAGATGTAGATTTTAATATAGTTTTTTATAGTTTTTATAGTTGCTAGAGTTTATTTTGTAATTAATTATCTTGTGGACATTTCATTTTCATATCCAAGGGATAATGGTGACCCTTGGGGTCCATAAAACTTGTATAAACTCTATTTTTTGAAATGAATGGATTAATTGTTGGCTTGCAAAACATCTACTATTGCATTTTAACTATTTTCAATTTAGTCACAATACCGCAAGTTCTACACTAGGCATTGTAACCTAAACCCATAATTCAAATCAAATGTGCTAAGACCAAAATGAGAATGTGGAACATCTAATATCTATCGTGACCAAGCATTAACAAAAAATTAGATCTTAATAACATCATAAGCATCATCTTGGGGTTCATTACAATTCCTCAAAATCTTGAAAATAAACCATACTCCTAAGTATTAGCTTTAGCTACCTAGATTTGATAGAAGATTGACTAGTTTTATAAGATTGTGGATTTTGTTGATTTCAAAAGGACGAGACAAATAGGTGATAAGAATTTCATTCAAAGACAAATATAAGGTGCATAATCCAAGGTGAGTGAATATAAATGGTGTTTGAGAAATCAAGACAATATGTATGATCACTACTATGAAAAATGCTCCTTCTAATTCACAAAATAACTCTCCGTAAGATATGAAAGCTAGGTTTTTGTATTTTTATAGGATAAAATGATGGATATGAAAAGAAAATAAAGGTTCTAAATGCAAGATATCAATTACCTATGTATGCTAACCACTAGAGAGGTATAGGTTCTAAAAAGAGAATGGTTGGGATATGGTTTAAAGATAGAGATATTTACAAAAATAGAAATGTGTAAACAATAGAAGTAGAGGTACATAGCATCCCTCATTCAACATTAAACATGTAACAAAACAACATTATGCAAGAACCTTAAAAGAAATGTTCATTGATACTTTCCTACTATATTCAAATCATAAATAGATTCAGTCCTTACCTAGAATTACCTTGAAATGATGGAGAGATTATTTCTTTACCCTATAACCTCAACTTCTCATTTAATTCTACTACTCGATACCTTGCGAAAAAATACAATGAAATCATGATCAATTCATGTTACAAAAGATGTTGAAAAGTTTCAAGATATGTTCTAGTTTTGTTGCATTGCTGAGTGTGATATATGAATATTAGGATCTATAGTGTTATAACAACAACCTTAAGAATACTAAAATCAACATGTTATCAATATGGTTGCAATTAGAAAAAATCAATTTTAGTGAATGAAGGCATGACACATTTCAACAAAGGTAATACAACATTACTTATAATAACATCAAAATGTAGAATGTACCAATAGTCAAAATAAGGAACTTAATGATATAACTACAATGTAAATAGTGAAGAATCATTGTCTTTAGCCTCTAAAGAACCCATATGTCTTTGGCTTCTCTCCCTCCCATCCAAAATAAGATTTAACCACTCTGAATTGAGAATGTGTGTTCAACTACATTCCATATGCATGGATAGTAGGTGGAGTTGAAAAAATACACCACATTTACATTATTTGAATAGGTCTATATTTTTTAAAAATTTATAGACATCATGAACATTAGAACTATGATTGCTATGGCCAAGAGAATGTCCTCACTAAGGGATAAAATAAAATATATTCATTTTCTTGCATGCTAAGGATAATACCCTTGGTTATAAGAGTCAAAATTACAATGTTCGTGATGGTATATAACTTAAAATACCTAATTAATGATTTTTTTAAAAATTACAAACCTGTTGCATTTTTTAGCTCCACCTAATATCCTATGCATATCAATTGAGATTGCATGTTGAACTAGGGCCTCCTTCTGCATTGCCTAAAACCAAGAGATTGACATAGTTAACATCTAATACTATCTCCATTAATTTGGTCCACTTAAGCATAATATTTTAATTTTTCTTTGAAACATAAATAGTAAAGGACATCTAATATATTAATTGCCAATTTCTCTTGATTATGTTCACTATAAGACTCAACTCATAGATAAAAAAACAAAGTGTCTGATGCAAATGCAATGAAGAGTTTAAGTGTTGCTTCAACTACTTTAGATACTTATGAAATAGAAATAGAAGACAAATAAATTATCAGTATACAAAGAAGATTTTGAGAGTATTACCAAGTGTATAATGTGTTCATATGTTCTTGTTTCATTCTTAAAATATATACAAGGGAGTTTCTCTCCTAAATGCAGAGGAATATCACACTCTTAAGTGGTTTATCCTATAGTTGTATTTTATTTTTCACAATTCCATTGAGAACATTGTCAAGAGTTTCAAAGTGACAAGTCTATTTACCAATAGATAATATTCATCACAAAAGAGATGAATGTGATTCATTATGGAAATGTAGCAATAATAACTAATAGTATAGACATGTAATGAAATTGTAGTGGTAATTGATATGGAGTCTATAGAAATGAACATCATAGACATGTCTACATTAGCATGGAAGAAATGACAATTGTTAGTGACTACGGTGAAGTTCTCTAGCCACTCGATGATGGGACCATATATTGATATTTAGTTTTGATAGATTTAGTTTGAGCTTCACTTGGTTTCAAGAACCCTTTAATATTCTCTACTAAACAAGCCAACCATGTAAAGGAAAAAGCTTATTTGGCCTCTCCCCCCCCCCCCATAATCACTCTAAATTCCCCACTAACATCTAAGTAAATATTTCATTCATTCATTTATTTAAGAACTATAACATTGAATCATTATAATCACATAACATTCATTAACATGGCATACAATTCATTAATACATATAAACATTCATCAATAATTTGTGAACACATCAATCATTATAATCACATAACATTCATTAACACAACATACAACTCATTAAATACTAGTTGGGCTTGTTTTGCTTATTTTCAACCATGTTTATGTAATTACTTTTGGGTTTCAAGGTCCCTGTAAAACCTATTTATCTTATCAAAAACATACAACTCATTAATATGCATAAAAATTCATCAATAATTTTTGAACACATCAATCATTATAATCATACAACAATATTCGATTAACATGACATAAAATTCATTAATAAGCAACATTCATAAAAATTTCATCAACACATTCATCATCAAATATGGTTTTTAACATTCATTTCTTCTTTTGTTTTTTCTTTTATCATTGTTGAAGATAAAAGCTAATAGGCACATCGTGAATATCTCTAGCATTCTCTTCTAGCTCTTGTGGTTATGATCTTATGACATTATGCTTCCTCTTCTTTTTTTGAGCACAAGGCTGATGCACCCCTCCAATAACAAATAAATGGGTTCAATTATAAACATTGTTTTTAAATATTATAAGTATTTCATTAATCTAAAGAACATAATAGGGATTTTTCTTTACCTAATAGTGCCACATCATCTACTATCACATTTTGTTCAGCCCCAACCTCAACACACTCAACACTAACATCATGCTCGACTCCACCACCATGACATTCTGCATACTCAAAAAATGTCACATAAATGTTACACCAATTGCAACTTAAGATGTTAAATTTTATTAATAATTATATAATTGATTTTCAATAAAAATTGAATATATTTCTCTTTCACTATGATGCAGATCAAGGCCTTTGTCATGTGTAGGATTTGTGCCTTCATCATGTGTAGGATATGTGTCAAGAGTAGAAAGCTACAATGAAATGTCATGCACATTGTTATCATTGTTCAAAATTAATGTCAAATAAATTATTTATCATGAAGTTCTTGATTTGAGCTATTATACATTAGGCCTACTTACCTATGTCTAAACCAATGCACCAGAATCTTCTACATCTCTTTGGCCACTAGAATCTGTGCGGTGGTGAGAAACCACTGCTTCATAGCCTTTCTTGAAGCCAATTTGTTTGTCCTCTTCTGTGGGTGCTAGATTAAATTCAATGCCCTGCACTTTTTTGCATAATATCATCAATATTGAATGTATTATTTATTTTTAATTTAATATTTAAAAAATTTATACAAAATTTCATTTAGTGCTATTCAGAAGTCATGATGAATTTTCATAAATCCACCAGAGCCAAAATGGTTTTGGCCAGCCTTATCTTTTCTAGCTTGTGTAGCCATTGATGTATCCTACAACCTATTTATGTAAACTTTAAAATATATTAGAAATATGGTAGATTATATAAATATAAAGCTCACTAATTTGTGCATAATTACATTAATATTACCACATACCTATTTTTGTCATGTGGTGGTTTAATTCCTTTATCTTTTAGTCTTATCTCTTTTGCATCTTCAATGATTTCATTCCACTCTAGCTTTCAAAGCATAGGAGGATGCTTGTACTTTGGGTTGACCTATAGAGCCTATCTATATTGGTCTCTCATATTCTTTAGATGTTTGTAATATTTTTTAAGAATTTAGACTCTGTTAAAAATATTTTGACCAAAGAGATCCTCTAGAGATTTTATGAGTTGATCTTTTAATTTAGGGCCTTTCTCATTCCTTTTTTTAACAAAAAACAAAATTGTTAGATAAAAAATTAGTTCAAGCTATGTACCTTGAATATATTACAACAAATTGATGAACTGAAAAATATTTTACCAATTATATGAAGCTACATACCTTTCACATAATGTGGGCCTAGATATCTTCAATTTTAAATAAAACAAGTTTCATAAAAAGGTCATTTTCTGCAAAATCATCATGGGATCATAAGTCAAAAATGAGTTATGAATAAGTAAACTACAATTAAACTCTAAATAATTACAATTTTAAAGGATGCAAAAGCTTAGGAAATTTTAAGGGAATCATATCTTTCTCAATCATCTACAATGATGCCTCCGACAATCTAGTAGAAGTAACACAGGTTGCTCTAAGAAAGGATTATAAATTATCACCAGTATTGGCATCTATTCTATCATCATGAGAAGGTGTGATTTTCATTGCACAAAGTTAATCAATGAAATACTATGATCAAATGAACAAGAAAGTAAAAATCAAATCATATTTAACACAACAAAATGTATCAAAACAAGGGTTTAACAGCTCTAGTTGCAACAACTGTAGATGTTTGTGTGCTCCTTGTTGCCCATCCTATAGCCAAAAATCTTGGAGTGTTGGCTGACCTCATTGAAGGAGGCATATGCACATCATCAGGACCTAAAAAATAATCATATATACAATGCATTATCTTTTAAAAATATAGATTGTAAAAACATGACAATAGTAATATAGAACTATCAATAATAATAATGAAGAAAATAATGGTGTAGTTTTGACTATTAATGGACTATAATAGAGAAGCATGGTATATAGTGATTTTGATGATGTCCCTTTTGATGGTTCAAAATTGAAATTACATACATGTAAGAGTTGCACTAGTACCCTTGTCAGGTCCAACAACTCGGTGAGGTCTCAAAAATGTTGTAACAAAACATACATATTTTGGTTCATGATCCATAGATTAGTATAAAATATAAATCTTTATTGAACTGTTGTTCTAGCTAAATATTTAGTATTGCTTATTTTCAGACAATGTGCTTTCCGAAATAATTCATTTCTCGTTTCCTCTTTCTCTTCAGTTGGATTTGGATCCATCACAAGCACAAAAATTTGTATATTGATTATTTTTAGGCTCTTTTACACATGCATATAGGGTCAGTGGTATATGTGATGTCATTGTCGCATAATACTATAGCTTCCATATCAGAAACTATTTGCTTTTGTTTAATTAGTTCTTTTCCCTTTCCCTAAAGCATCAAATTGTGACAAAAATATTAGTAAAACAATCAAAACAAGTCCAAAAGTTTAAGGAAAATAACAAAATAATATGACATTTTTTAAAATTACAATTACACCAATTTTTATGCAAAAGGTTTACCTACATTGAAGAAGGGGCTAGGAGCAACATCGTTGCCTCTATCATCCGATGGATCGGCCATGTCGCCCTGTGACAAAGAATATATATAAAAACATTGACATAATGAAAGAACTAGTTGACTTAGCAAAAAGGCTTATTAATAAAATGGCATTTATATATTGGAGTTATTAATTGGAAGTAATTAGTTTTAAAATTGCATATATAGTATTTACAAGTCCCATGATAGTAACTTTCTATTGGAATAAGTATATGGGAAACAATATACTGAGAAGGGGCGGGGGGGGGGCGCGATGAATCAGGATCTTAAACTTTTATATTTAAAACCAATAATATAAATTCACACCTAATTCATCTCATAGATCTACCATTAAAACTGAAATATTGTAGCTTAAATGAAATACATCACACCCGTAAATAGTTCAACACATAACATAGTGATTTGGTAACCTAGAAACACTTCAAAATGAAGGTAAAACTATGGTGGGGCTGAAACTCACAACTCTTCACTATTGCAACAATAAAGTTAACCTATTAGGGTTACAATTTTTTATCATAAAATATGATCTACCTTGTGATGGGTCTTCCCTGTTAAAAGATTAAGAGACTATTAGGTCTCTCCTTGTCAAAGGATTTTATACTGACAATGAGGTAAGGACTCTATTAGGAGATTTACATAGGCCTCTTAGGACCACTCTATTAAGAGATTTAATCTATCTCAATTAATAATAATTGATTTAGTACTTGACCCTTAGTATGCTCTGCAAGATGATACCGGGTCTCCTCCTTGTTGTATCACTAATCTAATTCTCCTAATCTGATAACTTTGTGCAGTCCTTCACTGCTTTGATTACTCTTTGTCTTCTCTTCTCTCAGACTCTGCCTTCTTCATGTGCTCAAAATATCTCTCTCATACTCTCATTTTTATTCTAGGGTTAGAATCCTGTTTAAACAAATGATTTGTGAAGGTTCTAGATCTTGATCGACAATTTACACTTCAACATCTTTTTCCATTTACATCCCTTTTCCTGATTGGTTGAATCACTTTCCTAGGGATCATTACCTTTTTAATTGAAACATAATAAGCATATTAGCTAGCTCTTCAAATACTAAATATCATATAAAAATCATCCAAAATGGTATACATGTGACTTTGTTCCATTATAGACTCTCATATCAAAACTGAACTACTCGACACTTGAATGCTCTAATGCTCAGTCATGCATAAGCCTTTGTGTTGTTACTTGGATTCTATATAACTTATCAATATTCTTGGTCTTCATTTTATTTCTCAGCTCATACTATATTTCTTGTCTCATATCTCTACTCAGTCTCTACTAAATTTTTTAACAATCACTATTTTTCTTGACAATCATTACTATATGCTCAGCCTTTACTAGATAGCTTGGTTGTAGTGATAACCTTGCAATCTTTCATAGTAAATGACTTGAAAATGACTAAGTGTATGGACACTAATCACCAACATAGGCTTAGAGATCAACAATCTCCCCCTTTGACATTAGTGGTAAAAACACTTTGTCATGGAATCATTTTATTCCAAAAATGTATACTCTCCCTAAGACCATAATGTAATCCTATAAAATCTAATCTTTGATCTTTGATTTTCACATTTGTTCATCTATTCAATACCTCAAGCTTTTCCTTTTCTCATTATTTCATTCTCCTTTCTTCTCCTTATCCCCCTTGTTTTTGTCACTAATGGGGTTTGGGGCTGTTGGTGTTAGCTGATACATATCAAAGAATAGTGGATTATTTGCCACAATATTAGCATAGCCTTGGTTACATCTTTCATCTACCTATTCCAAAATCTAAAATTGAATTTCTAGCTTGATAGCTAGATGAATAAATCTTGTAATATTAGAAAATGTGTCTCTTTCTAAAAATATATCTCTAGCAACAAAGGTTATCTTCTGAATTATCTCTATATGTAGTAATAAATAAAGTTGAATCAATGCCAACTTATCCCTTATTTATGTATCTTTAGTTATGAGCTTTGCTAACCTCTTATAATTGAATGTCAATTCACTATAAGAGGATGAGCTTGAAATTGCATTCTTGCCCAATGTAATAACAATATCTCTTATGTCTACATGCAATAGCTCTAATGAGCATGTAGTATTTATTGTGAATAAATCTATATTACACAATTTTAAATATAAAGAATTTAGTGTCTTCAAAATTGTTTCCAACTATGTAATAGATGTAGAAATATTGGCTTGTCTCTATATAAGTTCCTATGAAAGTAACACTTTATGCTCCATTCTTCTTTAAGACCATTGTAATAACTTCTCATTTGTCTCTATATCATCTATCTAAATTATGTCAAATACATACACTACTATCCAAAATTATATGTTGATTATTTACATCTGACATTCCAATGCATCTGTAAAAATATCTTTGATAGTATGAAGTACCTATCTTCTCTTCGGCTCCCTTCTAAGTCATTCTTGTTTTGCCTTGTGGCTCAAAAAGATTTACAATTCTAGTATTTTCTCTACCGAATATTATTTAAATCATATTTAGGTAATCTAATTACTTTAAGAAGGTTCACTAAATCATTACCTTCCTCATCTACATGAGTCACATCCTGAGGTCTGGAGGGTATATCACTTGGTAGTGATAGTTGCAATTGCTTCCCCTTGTCACTTGATATCTCCTTTGACTATTGCACTAGTGTTGATATCACTTGTTGCATAGGTGTCACATTTTTTTGGTTCTACAATCTTTGCACTTGAAAATTGAATAAGAGCTTGAGTAGCCTCTTTCTCTTTCTATTTTATTTCATCTTCTACCAATTGAGTGCATAAATCTTTATCAAAATTTGTAACCTTTTGCAAAATTTTCATATAAGGTGGTGGAATATATACAATTATTTCCTTGCCAATTTACTTGGCACCTGTAGCCTCTACAACTAGTGTGACTGTAACATCATCAATCTACTTTTGGATATTCAACTATCTATAGAAAAATTGGGTTTGTACAATTTTTTCTTGAGTCTACCTTTAAACTTTGCATTTCCTCTTTAGATAATATATTAGGATTAGGTGGAGGGGTGTCAGTGTCATCTTTAATTGTTATTTTGTCTTTCTATTCATATCCACTGACAAGTTGCTAAATTTCTTAAGCTAGTTTGGTAATTTCCTTCTTATATTCATCTTCAAATTCAATAGCATCTTGGCCATCCCCCACCTCTACTGTTGGAGAAAGCACTCCAAATGCTTATTTCCATACTCTCATACTATCTTGGTCAACTTCATGAGCTTTATTCTTCAAAACTTTATATGCCCTATCCTTTGGAATAAAATTCTTAACAAAATCTTTAAGGTCTATATACATGTGTGTCTTCCCTAATTCTAGCATAACTTGTGCCAATGTTGTTTCTCTTCTTTTATTTTCAATTGAAAATGCCCATTTCCACTTAGCACCTACTCTTTTATACAATCCCACTAGAAATCTAGTTCCCAATTCTAGGGGTGTGTGCTTGAACTTGATCATTATATCAATCATTTTACATTCAAGATTAACTTGATCATCATTATTCAAAGAATCATATTGAGTGTCTTTGTATCCCATAATGCTTTCTAATTCAAGCAATTTTGAACATACATGATGCACATTGATTAGAGGGAGTATGTTTACTACTAGAAGTTTGGTAATCTCATCAAACTTGGTATTTTCTTCATCTTCTTCATCCTCTTGTGCAACAATTAATTTTCTCTTTAGATTTTCTTGAATTTTAGTCAATTTCCTCCTCTTTGATGGACTTCTTATGAGTAACTCAACAAGAAGTTGTGCTGACATGTTTTTGGTGATGATCACCTTGCCCTTTGGCCTTTGTGGTGTCATTGTTTCTTGTATGTTTTTTCTTTGGTTCTTCTTATACCTTGGGTTCAATTATAACAACCTTCTTTTGTTTGGTGGCCCTTGGGTTGACAACTAAAATCTCTTTTCCTTTTCCTTCCTTGGCCTCTAAGGGTTGTCCATACCCTTCTCCTTGTTCATTCTTACTAGCCTCAAAAACTTTCCTTTTCCTTTGTTTGCCTACCTTAGGTGTGCTAGAATCTGTAGTCATCTCAGCAATAACAGTCTCATATGTGCCAAGCTTCTTGGCACTAGCATCAACTTCTTCTGCTAAGATTGTAGTAAGTGTTTTCATTACATTGTCCACATTTACCTCATAGGGCATTGGCCATAACTATGCTACCCTTGGTAAAACTGCTTATGTGTGCACAAAATTTGTTTCTACAATGAAAAATATTTCATCATAATACTTATCTACAACAGACTTTGGAATTCTCATTTTTTTCTTCATTTTAACTATGAACTCTTCAAAGTAGTTATCTATTACTAACTCAAAATTCTCTCCCAATCTATTTATTAGTTCATCTAGTTGCTCCATAGCAGTCCTATGCTTATACCATCCAATTGTTCCTATAGTAGGAAAATAATTATGGACATAAAAATATGCAAACTAGTTGGGAACCAAACTTATAGGAGGTGTTCTATGCTTTTCTCACTACTAGGTTTTATGTAAGTTGGTGCAGTTGTAGCTCGACAAGATTGTGTGAATGATCCTTCTTCATAATTTTGTATCCTAAATTAAGTGCAACACATGGTGTGTTGTTCAATCTTCTTGATTGATAGAGCTTGTGTGCAATCAAATAAACAACAAATTAAATTAATGGATCATCGATGCCATCAATTAACATGCCACGACTATTCTACTTCACCTTGGTTAATTTTTCAACCTCATTTTTTTTTGACATTTATGTTCTTCAATCAATCTAAAGTAGGGTACCCAGTTACCTTGTGATAATTGCTTTGTTAATCTTTATTGGTCCTCCTTCCAACCAAAATTTCATGCCATGAACTCGACTGAGCACGATCTTGATCCATTTGACCTTGAAAACTTTAGGAAATCCTAGGGCATGGGTAATCCCTTTCTCTGCAATGATCTTGTATTTGTCCTTTAGGTTTCCATCAACACATAGCTTCTCATAAGTTGCTCTTGCTTCAAAATCTCCAATTTCTCCAACTTTGCATTGATAGCACAATTCTAGGTCTTACTCAGTCAAGACTCTAGGTGGGATTGATGATAACAATCCTAAATCATCAACAATTTTATCAATGTTTACTAAATTTCTAAAGTTCAATGGGGGAATTTGATTATTCCTAATGATTTGCACACTGCTGCCCTTCACCATTTCACTTCCACATGCCATCTCTAAGTAGGGTTTTAAACAAAACTTTTATAGATATCTTCATTGAATATTTTAACTCGGTACTAAGAATGATACTTACCTCATTTCAAAAATTTGTAGATAATCTACTGAGATTCTTTGCTCCATTTGTTAAAATCATTATTATTTCCTTAAAATCTTCTCTTGAGCTCTTTGATCACTTAGTGGGTGCAAATGAATCACAAAATTTGATAAATACCTTATATCTTTTGATTTTAGGTTTGCAATTAATGTCTTCATACTTGGTTGGTGTATGACAACTAGCTTGGTTTGCACTTTGGCTCGGTCAAGGTTTATTCACTCAGTCAATATGTTATCTTCCTTGATAACTTGGTCTATACTACAAGGCTCAGTCAATATGGACTATACCATTGGTGCTTGGTACTTTAAGACTTTTAATTTCTAAAAAAAATTTAATACATCTTTATTTATGCAGATATGACCTTTAATCACTTCTATGGTAGGAACTGATGCAAAATATAACATTGAGTATATAGTTCCTACATATCTTCTTTTATTTAGTGAGATATGGTGTGATCACTTGATCCATTAGATTGGGTGATCATTATCTCCTCTACTTTACTACTTCTAGCTATTACTATCTCTTTCCATGTTTTCTTTCTTCAAGTTTGTCTTTTTCATTGCTTTGTATTGGTGTTGGTGTTCTGGTTTTGCAGTTCCTACTAATGTGTTCAAATTTGACATAACCAAAACATACTATTTCTGCATTTAACCATTTCTTGTAATTTCCTCTAAAAAGTGTTTTGATGCAATTCTCTATAATGTGTCCATATTATCCATAATAGTGACAATTATACCATGTATTATAATCCAAATTGTAGGAATTTCCTCTCTTTGTTGTCTGAGTTTGTTTTTCAAGTGTCCAATTTGACTTTTTCTTAAGCATGCATTCATGAGATTTATGTCCATACTTTTGAAAATTGTAGTAGTGGCCTTAGAATTTAGATGTTTTTGTAGTTGAGTCATTGTTCTTTGATCTACACTCATGTGCTTGATGTCATGCTTTATTGCAATTAAAACAATTACCACTTGGTTTAGGTTTAGGAAATTTCTTACCATTTTTGCTTCTACAAATGTTGGTTGTATGACCAATCTTCCCACAATAATGATATGTAGGTTTTCCTTTTGACTTTGTATTCCTTTGTTCTCCACTCTTAGATGATTATCCTTCTTCAATAGATAAATATTTCTTGTTGTATCCTAGTCCATAGGTCTCATTTGTTCTAAGTGACTTCATCATGTCTTCAAAGTGCTTGATTGCTTCATTTGGTTTGTTCATTCTTTTCATGATTTCATTTTCATGCCTTACTTTTCAATTATTCATTTTGTAGCTTTAGATTTATAATCTCCACATCCTTTCTGTTTGCTTCTTGATTTGTAATTACGAAGTGATTTATCATGTCTAGTTGGTTATTTGTAAGTTTTTGTACTTCAAATGATCTTTCTTCAAGTCTTCTTATCATCTGCCTTTTTTCTTCTTCATCCATAATATTTTCTTCTATTGCTTTCATCTTTTGTTCAATTTCTTCACAGAGTGTAACTGATTGAATTTCTTGTTCTATATTGAGATCTTTTACTTCTTTCATTGGGGCACTATTCTTCTCTAGAAATTTTTTCATTGCTTCATTATTGTTAGCAATCTTTCCACTATTTAGCAATCCTTCAATGTCAACTTCTGTGTATTGACTATCATTTAGCTAAATAGTTATCTCTCTTCTTCTCTTTAGGGTTTTCCTTAACACTTCTTTTGCTATCTCTAACTGTTACAACACAATATCGATTTCAATCATTTGATTCTCAATGATCTTTCCCATCATGTATGCTTCCATCTCCATGATCTTTTCCTCTCAAGCTATTAGGCTTCCTAACAAGAGAAGTAAGCTCTGATACCAATTGTTGGAATAAGCATATGGGAAACAAGATACTAAGAGGGGGGTTGAATTAGGACCTTAAACTTTTATCTTCAAAACCAATATCATAAATTCAAACCTAATTCATCTCATAGATCTACCATTAAAACTAGAATATTCTAACTTAAATGAAATAAATCACACCCATAAATAGTGCAACACATAACACAATGATTTGGTAACCTAGAAACACTTCAAGATGAAGGTAAAACTAGGGTGGGGATGAAACCCAGAAATATTTACCATTGCAGCAATAAAGTTAACCTGTTAGGGTTACAATATTTGGTCATAAAATATGATCTAACCTATGAGAGGTCTACCCTATTAAAAGCTTGAGAGACTATTAGGTCTCACCTTGTTAAAGAATTTTAGACTCACAATGAAGCAAGGACTCTGTTAGGAGATTTACATAGGCCTGTTAGGACCACTCTATTAAGAGATCTATCATGTCTTAATTAACAATAACTGATTCAGTACTTGACCCTTGGTAAGCTCTGCAAGTTGATATTGGGTATCCTCCTTGTTGTATCACTAATCTGATAACTTTGTTCAGGCCTTCACTACTCTAATTTCTCTCTATCTACTCTTCTCTCAGACTTTGCCTCCTTCATACACTCATAATCTCTCTCATACTCTCATTTTGATTCTAGGGTTAGAATCCTCTTTAAATAGATGATCTGTGAAGGTTCTAGATCTTGATCGACAGTTTATACATCACCATCTTTTTCCATTTACATCTCTTTTTTCTGATTGGTTGAATCATTCAGCTAGGGATCATTACCTTTTACAAAGACATGTAATAAAAATCTTAGATGGCTCTTCAAATACTAAATATCATAGAAAAGTTGGCCAAAATTTTATACATACAAGTTTGTGCCATTATAGAATCTCATATCAAAATTGAACTACTCAACACTTGAATGCTCTAACACTTGGTCATGCATAAGCCTTCATGTTGTTACTTAGCTTCTATATAACTTATCAGTATGCTTGGTCTTTATTGTATTTCTTGGCTCATACTTTATTGCTCAGCTCATATTTTTTCTTAGTCTCTACTAAATTCTCCGCAATCACTATTCTTTGTGGTATAAGTGTTATATGGTTAGCCTTTACTAGATAACTCAGTCGTAGTGATGACCTTGTAACCTTGCCTTGTAAATGACTTGAAAATAACTAAGTGTATGGACATTAATCGACAACATAGAACTAGAGATCAACACTTTCTTTGTAGCTATGTGATTCAAATTGTAATCTATTAGTATATCTTCCTTGCATTTATTGATTTTATTGAACATACAAAAATACGATTTCCCTCACATGCCTGAAAAATGTAATTTGGTCACTTATTAGTTGACCCAGGATTCGTACTATTTATAAAACCTACAATGTTACCTATTTCTTTTTTACTTCCATCAATGTACACAGCAAGTCAATTACTTTGATCATTTTTCTTTCCATTGTAGATGATTTGTTGATAGTGCACACCTATAAATATTTTTTTATATTGAATTATTTACATCCAATTATTGTAATTATAAAAAAGTCCTACATAATCCATCAATTCAATAACTTTTTTTTGATTGACACTTATGCCATCCATGGAAAATAGGCCCAAACCATGTAATGATGATGGAGCGATGTGTGATATATCCTCTCATTAACACAAAAATTAGTGTTAATTAGAGGTAATTCCTTTGGTACCCACTCTTTCTAAAGATGTGCGTACCTCAAGGGAACCTTGATGTTCCCTTTTATTTCATGATCATAAGAACATGACCCCCCTTTAGCAAGGAAAAATTGTATGTGTTTATTAAATTTTATTCTAATCTTTTGACCTCTAGTTTGTCTCTTTCATAGACCTACTACATGTCTCATTATCCTCTTCTATTCTCGCATTTCCCTCACTTGAGGAAGACAAATGTGATAGATACCTAATTTGTGGTACCTGTAGACCATCAAATGAGAGATATAGTTGAAGGAGTAAAATATTTTTCTACAAAATGAGGCCAATATTGATGAAGTTGGCCTAAAGTTAATGTTGAAGGTAAAGAGAAAGAAAGCATGTAATAAACTTATACCTCTCAATCCATGTCACTTTGTATGATCCTTGTCAAAGGGGTATACTTTCCTACATATGTAAATCATTTTTCTTAAGTGAGTTACAAATTACATGATACTTATGTTACAAATTACATATAACATAACATGAACAATATGCATACATCGTAATCATTTTATACTTTTTAATTTGTTACCTCTACAAAAAAAATTATAAGTAATCAACACTAATAATTGAGCATCGTAACACATATTTGCAACATGTGCATCATAAGTTACCAATGTTGTTATCATTAATCATGATAATATATTAATTATGATAACTTATAACAACTTAAATAAATTTTTGACTAATATATATATCTTACATTTTATTGATCGTACCTAATACATTTTCATTGATCATGTTCTTTGTCCATCTCATCATCATGAACATTGTCATTATCACAACCATCATCATCATCATCATTACTATGACCATTGCTATCATTATGATCATCACTATGACCATCATCATTGTTGTTGTTGCTATCATCATCATCACCATCACCATCACCACCACCATTATCATTTCAACCAACACCACCATCATCATCATTGCCATCATCATCACCACCACCATCATCAATGTCATCACCATCATCATGAAAATATTTTCCATCATCATCATCTACTTCATCTTCCACTTATTCAATATCTTCTTCTTCAATCACATTATACTTTACCAGTCTTCCTCTTGGATCATGTATAATGAAAAATGACCAACCTAGTTTATGTGGAATGCCAATTGCTCACATTGGCTTGGAAGAACATAGGGCTCATTTACAACTAGCTCAAATGACCTTGTATTAATTATTTTAAATCTATTATCATGTTCAATAACAATTATATTAGGATCATTTTGATTTAGCCATAGCCTATACCAATTGGCAATGAATAGAACTAGTTTGAAGGAATTAAAGTTACACTCAATTATATAGTCCAAAATGCCATAGTATTTTTTTTTAAGATTGTTGAGGATGTATGTCATTTCTAGGCAAAATATTAGTAACCTCAAAGATTAAAACTATCCTAGAATCACAAGTTCTCTTCGTGTCATCCATCATTTTTATGCAAAATTTATGGCCATTGTAGTACATAGCTTTGTGGTGCTTGACCTATTATTTTTCAAACATGTCAAAATTATGCATCCATCCATGAGTTGATATTAAATAAATAGGTCATGATAGATTAACTTATGCATACCTTTTCACCTCTTAAATCATTTTCTATATCAATTACCATTGTTGTAACATTGGAATCTCCATAGTAATTTGGCATACATGATAGATAGAAATTTGGCTATGGGTATAGACTCTAGTTTGGAAGGGAAGGTTTTAGGTAGGAATCTAGCTATTGGGATTATAGAGGATTGTGTTAGGCATGTGGTAGTGGATTATGGTAGTGGTTCTAGTGGGTCTCTGAAGCAGGAAGAAGACAAAGCCTTGTTGGGCTTTGGTTCAACAAGGCATAAGGATTGCGAATTTCATCAGTCAGATCCTATGACTGCTACTATTACCCCTATTAAGGACCCACTTGAGAATATTTTGAAAGGGGGCCCTTCATCTATAGAATTTAAGGAAACTTATGTTTCCCATGATGAGGAGACAAAAAAGGAGAATGATGAAGATGGCCAAAGAAAGTGGTCTTCTTTATTTTGAAGAAGACCAGGAGGTAGATCAACCTTCCCTCATGTTACCTCTAAATCATGTTGGGAAAAATGTGAGTTTCAAATTTTTGCTTGGACCTGATAGTGGATTTTTCTATATCTTCTCTAGAGTTAACCTTAGTTAGGAAGTTTCTAGGGGCCCGTCCAAATATTGAAACCTTTAGAAATATGATAATAATAAAAATGGGCCCTCTGAGATTAGGTTGACATTGCTTTAATGTCTAAAGATTTTATCTCCTTTCTATTTACTTGTAAGGAGGATTTGAATATGGTGTTATGTGGTGGACCATGGTTATTTGGCAATAGATCCTTAACTATTAAAAAGTGGGAACCAAATATGGACAACATATAAACATTCTTTCTCAATACTCATGTGTGGGTAAGACTCCCGGGGCTCCCAATTGAGCTTTGGCATGAAGATATTTTTAAGGGGATATTTGAATCCTTTGGAGAGGGTTGCTATTGATAATATGAATACCTCTAGAGTTAAACTCTTATTTGCTAGGATCTATGTCAAAGTAGTGCACCTGAAGGACCTTCCTCAAAAGGTGGAAATCAACTAAAATTTGGGGAAATGCTCTTAGGAAGTTATTTTTGAAGACATCCCAAATGAATGCTTTGTTTGCAAAAACATGGGTCATTGGGATTAAAAAATGTCCTTTGAAATTCAAAAATAAGAAAAAGTTAGAGATTGTGGAGAAGAAAGTGTAGAAAAAGGTTTGGAGACCTACAATTTTAAGTGTAGAATCTAATCCCAAAAGTTAGCAAATTGAAGATATTTGTAGGCCACTATCTAATGAGAGGAATGAGAAGCTGGAGGATTAAGGTAAGAAAACTATGATTGAAGAGGATATAACCTTAACCTCTTCACTTGATAAGGAGGAATCAAGGAGTATACAGAACCAGAGGGTCATCTATCAGAATAATGTTGAGGATCTAAATGATGTGGAGGGACTAGAGGAATTAGAGGAAGGATAAATCCTAGTGGAAGGGATTGAATAGTTGGGAGATTTATTGAATAACTTTGCGAAGGATTCTTTGGATGGAGGAAATATTCCTCTGTAAGAACCTCTCATTTAAGAAATGTCTTTGAAGGTTTTCAAACCCACTTCTTAGGAACCAAAAGTAGGTAAAGAAGAATTTAAACAAAAACCAAGACAAAGAAAGAAGGCTAAAAAGAAAATGACACCTCTTATTATGCCTTTAGGAATAGAAACTTAAAGAAGTAAATTGGAAATAGGACCCCTCAAATTGAAATTGGATGTTGGAACCCTAGAGAAATTGAGTAGAAAAATATCCAAAAATAAGAGAGAATAAAAAATTTTGTAGAATATTGTTGATGGGTAACAAGCAACTATTCTGGATTTTACCCCTAAAAAGAAATGAAAATTATAACCTAGAATGTTATGGGGATGAATAGCATCCATAAATAGATGTAGTTAGAAATTTTTTTGGGGTCATAAACCTTACATTATGGTGATCTAGGAAATGAAGATGGAGAAAGGTAAAGATGAAAGTTTAAAATCTTTTAATAACTATGGTCTTATGGTGAGTAGTTCTAAAGAAGCATCAGGAGGGACTCTAATCATGTGGAATAATTATATGTTTTCTAGTACCCTAATGGATGCTAATAAGCACTCTATTGTGGTCAAGATGTAGAATTTATCTTAAGAAAATTGCTAGTATGTTGTTGATATATATGCTCCTAATAAAAAAAATGCATGAAAAAAGTTTAGGATTCTCTATCTAAACTTAAGAGTTTAGATTACAATGGTAAAAGGATAATGTGGGGGATTTTAATTTTCCTCTCAATAAACATGAAGAAAAGGAGGAAATACAAGTAAACTAGAAGGAAGATAGGACCTTATGGATTTTATTAAAAAAGAAGGATTTATGGACATGGAACTCAAAGGTATTGACTTTACATGGAGTAATAAAAGAGTTGGAAAAGACTGCATTCAAGCTAGACTGGATGGAGCCCTAATCTCTCCACATTGGACTAATGATTGTGTCTACTCTCTCACAACCAATTAAAAGATTTCTTTTGATCACTTCTCACTCATATTTAATGCTAAGCATTTACAAAAAGGAAGAACTTCCCATTCAGATTTGAGAAAATGTGGATGCAACACCCAAACTTTAATTCCTCTCTAGAATAGTGGTGGAACATCAAAATTGTTCGTACTGCAATGTTCCTAGTAGCTTCCAAACTTAATTATGTTAAAAAAAGAGTGAGATAATGGAATAAGAAATATTTTGGTAATATCTTTGAGAGAAAATCAAATTTGAATGATGAGCTGCAAATAATCCAAGACAAAATTCAGGTGGAAGGCTATTTGAAGGAAGTGGTTGAAGAAGAAAATGAAAAGCTAGCTAAATATCATTATATTATCTCAAAAGAAGAGACCTTTTGGAGACAAAGATAAATGTCTATCTATCTTGAAGAAGGTGATAGAAATACTATTTTTTTCCATGTTACTACAATAAAACATAGAGCTAAGAATCCCATCTCCAATCTTTCTAGGGGAAGGGTTAAAATAAAAAAATGAAAATAAAATAGCTAGAGAATTTATTTCCTATTTATCTTCTCTCCTATCTTCAAACCCTAATGTTGATGGCACTAATCAGAAAGAGCTTCTTGAAGTTATTCCTCATGTGGTCACTAATGAGCAGAACAAAATGTTGATAGCTATTCCTTCTAGCGAAGAAATTTATAAAGTTGCTTTCTCCTTTGAAGGAGATAGATCTCCTGATCCAAATGGATTTCCAATGTTATTTTTCTACAAAATTTGGAAGGTTGTTGGTAAAGATGTGTGTAATGCAGTGAAAGAATTTTTTGGAGCAAAAAATTCTTAAGGAGATTAATTCTATATTCCTTTATCTTATTCCAAAGAAGTGTGGAGATGACTCCCCTAAACATTTTAGACCCATTAACATTTCTAATTATATTTACAAAATTATCTCTAAAGTTCTTACTCTATGGTTGTTGGTTATCCTTCCTAAACTTATCTTTGAACAACATAATGGTTTCATTCTTAGAAGACAAATTTTGAACTCAATTATCTCTATGCATGAAAATATTCACTCTTTATCTGTTTTTAATTCTTAGGGTTTTGTTATGAAGGGGGATCTAGCTAAAGCTTATGTCAGAGTTCACAAGAGATTTCTTCAAAAGGTTTTACATTCTTTTGGTTTTAGTAATTTAACTCTTAAACGTATTATGCATCTTGTTTTGACTTCCTCTCTGCTTGTCTTAGTTAATGGGAGATCCTTTGATTTCTTTATACCCTCTAGGGGTCTAAGACAAGGTGACCCAATTTTTCCTATTCTTTTTACAATTATGTTTGATAGCCTTGGCAGGTATTTTGGTAGATTATTCTTGAGAGGGGAAATTCAAGGTGTGAAACCTACTTCAAATCCTCTTATCTACTCCCATGAATAGTTTGTGGATGATACTATTTTTTTGGGAAAATATGATGTTAGGGAGGGAAGAAGTCTAAAAAAGTCTCTCAATCTTTATGTGGCCACTATGCAATTGATTGATTGGGATAAGAGTTCTCTCTTTTTTAACAATACTCTTGCTCGTAGAAAAATTGCTAATATTTTGGGGTGTTCTATAGACTCTTTCCTAAGTACTTATCTTGGTCTCCCTTTGGGACTTGGTCCTTATAAATCCTTTTGGGAGGAGTTAGAGAAGAAATTCAACAAGAAATTAGCTCACTAGAAAGGTAATATGTTGAGTCAAGCTAGAAAACTCACTTTACTTGAGGAAAGTCTTCAAATTCTCCCTACTTATGCACTTAGCTTATTGAAAATTCTAGGAAAATTTGTAGATGAAATTGATAAAATCCAAAGGAATTTTTTGTGCTTTGAAATTGAAGAAAAAAAGAGAATAGCTCTGATTACATTGGAAAAGGCTTTTAAAACTAAGAAGGAAGGAGGTTTGGGTATAAGATCTATTAGAAGGACGAATAAAGCTTTGTTGGCTAAAAAAGTTTGGAGAGTATACCATGATGATAAAGAATGGATTTAAGTCTGGAGACACAAATATCTTTATAATGCTCACTCTATGGTTGAAGTTTTTTCCTACCCTACTATCTCTAACTCTTCTACAATTTGGAGAGTTATTCAAGGGTCTAAAAACATTCTAAATAAAGGTTGTAAGTGGAAAATTGGGGATGGAAGAAAGGTAAAATTTTGGGAAGATGAGTAGTTGTTGGATCATCTACTATTGGATAATTTTGATGATATCACTCCTATACCAAGATGCAAATAGGTTAATATAGTTGAGATTTGCCAAAGGTTTTCTACTATTAAGATTTCCCTAAATTCTTTTAGCCTTTATCATAATAAGGAGGATACTATGGTGTGGGAGATTGAACCTTGTGGCTCTTTCAAGGTTTCTTCTATCTTTAGATCTGAGGAGAAGGTCAACCCCCCTCTTTGGGATAAAGCATGGATAGAGGGTCTAATACCCAAGATTAATATTTTCTTTTGGACTATGTTGCAAAACAAAATTTTAACTTTGGATAATCTACAAAAAAGAGGAATTTATATAGTGAACAGGTGTTCCCTATGTAAGATGGAAATTGAAGACATAAACAACCTTTTCATGAATTTTAAATATAGTCAAAATGTTTGGGGTTCCCTCCTTCAATATTGGAATATTTGGTGAGTTTAGCCTAGAAATATTGATGAATGCTTTTAGAATTGGAAATGTCCTATCACAAGCTCTAAAACTAAATTTATGTGGAATATATCACTCCCCCATCTCTATCAGGGTCTTAGGAAAGAAAGGAACAATAGAATTTTTAGAAATAAAGAAACACTTGAACTGGTAGTCGATCAAAATATCATCAGGGCCATTAAAGAAAATTTTATTTCTTAAAACAAAAATAGTGAAGTGTAGATAAGAAATCTAATGAAAATGGCAAGAACTATAACAAAACAGAATGAATAGAGATATGGATTGATTTGGAGATCCCCTCCTATGGGCTATGTGAAAGCTAATTTTGATGGTTCAACTAAATGAAACCCTAAAAGATTTGGGTGTGGTGGAGTTCTAAGAGATCATAATAGTAGAGTAGTGGATATTTTGGTTATCCCTATAGGTCACTTGACCAGCCATAAAGTTGAGGCCATTGCTACACTTTATACTATTAAACTGGTAATGGAATCTGATTATAGGAATTTATGATTAGAAGGGGATTCTTTTAAAATAGTTAACATGCTTAATAATAAAAATATGATTACCTCAAATATTGATGGTAATATTATGGAAATTAAAAAATTGATTAAAAATTTTGATAGAGTCATCATAACTCACAATTTCTATGAAGCCAATAAAGTGGCTAACTAGATAGCCAACAAAGTTGTCTACAGGGATGAAAAACTAGCCTAGAGTGATTAGCTCAGCAAGGAAAGAAAGTTAAGGAAAATCATTAATCATGACATGACTAATGCAATTGAAGGAAATATTACATGAGATTTTGTGGCTTATTATGGAAAGTGATGTTTTTATTAAAGATTGTAATCATATTTCAAGGAGGTAATTTTGTGTCATCATCAAAAGGACTTGGTGCATTTTCTGGGTGAAAATCCTTTTTGAGGTTATTCATACTTTTTCTTCTATGAAAGTTACCATTTTCCATCAAATTTATAGAGAAGTTAGAACTATGGGAGGGGAGCCAAGTAAGAGTTGTTGAACTGTAAAAATTAGAAAGTGAAAAGTGTGCTATGGGAGATTCTCCAGAAGGGAAAAGTAATAGTGTATATTAAGAAGATACACACTTACAAACCCAAAATTACTAAGTTCTTCTTTAAGAATTGGTCTAAGGAGAGGGTCATGCTTCATGGGGTTATTATGGAATTTATAGAGGAGTTCATAGTAGAGATAACTGAGCTTCCAATGGTAGGCTTAAAATTCAAAAAGGAAACTACTATTTCAAATGTTGCTTTCAAAAAAATCCCCAAAAATGAAAAGGAGGAATAAAGGCGTGTGAAGAACGGAAACTTCTATGACCTCAAAAAAATCAAGGTAATTTGGCAAGATGTTTTATCATGTGTTCGTAACTATTTTATTTTGGATGGTAGATTGAAAAGGGTTCGTAAATTTATTTTGTTTTTTTGAACCATTTTTGCTATAAGGATAGGTTATCCTCTCTACTTAAATGTTTCTCTACTTAATAGCCTCCAGGCCCACAGGAAGCAAAAAATTAGGTTTTTTCTCCATTACAAGCTTATTTTGTTGATGAAAAATTAATATGGTAAAAATGTCATGAAGATCTCATCAACAATGTAGAAAAAGAAAAAATTGTTTGGTAATGAGCCTCATGATAAGATGAGTGCTAAGAAAATTTAAAATAAGACTATCAAAACTGAGGAGGGTTTAAGTGATACTAAGCATAAAAAGGAGGCCGAGATGGAGAAAAAGAAGAAAGTGAAAGAGGAAGAACTGGATTGTGAGGAAAGTGTTGAAGAAGAGGAGACAGCAGAAACTAGGGATCTTAGTTCTAACATGGATGGGTATTGTGGTAACTAGGGTATATCTATGGTTAAAAATGATAGGAAAAGTAGAAAACAAGGGAATCTGGTCTCAAATTCAACTTCAAAATCTTTAGAGAAGAATGAGAATACTTTGAACCAAAGTGTCAATCATTCACAATCTTAAAAGGAAAGTACTGATGTAAAGACTTTAGTGGATTTTGACAAAGAATAGAATGAGGTAAAAGCCCTTGTCACAAAAGTTTTGGAATTCTTTAGAATAACTAAGAGGAGGGGTGAATCAGTTATCCAAGGTCAAGATGTCCAATAAAACTTTTCACATCCTAGTGAACCCATATCCATAAATCATTTTCATCATGCATGCATCCATTAGATTATGCAGTCACTTAAACTTGTAGGTTACTATCGAATCAACTTTGTAGAAATGTAAACATGAAACATAATTGATTTAATAACACATTTGATGTAATGATTTAATGTGAAAACCCAATTTGGGAAAAACCACCAGTAACATACTACTCATTCTAACCCTTCTGAAGTGATGCCTTTTGAAAGGCCAACCTTATTAAAGGCTACAATGCACACTATTAAGTGTGACCTAGTTAAAGGATTTCAATCACCCTGTTAGGAGTGATCATTCTTAGAGGGATTTTGATCATTCACTTGGGATGTCACATGGCTAAAGGATTTACAAATGACTATTAGGTCAACCTTAATCCAAAGGATTTACCCTAGAATGATACAATGATTAGAAAGTAATAGTAAGGCTTGATCTAATAACAACTTACAACACACTTGCAGATTATAGATCTCTACTCCAATCCTCCATTCTACTTGGCTTTCACACACTTCAACTCTAATTGCTTGTTCACCCTTCAAGCATCTATACTCTTAAGCCTTCTTGATTTGCTTGCCAATGCAGTCTCTTCTCTTAGGTCACTAAATGAAGCAATACCCTAAACTCCTTGTCTTTCTTAGGTTGTCACACATGACAACATTTGCTTCTGAGAAACCATATCTATAAATAGAAAATTAAAATCTTTTTCTATTCATCCTCCATTATCCATTTTAGGGTTAGGTTAGATTAGGTAGGATTCAATGAATCTACCCACTATTTCATTTCATCCCTTTCTAGAAACTTCTCCTTCAATCCTCTTTGAATTTTCCTCAAAATGGATCATCATGAATTCTGTGCCACCAGCTCATCAACCTTGTCTTCCACACGATTCACAAAATTCAAGAAATCAAACTTGTCAGCTTAGATTCATTAAATTCTTAATCTTCCTCATAATGCTGACACTCAACATGAACTAGCTTCTGATGCTTGGCACATACTATGTTTCTTGACATCCTTTAATAAATCACTCAATGCAAACTAAAGTTTACTAGTGCTCAGTATCAACTAAACTTTATTGGGCTTACACTATTTCACTCACCTTACACTGAAATAGACTTTATTCAAGTCCAACTAATTTTCTTCTCGGCTTCCACTAACTTTTCTTGGCACCTACTATGTAATTTATAAGGCTTGGCAGACAAACTTCTTTTAACTTTTTCTTCTAAACTTAATCAATGTAACCATCCTTTGAAACCTTAAGTAGATTATCAATGCATTATAATATCACTATCTTAACTAATCATTGTACTCCTTTTCCATATCATAACTCAACCTTTCATCTAGGTGCTACTGTTACAATATTTGATCAAATCCTCTTCATCAATCAAATAAATGGTAGTACTTAAATCATATAAGCAATTGTCTTACCAACAACTAGCAGGTTTGACATCAGTGACAAATCAATGATTGAAACACGTTTATCATACTTGACTCAATTTTTTTTCAACAATCTCCCACTTTTTTATTGATGGAAAACCAAACTAACTAGACTTAATTAGTAAGACCAACAAAATACCAAAAAGAAAATAATTCCTTGTATTGAAATCCCTCCCTTTGTTAGCAATTATTATCTTCTGAATAGGTTACAAAATTTTGTTCTGACAAATGGACAATCAATCAAGTCATCCTTATGTTTCCTTCTTGATTACTTCTTATATCTCCCTCAACATTATCTCCCTCTTAGTAGGTGGATGTAATCAGTAGGTACACTTTCTCCCTTAGTGATTAGGATTTCTCCTTCAATTCTCTCAGCTTTCATCTCTTAGTAAACTTTCTCCCTCTTTGACAACAATGGCAAAGACATGTCATCTTCATATGTAGGTATGAATATTTCTAGTTTCTCCCTCAGTCACCTAGCTTGTGACTAATTTGGAGCTCTAGCTCTTTGATTACTTTAGGAAAATCCTAAAGTAAGATCCATTGCATCAATGTGTAACATATCCTAATCAACTTGTTTGATGTGGGGCACTCCACATGCTTCTTAGATAGCCTTTGATAGGGGTGTCACCCCTAGTTTACCTCTTATATACTCATGAGCATTATTAGGTAATACTATTCTGAAGATATCAGCTATTTTCTCTTTTGTGTTTACATATTCCATCTTCACCTCTTTATCTCGAACTAATTCTCTCAAGTAATGATACTTGATTGCAATGTGCTTAGTCTTTGTATGCATCACATGATTCTTTGATATATTTATAGAACTTGTATTATCACAATAAAGTATCATAGGTTGAGTGATTTCCTTCTTAAATACCTTTGAGTAGTTGTTTGATCCATACAATGTTTGTACAATTTACTATAGCAGCAAAATATTCAACTTTAGCAGTAGATTGAGAAATGCAATTTTGTTTCTTGGTAGTCCATATAACCATCTTTTTGCCTAAGAAAACTACTCCTTCATTGGTGCTCTTTCTGTCATCAATATTTCCTATCTAATCAGCATCAGTGTAGGCTCTCAATTCAAAATTTTTATTCTTCTTGTAGTATAGACCATAATCCTCTGTTACTTTTAGATATCTTATTATTCTCTTAATAGCCATCAAATGATTCTCCCTAGAATTAATAGAAAATCTTGCAACTATCCCTATAGATAATAGAATATTAGGTTTTTAGTGTACTGCATATTGCAATTTGCCAATCATAGACTTGTATAATGTTTGATTCACCTTAGCTAAATCATAATTCTTTGACAATTTATGACCTGTCACCATAGGTGTACTTACTAGCTTGGAATCCTCCAATCCAAAAGTTTTCAATATCTCCTTTCCCATAAAGAATTTGATCTCTCCAAACATAGACATCTCAAATAATTTCTTCATTTCATTTGCAAAAGCATTACATAAAGTATCTTGAGCTCCAAATATGATATCATCAACAAAAATTTTAGATAAAAAAATACATTTACCTTTCTCTGTCTTCAAGTACAAATTTTTATTATCATCAATCTTTTCAAATCCAATCTTCACAAGATAAGTTTGAAGCCTTTCATACCATGCTCTTGGTCTTTGCTTCAAACCATATAAAGCTTTGCGTAATTTACATACCATGATTTTTTTGTTAGCATCAACAAATCCTTCTAGTTGTTCTATATAAACTTCTTCCTCTAATATACCATTCAGAAATGCAAATTTGACATCCATTTGATAAACTTTCAAACTTTTGTATGTAGAGTAAGCAAGCAAAGTTCTTACGCCTAGGCTTGAAATAGGGGCAAATGTTTCTCCATAATCAATCCCTTCTTCTTATGCATATCCTTTACAAACTAATCTTGCCTTGTTCCTCATGACTTCACCATTTTCATCTAACTTATTTCTGTATACCCACTTGGTAACAATCACATTTTTATCTTCTGGTCTAGGAACTAGACTCCATGTTTTATTTTTCTCAATTTGTTAATCTCATATTCTATGGATTTACTCCATTCCACATCTTCTAAGGCATCTTTCATTGTTTTGGGTTCTTGCATGCTTAGTAAACATGTATCATTTCTTAACTTGTTTCTTGCCATTGGTCTAACATCTTTATCTCCAATGATTTTGCAATAGGATGATGTCTCTTGACATACTTAGACAATCTTGGTTTAGCTTTAGCTTCTTCATTTGGTCTCTAAACTTCTAAATCACTATGTACCTCTTTGTCAAGTATTTTAGTATCTCTTTCATATATGCTCATCTTAGAATCAAAATGTGTCTCAACTTCATTCTATAACTTGGCACCTGAATATAGCTTAGTTGTTGAATGCAACTCAACATTCATAGTATGTGACTCAGCTGTCACTAGAACTTACTATTCATTTGAGACTTGATTTACAACATATTCATTAGCTGGCATACCTTCATAAAAGTATACAAATGATTTGTATGCTTCTAGTTCCTTCATAGGTTCAGCCTCATATACTTCTATATATTCATCAAACTTCACATTTTCATTTTCCACAACTTTGTTAGTGTTAGTATTTAAACACTTATAAGCTTCACTTCTTGTGGAATAACCAAGGATTATACCTTCTTCATTTTTTGCATCAAGTTTACAATTCTTAAAATCTTTGAGAATATAACACTTGCTTCCAAATACCTTAAAATATTTTACATTGGGTTAGTATCCATACCATAGTTTAAAAGGTGTTGACTGAGCACCTTTCTTGACTTGTACACTATTCAAAGTATAGACAGTTATACTTATAGCTTCTCTTCAGTATTTAAAAGTAGCATTTTTTTTCATCATGAGTGTCCTAGCATAGTCCATTATAGATCTATTTCTCCTTTTACCAATTCTATTTTGGGGAGGGGTTCTAGGAGCAGATGTATGTCTTTTGATTCCTCTATCATTACAAAACATCTTAAACTGATTTGATGTAAATTTTCCTCCTCTATCAAATCTCAAACATTTCAAAATTTTACCTATTTATTTCTCAACTCTTGCTAAATACCACTTAAATATTTGGAAAGAATCATATTTTTGTTTCATAAATACAACAATCATCATTCCATAATAATCATCAACAAGTGACATAATGTACTTGTCTCCTTTGTAGCTTTGCACTTCAATTGGTTCACACAAGTCAGTATAAACAATCTCTAATATTCTTTTAAAGGTATTAGTCTTACTCTTAAAACTTGACTTTGTCATTTTTCCTAGCTAACATTGTTTGCAAATTATATTGTCAGGCTTCTTCAACTTAGGAAAACCTTTGACTCTTTTCATGTTACTAATGCTAACCAAGGTATCAAAATTACCATGACATAACCTCTTGTGTCATAGCCACACATCATCAAATTCTACAATTAAACAAGTATCATCGTCTATATCAAGGTAGAATAGATTACCTCTAGTTTTATCACCTTTTCCAATCAATTTCCATCAATATCATATATCTTAGCAATCTTGTTTTCAAACTCAAGCTTACATCTTGAATTATTCAGTTGTGACACACTCAACAAATTATAGTTAAGTCCTTCAACATAGTAAGCATTGTCACATAAAATATTTGTTGTGAGCTTGATGGAACCTTTTCCTTTTATCAGATATGGTGCATCATTACCAAACCTTACACTATTTCCATCATAATAATTCTAAGTAATGAACTTACATTTATCTCCAATCATGTGATGTGCACACCCACTGTCAATGATCCATATGTCATTCTTGTTCACACAAGACACTAGTGCAATTGCCTCATCTTCATCAAATTCATCTTTCATTGCAACATACACCACTTGATCACCATGATCATCATATTTATATTTTGTTTCCTCTTCAACAATGTAGCAAGACTTCTTTCCTTTATCTTTGTATTCTTTATTGTCTTCATCTCTTCTAATTTTGTACTTGCCACCACCTCTATAGTTCTTCTTCTTTAAATATCTAATAGCAATATTACCAACCTCATTGCAACTAAAACACATGATGGGTAACTTACCTTTGAACTTTCCTTTACCTCTATGAAATATCCTCACTAGTAGTACTTCAAGTTGATCTACAACTTCCTCATCTATATCACTATCACTAGACACATATTTTGTCTTTTTCTTCTCCTTCTTCTCATTGGGTTCCTTTAATGACATCTTAGCGTTGAAAGTAGATATAAAATCTTTAGGCTTATAATTATCAAAATTAGATAGCTCAAAATCAGTGAGCCTACTTATGAAACTTCAAGAGTTAGATCATTCACTGGCATACATCTTAGTTATTGTATTGCAAAAACTCTAATAGCACAAATAGGTAGTAGTGTTCTCAAAACTTTTCTTAGTATAATATTATCATCTATTTTACTAGTAGCTCCTCCTATTTCATTAAAAATGTCTTTTATCCTAGAGCAATATTGATCAATATTCTCACCTTCTTGCATTCTCATATCATCAAACTTACCTCTAAGACTTTCAACTTTGGCTCTTAGAACATTCTTGACACCTTCATAGATAGTATGTAGAGAATCCCACATTTTATTTACACTATCACACCCCTTAATATCATCAAACTTGGGATAACTTAGGGTAGAGGCAATCTCCAACATTTACTCATTGTGTTCTTTCTTCTTTTTTAGATCTTCAGCAGTTAGGGTTCCAGCAAGTTCAGTATTCTCAACAATAATGTTAGATTTTGCATGATCTCTAAGATCTCCAAGGTGTAACTTCATTAGACTTTTCCATGCAAGAAATTTATCTCTATTTAATCTTGGGTACCTCTCTTTTTCACACCTTGATCTTGTTTCTTCTAATACCTTCAAACTAGTCCTCTTAAGAAGATGGATCTGATACTAAGTGTTGGAATTCTTTAGAATAACTTGGTGGGGGGGGGGGGGGGGGGAGTGAATTAGTTATCCAAGGTATAGATATACAATTAAAACTTTTATCATTTTCATCATGCATGCATCCATTAGATTATGAAATCACTTAAACTTGTAGGTTACTATCAAATCAACTTTGTAGAAATGTAAACATGAAACATAATAGATTCAATAACACATTTGACACAATGATTTAACGTAGAAAATTAATTTGGGAAAAACCATTAGTAACATGCTACTCATTCTTACTCTTCTAAAGTGATGCCCTATGAAAGGCCAACCCTGTTAAAGGTTACAATGCACATTGATAAATGTGAACTGGTTAAAGGATTTCAATCACCCTATTATGAGTGAGCCTTGTTAGAGGACTTTTGATCTTTACTTGGAATGTCACCTAGTTAAAGAATTTACAAATGAATGTTAGGTTAACCTTAATCCAAAGGATTTACCCTAGACTAATACAATGATTAGAAAGTAACAGTAAGGCTTGATCTAATAACAACTTACAACACACTTGCAGATTAGAGATTTTTGTTAAAGTCCTCCATTTTTCTTGGCTTTCACACACTTTAGCTCTAATTACTTGTTCACCCTTCAAGTATCCATACTCTTAAGCCTTCTTGTTTTGCTTGCTAGTGCAATCTCTTCTTTTAGGTCACTGAATGAAACAATACTCTAGACTCATTGTCTTCCTTAGGTTCTCACACATCACAACCTTTGCTTCTATCCAACCATCTCTAAAATAAAAAATTAAGATCTTTTGTTGTTCATCCTCCATCGTCCATTTTAGGGTCAAGTCAAATTAGGTAGGATTCAATGAATCTACCCACTATTTCATTTCATCCCTTTCTAGAAACTTCTCCTTTAATCCTCTTTGAATTCACTTCAAAATGGTTCATCATGAATTCTATACCACCAACTCATCAACCTTATCTTCCACATAGTTCACACAATTCAAGAAATAGAACTTGTTGGTTCAGACTCATTGAATTCTTGATATTCCTCATAATGCTGACACTCGACATTAACTAGATTTTGATGCTCAGTACATAGTGCATTGCTTAGTATCTTCTATCAAATCACTTGGCATGAACTAAAGTTTACTGATTTTCTACTCAACTTGCACTAACTTTTCTCAACACCTACTGTGCAAAATGTCAAGCTTGGCAAACAATTTTTTTTTTAACTTGTTCTTCTGAATTTTATCAGTGTAACCATCCTTTGCAACGTTAAGTAGATTATCAATGCACTATAATAATATCATTGTCTTAACAAATCCTTGTATTCTTTTTCCATATCATAACTCAACCTTTTCCTCTAGGTGCTATTGTTGCCTCATTTGATAAAATCCTCTTCATCAATCAAGTAAATGATAATACTTAAATCATATAAGCAATTATCTTACTAGTAACTAGTAGGTTTGACATAGCAACAAAAAAATGATTGAAAGACATTTATCATACTTGTATCAATCTATTTTCAACAAAAAGATTAGAATCTAAATAAGGAGAACCAGAAGGAAATGATGGGTCAAGAGGGTTTAAAAAGAGAATCAATTACATCTTAAGGTGACCTAGGAAGTGACTACTATTTCTAAGAAAAGGTTAGATGATGAGACTAGAGATGAAAACTATATGGTGAAACTATCATTTCTACACAAGGCCAAGTTAAAAGATGATGCCTCTCTCTAGGTGGACTCATGGCTCTACAGTAAAATTATTATTTTCAAGAAAAAGATGGGAGAAATCCATAAAGAACTAGATGATGAAAATTTGAACAGAGCTAAGTTGGAGAATTAGGTTGTGAATATCCCAAAAAAGTTGAAGGCATATGAAATGGAACTTTTCCAATTGGTAAAAGATAGTGGGAATAGAATGGAGATGGTAACTTCTAGTTTATGTGTGGTTGCTGCTATTTTAGGTAAAAAGAGAAATGAGGAGATTATGTGCCCTGCTTCTATTGTTGTCAAGATTACAGGTGGCCCCAGTAAAAGATAAAGATAAAGCACGAAGAAACTTTCTAGTGAGGCTCCTAGCTCTTCCATGGAAGACATCTTGTAGGGTATAGTGGAAGCTAGCAAGGAATTAGAAAAGGTTATTAAATAACTTATCTAGTTTCTGGTTCTGGTCTTTGACAGGGTGGTTGGTCCTAGTTTTCCTATTTTTTGTCTCACTTCCAGCTTTGTATTGTTGTTTACTTTAGGTTCCAAATCCTTGTAAAACCTAATGTTTTTCATTGTTTTTTTTATTATGTTGGTTTCATGTCCTTGTAAAACCTATTTTTCTGTTGTTTTTGTGAACTTAGGTTCCAGGTCCTTGTAAAACCTAGAGTATTTTAATGTTTATCTTTCTAGTTGCTGTAAGGGGTTTTGGGTCCCCTAAAAGCTTTTTTTTCCTTAATCTAAAAAAAACATTGCAATCTCCATTATGATGAGCTTCTTTAACCAATGAAGCAACAACTTCCTATATCAATGAGTGAGCATTTTGTGAGCAATATACAAATGAAGTGCATCCCACTCATGACAAAGTATATAAAATAAATAGACTAGTTAGAAACAACTTCTTCTTTTTTTTGAAAAAAAAGGGGTAAAAATTTATTCAATCAAAATACAAATACAAAGCAAAGGCCAATGACCCACAACACACTACATATTCATGTCTCCCAATAAAAACTACTCAATAATCCCATTATACTTAGAAGATTACTCATCCCTTGCACTAATATACCAACCATCCATGTTCTCTGAAGCCCACTTTGCCAATTAATCAATCACTCTATTCCATTCTCTAGGGATATGATGAAAGGAGATAGAGTCTAAGGAACTACAAAGACTTAAAGTCTATCTGACCAAAGAGGCTAATTCCCAACTAACATCCTCCAAACTCTAGTTATTCAGCATATCCACAAAAATCTGAGAATCGAACTCACAAATGATCCTCTTTCAGCCTAAAGAGCATTCTCTCTCAAGTATAATCTTAATAGCAAGGGCCTCCATCAAATTATTAGAGTAATGACCTCTATCAATAGAGAAGAGAAAAACCATACCACCATCATTGCCTCTACCTATGCCCCCAATACCAGCATGAGTGGGGTTCCCATGAGAAGAACTGTCTATATTAATCTTCAAGGTCCCAACGAGGGGAGGAGTCCACCTCCCATCCCAAAAAGCCCATTCCTTGACATGGCTAGGGCTTTTTCCAAGGGGATATCCTTGTCTACTAACTCCCAAATTCAAATTTTGCACAATAGCTAGATCACTAGGATCAATACTTTTAGACATATAACACTTAGCAAAAATAGTCTCCTGAAGCCTACTAAGAATCATCTTCCACACTTGCAAACTTCCTAATCTAGAATCAAAGAATATTCAGTGGTTCCTTTCCAACCACAGGTTTTAGAGAATGAGAGTCGGCCCAACTATCTACACAACTTGCAGGAAAGAAGTCTTCACTGGAAGTCTGCCCAAACTCTCCCAAAAGTCAATTTAGAGAGTTAGCATGCATGTAGCCATGTTGCCAAGCCTCCCACCATCTGTACCATATCTCACCTGAAAAAAGGGCAAAGGAAAAACAAGTGAGAAGTACTTTCCTCATTGTTCAAATAGAGGAAACAAATAGAAGGTCCCTAAAAAATTTTTTTACGAAGATTCTCCCAAGTGAGGCATTTGTTCTGAGCTAGCAACCATAATAAAAAATTACATTTGGGCCAAGAGAAGTTAAGCCAAACCTTATTCTACCAATTCACTTCAGCTAGACCATGAAGGTTCTTATCAAGCATAGCATAACCTTGAGCCATAGTAAACTTGCCTTTTGGGCTAGGACTCCAAGCCAAAGTACCCCTCTCATTAAGAGAACTACAAAACCTACTTTCCAAAATTTTAGTGGGCACAACATGATCCTCATTAGAGCCACCCAGAGGCCACTCCTAAGGGTCCTTCCAACAAGTTACCTCCACCTGTCCCATACACTTGACCATCTTAAAATGCTCCACCTTAAACCATCTAGCATTAGTGAAAATGTGGCAAAGGGGCTGAAGCTAGGGGAAGCTATAAAGAATGGGAGGGTGGCCATCCCAAGAGTCTTGCCAAAACAAGGCATCAAAGCCACTATTATAGATCTAGAAGAGACCCTCCTTAATAATTTGAGTTCCCTTTTTAAGAGTGTCCCAAATACATGAACCTTTACCCACTAAAGTAAGATGTGGCACATCAAGGAAATCAACACTCAAAAAATACTTGTGGGCAAGAATCTTGGCCCAATCTTGATCCTGGCATCTGCATCATCACCACTATAGCTTGGTAGCCAAAGCCATGACAACAAGAGCCATATATCTAAGACCAATGCCCCTAGAATGCTTCAATCTACACATAGACTCCCACTTGACAAAGCTCCACTTTGAGGAAGGGAGGTTGCTAGACCAAAGGAATTATCAAGATAAAGCATAAAAATCCCTCACAAAGTTGGAAGGGGGAACCTGAACACAACACCTATAAATTGGAAGAGATTGCACCATAGTCTTTAGAAGAACCACTCTCCTAGTAGAAGATAACCATCTGTAGGTCCAATGACTAACCTTACTCTAGAATTTATCCAAAATCCCTTATCAGTAGTCTCTATGCTGAGAGCCTAAGACCAAAGGAACCCCAAGGTACATCAAAGGAAGGGATCCGATTCAAAATCTAAGAATCTTTGCAATCTTACTCTGAATAAGCTAAGAAGTGTTAAAGAAATAAATGGAAGACATGTCATCATTAATACATTGACTTGAGGCTTTCAAATAAATATCCAAAGCTCACCTGAAATTCCCTACCTCATTGATTCTAGCCATGCCCAATAACCCAGTGTCATCCACAAACTAAAGATGAGAGTAGGAAGGAAAATTATTATTCCAATTCCAACCTTGGATAAGACCCTGGCTTACCTAAGATTTTATAAATCTTCCAAGACCCTCTGCCATGATAATGAATAAATAGGGAGATATAGGATCCCCTTGCTGAAGTCCCCGTGAAGCCCCAAACAATTCAGAAGGTTCCCCATTAATGAGAACTGAGAATGAGGATGAGGTCACACAGCTCAAAACCCAATTCACCCACTCCTCATCAAAACCAAAGGCCAAAATAATTTCTTGTAAGAACTCCCAACTCACTTAATCATAAGCTTTAACCATGTCAAGTTTAATGAACATAGCTTTCTCCTTAGATGCATCCATAGAGTGAATAGCCTCCATTGCTATCACAACCCCATCTAGGATCTCTCTTCCTTCAACAAAATCACCCTATGTAGTAGAGATCAAAGAACCAAGGAGTGGTTTGAGTCTTTCAGTGATCAATTTGGTGATAATCTTATAGATGATATTGCATAACATTATGGGCCTAAATTGGTCCACCTAATTAGCCCCTTCCTTCTTAGGTATAAGAGCCAAGAAAATAGAATTCAAAGACTTCAACATCTGCTTGTTTCTATGTGATTCCTAAACCACTTCTAGGAGATCAAACTTTATTACTTTCTAGAATTATTGGAAGAATTCAATCAGAAAACCATCTGGGCCAAGGGCCTTACCTTTTTTCATATTAAAAACAACCTTCTCCAATTCAGGTAACAAGATAGGACTTAAGAGGGCCTCATTCATCTTAGTAGGGATCAAGTGTGGAATACAGTCCAAGATGGCATGCACCTCATTCCCAGTAGGAAGATCTTCCCTAGTAATTTCTCCGCAGGAAGAGATCGGATCTCCATTAGTTGAGACAAGAGAGGAGATAGAATTTTCTTTTCTCTAAGCCTTAACCAAGTTATGGAAGAAAGCAGTGTTCCTATCACCTTCCTAAAGCCAATCAACATGAGATTTCTACTTCCAAAAAATCTCTTCACGAAGCTCCCATTCCTCAAGTCCCTTAAGAGCTAAGGACTCAGCTGTACTCATGCCAGAGGTCAACCCTTAGTTTCTAATCTGACAAGTAATATTATCCAACTTGGTTTGAATAGCTGACTTCTAAGCATGGAGATTCCCAAATTGTTGTTTATTCCATCTCTTAAGCCTATACTTCACATGTTGAAGCCTCTTACTGAAAGTAAACATAGTCATACCATGGTCAGGCATCCCCTCATACCACCAATCCACCATAAGGTTAGGTAAAGACAAGTCTCTAAGCCACATCAATTGAAATTTGAAAGAGGGATTTTTGGTGACTCTATATGAGGTAATGGAAAGCTTGATGGGCTAGTGGTCAGAGCCCCTCTAGTCAAGAATTTTAGAATTGTTGATCCATCTGTTATTCATCCAATAGTAGGAAACTAGAAATCTATCAAGCCTTTCTGAGATAGCCTCACCACCACATCTCTAAATATTCCATGTGAAGACACCATTGGTTGGCTTCACATCTATGAGATTCAAGGAGCCCATCGTATCCCTAAGTAGATTTGAAGATGGGTCTAACCTAGCTAGCCTTCCTCATTTTTCCTCCAAACTAGTAATGACATTAAAATCCCCTACCATAATCCAAGGGAGAAAAGGGTCCAAGGACTAGATGAATCTTATATGAGCCCATAAATGGGATTTACCTAAAAAATTAGTAGGTGCATAAATATTGGATAAAAGACACCTTTCTCAAGTCACAAAGCTAGAGGCAACCAAAGAGATGGAGGAACAACTAGACATCCACCATAAGGGGGAAACTTTCCTTGGGTCCCAAAAGCAAGCCACCCCCCCAGAACTGTTCAGAGCACCTACTCCCTGCCAAGAGCCCTGGGGCCAGATATGCATAGCACAATTAGCTAATCCATCCATTGTAAGCTTAGTTTCCTGAATAAAGACCACATCGAGAGACTAAGATTCAATTAATCTACGAATAGCCTTTTGTCTAGGGATGTTGTTCAAACCCCTTACATTCCATGAAAATATAATCATCTATGGGGTTAGGAGAAGTGAGAATCAATGGGTTTCATAGCCCCAAACTCAACCAAATTCTCAGCCATTATCTTCACCTTCTCTTGATCAGTCTTCCTACCACTCTTTGATGATTTATCAAAAGGCCCCTTTTTGAAGGATTTCTACTATATGCCTAAGACAAGAGGAGTCTTAATACACTTTGTAGAATCTAAGGCCCCCTTGGGTGTAAGGGGTTCATGAGCCACCAAGACTGAGCCCTTCAAACCCTGTGACCCATGAAGCTCTTCAATATCTTGAATAAGTGGAGGCAAATCAATATCTAGCTAACCTTCCTGTTGGCCCCCTTGTGGATAGAATCTGTTCATCCCTCTACATATCCCCAACTTGAATCTCATGTTGACTTTTAACCCAAGAAGAGAGCTCACCTAGGATACCTTCATCTTGGAGCAAGCCTATAAGAGCTTCAGACCTATTAAAGGTTCCATTAGTCTGCCTATCCACCTAGATTCTCTTCTTACCTTTTCCTTTGTTGTGGGACTTAACCAGAGCAAATTCCTTGCTACCAACATGTCCACTAAATAAAGTAGCCTTTCCCTTGTCTTCCCTAAGAGGACTAGGGGATATCAAGGTGGGGGACTTATTCCTAGGACATCTATGGTGTAAATGCCCTTATTTATGGAAAATTATGCATCTAAATGGTAAGGTCTCATAATCCAACTATTGGATCCAAGAAGAAGATCCCATACAAATTTCCATATAATCTGGCAATGGATTATTTAAATCAACTTCTACACAAATATGAGAAAAGGAAATTACCTTGTGATCTTGACTCTGTGAAGCTGGACCCAAGAAGCAGTGAGATTGAATGAAGAATATCTTCCCTCTAGAATTCTAGAGGAAGCCTTGGCAAGTGAACCCACACTGGAACTCATGAGGGGATTTCCTCAGCAGAGTTAAAGCCCATGTGCCAAGGCTTGATGAAGAGCCCCACTTGATTAAAGAAATAAGGGCCTCCTTCAAAAGCCTTATTCCTATCCATCATGCTTGAAAAGATAACCATAAAATAGTTATTTTTTTCTAATAGAATCTCCATATCTCCTTTTGGGTTCCACAACTGGCACACCCAAGATTCAAGCACAAGCAAGGAAAGGCGAAGCACCAAAAATTTGCAAATAGGAGCATGATTGCTCCAGTATTCAACATCCTCCAAGACTTGTTTAGGTTGAATAATCAAAATTGGCTAGTTCTCGGCTCTTTGCAAACATCAATTAACTTTCTTTAATCTAAACAACTCTTTTGGAGAGGAATTGTCATCCCCCGATTAGGGTTTTCCATTCAAATCCTTATTATTGGCATGCAACAAGGAAGACGGCTCACCCATCTCCATATCACACATGGAAGGTTGGAAGGAGGATCTTCCATGATCCCCCATTCACCACCAAACTAGGATTCAGTCAAAACAAAGGGAAGAATAGGGTAGAAGCCCCACAAAATCAAACCCCCACAGGTCCCCACCTAGAACCCAGCGAAAGTAGTGTTTGGTCTACAAAAGAAACACACATGTGCCATAAGAAGGCCAAGCCCCCCATGCCAATAGCACCTTCCTAGGAAAATAAAACAATAGTCCTCGAGTTCCAAAGAAAAGCATGCCACAGGAGCTCAAAACCGTAACAAAAATTGGGCTAGGGCATGCAAGTCCTAGCGCAGGCCTAATTCTCGTTGTTCATCCACATCGCAAGCCAATCCCCAGTTAGAAACAACTTATATTAATGATGGATAAGAATTAATTAACTATAATAACATCTTATAATTACCTCTCACTTTCCTCAATCTACCTTTCATCATGAGGTACTCCCCTTTGAATTTGTTAATGGAGCTGGGATCCCAAATGTGATCTATGTGGATCTTTGATGCAAACTTGAGAAGATATTCACTAACATACACCATGGTCTAACATACCATATATTCCCCCCACCATAGAACCCTCGGGATGTTTTCTTTGGCAAACCAAGCTCTTCAAAAATTTTAAGTACCTCTCAACCATCCACATTGACCTAATTGGTATAGGTCCACACAATTCAACCTCCTCAACTAGATGTATGAGGTCGTGTTCTTGTGCATTGAAAACAATTGAAGGTAGACACTTTTGCATCTCACAAAAAAGCTTAGGAGTTTTTCTCTTCCAATTTTTTGTGTCTTTTTTTATCAATTTCTTTAGATGACAACCACCTAGAAGATATTCATCATGCAAAAACATATTAATGAGACTCTACAACAAATTATACAATAAATTTTAGAAAAATAAGAGCAAGATGCAAAAGTAATATATATGCAACAAATCTAACAAATAACACTTCTAACCTCATGTATTTCCAAAGATCATATATAACTTGTTTGACACTCATGTTGTCAAAGTTGTGTGAGAGAGATAGAGGTAAAATGTACTACAATAATAGAAAATTGATCTTTTCAATATATTATAAAATAAAATTATGAAAAGTACATGTTATTTTACAAATTTATTCTAAATAGAGAAGAATGTGACTTACCTTGACAAAGGTATGCCAATCATGTATTTTCAACCTTGACCCAAAGGCACCTTTCTTTGATATGAGACTGCTTATGTTTGCAACAAATCATGTGGGAAATTTAGTTTTTTTATGGCTTTAAATATCGCATTAGTTTGGTGTTGTGTTAATAACCTAGAAAAAACACTCATATTAATCTGGTTTCCATTGCTATTTGATTCCTTGAAAAACTTCATTGCATGATTGGATTCATGAATGTCATTATAAATTTTGACTAATTTTTATTTTTCACACCTTCCATCCAATATTTTCCATAGTGTCTCTCTTACATTCTTTCCAATATGCATAGCATTAAACAAATGCACGATTAGGAGGTGCTTGTAGTACAACAACATACAAAATTGTTTAGGATAGCTTTTAAGTCCTTTTGGAATTTTCTCATCAATTCCTTGATGACCTTCATGAACATCAATTACATCATTACTAAACAAAATGCAGTATCCAAATTTAAATTTCATACAAAAACCTACATCAGATGGATGAAATTACCTTGATGATTCATTTTATCATATTCCAACTTCCATCTCTAACATGTCATTCTCCATGGCTTTGATGTTGTCTCTTCTTTCCTATTGAAAAGATTTTTTTGGTAATTTGATACTTATGATTTTTGTGAAGAAATTTCCTATGCTCATCGAACACCTACTTTCCTTCAATAAGGGTGGCATCTAAACAAATCAAATGAATAATACAACTTATACTTCCTTGTAATGAATTTATGTTGTATCTTATCTTGAAGAAGCAATGTTTAGTATACAAGAATATTGCATCTTTCCCTAAGGTTTCACACCTTAGTGTAAAAGTAAAGTTAGGATCAATGAGATTCCTTGGTCTAGAGCCTAAGCCAGTGTTCATATAGTGAGAGTTTTCACTATGGTTTTTCCCATATTGGATATTTTTCATTTAAAAATATTGTTATGTTGTATGTTGAATGTTGCATTTCTATTATTTACTTCTATACATATAATGAATGGTTAATAAATTTATAGGTTTCAATATATTTTGATTTATTTCCCCAGAGCATCTATAGTTCTTCAAATATTGTGGTGCTCGGGCACCTCTCAAACCTCTTAAAGCCAAAGACCTCTTGAAGGATCCCAACATGGAAGAAGGCACAAAGACACCAATTAAAGTTAATTGGCATGTGTTAGAGCCAATAATGACATATTGTATGGTTAATAATTAAAATTTAGAAAGTGTTTTTAAATATCACAGTTAAGATTAGCGTACAGAAGACTATCTACGAAGACATGTGAGACAAAATAAACTAGGTCTTCTCTCTTTGTTATCATAAAGACATCTTAATGGTGAAAGATTCATTTGGGCTTCTAGCAATACAATCTGTACATGAATATGTGGAAGGTTAAAGCATAGCGAGCTATGGAAGTTCACCTTTCTTCCATGTAGAAGGGTGCATGAAGGCAAGGCATAGAATTGTAATGTTGGAGATGAAGAAAGGAACGAGGAGTAAATGGAAATCCATCAAATAATGAAGGCTCTGTGTAGAATAGTAAAGGTATTCTCAAAGTCATAATGTATATCCTCTAAAAGGATATTATTGAGTTTTCCTACTTCCTAAGATTTTGAGACATCTAAATACACCAATCACATTTTTCATATTTTGGTGAAAATAAAAATGATCATAAAAAAAATGTGGATTGAGGGAAATAAAACTACAATTCTTGAATAGTGTGAGAAGGTGTCTAAATGAAGTATTTTTGTTCAATCTATTTGTACATCCATTTCTAGAATGACTCAAATAAAATCAATTTCCACTCTCTATTGATTAGAATGCATGGTTTCATCTATAGTAAGAAAGACTTCAATATATGAGTATACTATTGTTTTTCTTCAATGTATCAATATTTAAATTTTTTGAAACATTGGGCTAGTAAATATTAGTTCGCAAAACATGTGCTAGTGTTAATTACATAACTATTTTCTGATTTGAATTATACATAACATATTTATATATTTATATATTGTGAATGATATTTCACATTCAATTCATCACCTCCAAAACAACAATTTTTTTGGCTAGATATTTTAAACATATTTGTGAATGTTAGAAAAACTTAAGTACATTGTTGGTATTTCATGTTATTGTAGCAATTATGTGGATGGAGAAATCATAATTATAGCTAGTTTTTTTTTTTTTAATTAAGAGAAATGAAAGAAAATTTATTGTGGGAATTAGGCTATTGAGAAAAACAATTATAGGTATCTAAATGAAAATTCATTGAAAAATATGCCTCATTTATATACATAATTGAGGAGGGAAATTTGTGAAGCTAGGTAGTTGAGGCTTAAAATATTGTACAAATATTCTCTTTGTGAAGAGAAATCTTGAAAATGTTGGTGTATGGAATGGAATAATTGCATGTGTCTCAAGGAAGCCTTTGAGTATGGCCTTATAGATGCAGTGATTGATAAAGTGTTTATTGTACTCATTATCCCTCTAGTACTTTTTATTTATTTATTAAGGGTTAACGATTATCAATTTTGGAGATTTGTGGTATTGAGGGATGAAGGATTTTTACAAGTACAAGTTAACTTCTTTCTCTAAGTTGATGCTCTTATGAGAATCTTTTTTGAAATTTTTCGTTTATGTTTTTCTTTTCCTTTTGTGTTGATGCTGATAAATTAGATAGATACATGTGTTATGAAGGTAATATTTTGGAGAAGGGTTTGGATTTTGTGAAGAGATCAAATATATATGGTTTCTCAAAGAGCTAATGAAATTGTGATTAAGAATTATCACCTTTATCCAAATTGAGATACCACTTAGAGGAGCTTTGTCCAAAATAATTTAGTGTTTGTGATTCAATCTTTTTGAACTACAAGCTCAAGGGTTTAACTCAAAGCTCCATCTTATGAGGATTATGAGGCAATTTAAAGGAGTCCAATTTGATTTTGGATTTGTATTTTTAATGAACTATTTTCTCAAAAATATGTACTACTTTATATAATAAGAATTTTCTTATGTGATATTTAAGGAACAATCACTAAGAAAAGATGGATTTCATATTTTTAGGATCAATGTTGGCATAATACCTTTGGTAGTGTAATATCTACCACTATAGTTTCTCATGACTTTTGTTCACTTGTTCTCAAATATTATTGAGATCTTGTATAAACTATGTCCAAGATTATAACAAGTCATTAATTTTTTTCTATTCCCCATCAAAAATAGTAAAGTAATAGCTCTAAAAATTGCTATATAATAACATGGGAAAGATGTTGATAATTAAAAGGGCACAAGTGATTTACCATAACCTCTTTTTGATTAAAATTAATTTGGTAGACTACAAATGAAACATGTGACAACATAAAACTATTTCCCTTTTTTCTTGCTTAAGAGGTAAACCCCTTGATTGATACTAGAAATAATGTCCTTTAAATGAAAACAAATGTATTGAAGTGAATCAATTTATTTTTTTGAAATAAATTGATTCCATGAAACTCCCAATTAAAGAAGTAACCAACCTAAAATAATTCTCACAACATGAGATTGATTCCATTGTATAATTTTAAAAATAATTCAATGAAAGTATACCATTAGTATACAACTGTAGCACCACTTCAATATATATGGTCACTTTTGGCTCACTTCTTCCACTAGCTAACACACTAAAGTTTACACTACTCTACACTACACTTCAAACTTAACTTATGTGGCAAGACCTATTGCAAATAACAATATATTATTTAGTGGAGTTACATGTTTCAAATGCAATAATTTTGGACACATTTCTAGATATTATTGATCACAATTAAATTAGAATGGATTGGGGTATGGAATTTTAATTTTTACACGTTACAAGTGTAATAATTTAGGGAATAAAACTAGATATTTCAAATTTCATGGATTTGTGAGCAATAGAATAATGCCTAATGTTCAAAGGAATAAATATAATGTAAAAAGGAATAATAGTATTAATTTGACAAACTATGAGAATATTAATAAGACTTTTGTAAATGAAACTAATGGTGGAAATGAGAAGGCACATAAAGAAAAAAGAGAAGAATATTGAAACAAATAAGGGAGTATTAGTGCCAAGTATTGAACCCTCTTCATAACCTAGTTATCTACCATTTCCTGAGGTGGAGCAATTATGCAGAGATTGTTCAAACCCCAATTTAGAGAGTTACATAATAAAAGATTGGATTAAGGTATATTGAGGTAGATACTTGATATCTTTGATCACAAACCTTGATATGGTGATATGAGACATTGTAGTGAAAATTCATAACTACTATCTTTGAGGCAACTTTTTCTAGATGAGACCTAACACATTAACCATAGACAAAATTGAAAGGATTTAATAGATAAATTTGAGTCACTCCTCTATGTTTATGCTGCTATAGCTAGAGAAGAGTGAGCTAAAGGTGATTTGAGAATTTGTGCAAGAGATTTCAAAGTATCTTGAGAAAACCCTACTTCTATGATCCAAGAGATATTTTATTCTTGCAAACTTTATTCAAAGTTATTAATTAATAGTTGTTCATAGTTCAATACTATAGAGACACTCGAAAAATGTATGACATTAAGGAGAGAACATGATACCATTTTAAGAAACACCTATTTCAATCAATGGAAGATGATCTAGAGGGTGCATTTTCACAAATCCCTAATGGTGTTCTTAATGTGGAAGATATATGGGTATACATATACTACAAGTATAAGACCATAGGGAATGCAGGAATTTGGAATGATTTGAATGATGTTTACAATGAGGAAATAACTTTAAGGATGAATTCAAGTACTTAGAAAACCTAAATGTTGTGAAAATCATGAACTTCACAAAATTTGATGAGATATAATGGATCAAAGTTGTGGTAAGTATAATTCATGATTAGTTATTTTGGTGAGGAGATAAACCTATCAAAATAACCAAGGGACTTGTCCATTTGGTCACTAGATTTGACAATGCTAGAATCACTCCCATTGTGACCAAGTTAGTGAAGAAGAAAGTGGAAAGGAACACTATATCTAAATGAAAATTGTGAGAAGTGACCCTCACAAACATTAGACAAAATATTTGAGATTAATTTCCATCCAAGATTTTAGGTTATAAGATGT